>SJYQ01000642.1:355488-428053 GCA_006410935.1 Redunca redunca
TATTTTTAAGAAATGTATAATATAAAAAACAGGAACAGCTTATAAACTAATTATTAATTTTCCTTTTCATTTTTAATTCATGACTGTTCCAACAATCAAATTCTGTTGCTATTAGATTTGAGATTACACATGGACAGAGGAGCCTGGCAGGCTACAGTCCATAGCGTTGCAGAGAGTTGAACATGACCCAAGAGACTTAATACACACACAAAAGGAACCAAGATAACATACATGGACAAACAATTTCCACATTGCAAAAAATTTTAAAACCAACTGTTTATGTGACTCTCTTCTTATTTACAGGCTTTCCCATCTAGGTGATGCTACATAGGAGAACCTATTTCTCCTAATCCTGCAACATATTATTCCAAAATTCTATATTTTACATAATGTAAAGCTTTCAAAAGCCTTAAAAATGTGATTAGCTATTTCTCAGTCTGCTTTTATCTTCCTGAGGGATGAAAATGGAATTACTCTTATAATTCAAAGTAGTACATTTTCCCCTATGAGTTTGTTTCTGTGTGGTTTCCAGTATGCCAGAGTTTGCTTTATATTTGCATACACTAAGAGAGTCTATTGAAAATCTATTGAACATTCTTCTTCTTATTGAAAATCTGTTGGAAACTCTTCCAGATACTGGAAATATTCTGATTCTTCAAGTCAGAATTCTTACATGGCAGTTTAAAAAATTGCTGAGGGAGATAATAAACAATTATGTATTATCCACTCATTCTTTAAGTAAAAGGACACAATTAATGTGACTTATGGTCCTGTTGGAAATAATGTAGTTTGACAGAGAAAGTAAACGGTCAAGGGTTAATCAGTGAACCTATTTCTAAGGGCTACAGGGAAGTAGACTGACTTAAAATATGAGATCTCTAGCAGAGATGGAAGAGCAGAAGCTAGAGATGTCAGCCGTCCTTGGGGGATGAGCAGCAGAGGTTATATTGACGACGGAGTGATGAAATGCTGGCAGATTTTCAGTGCATAGAAATGAGAAGAATCTACGTCATTGGCTCTTTGAGGCAGTACTGTAAGCATGCTATTTGAAAACTTGATATTTTGCTAAGAACTAAATTTTCTTAAATAGGATCCGTTCCAATTTTTATGTATTTTTCCTCCGTCCCTGTGTGTGTAGATGTTGGAAGCCAATGTGAAAATTCTGCCAAGAGCTAGGCGTGTCTACTTCAGTTGCATTTTTAGGAACTGGGGATAAACCACAGGTTCATCCATGGACCAGTTGGGCCCATTGAGGCAAAACTCCATATATCACTGGCCAGTGTTAGCCCCAGCTTCAACGGGTGGTTTAGAGTGGTGCTCAAAATCCTAGAAAATAGTGCTGATTCAGAGCCTGTCTGTGTCTAGAAACCCCTGAAAAGACTTGGGATTTCACTTTCTTCTGTATGTGGTCACTTTAGAAAATGACTTGCAGTTACTCTAGGGAGAGACTTGAAAAGACTTTCAGTACATATTTGTGCCGTGTTGCATGGTCCTTCCTCAAGGAGACCTATAAATTTTTTTTCTCATTCAAGAGGCTTCAAGTCCATAAACTAGCTTTATTGTAGTCTGTGGACCTTCAAGTCTGGTTTCTGGTCTGAGTTTTTCTTCATACAGATCAGGTAATATTTTAGAGGTGAATTGCCCATTTGTTTTGTTCCTAGGGAAACCGTAATCAATGAGCCACTGTCACATCCATTAGGGTCAAAACATTCAGACTCCTGCTTTGTCTGCTTTCTGCTGCCCGTGACGGAGAATATATCCTTGCTTTGGTTAGTTAACTACTGCCACTTGGCCTTTGCTTCTCCAAGATCCCTCATCTCATGTAAAATCACGGAAGACATTTCAGCAGTCGCATATTCCCCCTTCATCCTGACATGCATAGAAAAGCCACACAGAGCTTTTAAAAGATATCTGTACTCTTATCAGTGATGTATTTCTCAATGTCTTAATGAAGGAAGTATCTTTTGATCTTTCCAGAAAGATATAGTGGTTTGAGGAACTGTTTAAGTCTCCCAAGATAAATTTACTGCACCCTCCCTATAGTTTTAACTTTTGGTTTCCTTCTTTTAACATTCTGCTGAAGAAGTTCCAGTCTCTCAACCCCAGTAAGCAAACTGCTACAGGCACTGCTAGCTACTAGAACTAGCACATAAAATCCAGAAATGTTTGGCATGTGGTAAACTCAACCTGACCCAGTGTTAAATTCCATCCTTCTGGGTTTAATACCTAGAATACTTAGAATCCATTCACTTCTATATCCTATACCAGGTTCCTGCTGGTATAAATTGGCATAGCTTTGTAATTGCTGATCTGACTCCACTTATTCATCTAGTGGCCATGAAGAATGATGTGAGCCTTGAGAAGAAAAGGTCTCCTTTTTAAAGGATAGGGCTGGAAAGCAAGGATCAAGACCCCATATAGAAGAAGAGCTGTTGTCTTGTCCTGGAAGCCTTTTCCTTATTCTGGGCAGAGACCCTGAGCTCATTGAGTTAACCCTGGACCTTAGAAAGGGAGTCTTAGAGCCTTGAGGTTTCAGAGGATTACCTAGAAATTAATAGTGACACAAATCTCTTGAAGCAAAATCTAAAAGGCTGACTCTACTGGCATTGTCAAAGATGATTTGTTCTTACCTGCAAATAATTGGCTTTTAAATAGCTGTTGTATGTTAAATTCACCTAGAGCTCTATTAAAGATTCAAGATGTGCTGAATCAAGAAACTTTTAAATAATAACAAAGGATCTCATTATGGAAAGATAATATAATTATCATCAACTAATGTTCATGACACCCTGGGAGTTTAAAACACTGAGGCAGATTTGAAGGAATACATCAAAGTTTCCTGGTTGTGTGTGACTTTGGGCAAGTCACCTAATACGAACCTTAAGTTCTTTCTTTTTTCATGTCTGATGGATGAAATAGCACCACCTGACTACCCACAAGGCTGTTATAAAGAGAAAATAAGTAGGAAGTTTGCTTGAATTGTACACAACACCAGGGAAGAGTTTAAGGATGAAAAATGTGAACATCTACAGAGAAGACCTGTTCTTGTATTTGTTATTTTCTGGTGCAAGAGGAGATTGAGTTCATAGATGATTGCAGTAGTCATGTATGGATTTTATTTTATTGTGGAAAATATGGCTGCTTGTTGAAGCATGTGGGGTTTTGTTAGAATACTCTGTAGTTTAGTCTTTATATGAGTTTTTCATGATAAAATGTTAATTAAAAAATAACGATTCCTAATTTAGAAAAATTTGTATTTAGAATCGTGCTAGGAAGAAGGCTTTGTTACAGAGGAAGAATTATTAGAAACAAAAAAATAAATAAAAGAAGGGATAAAGAATGATTAAAAAGTAAAAGTTGTACTTAATGCTAGAAAGGAGTTGAGAAGAGGTAAGAGAAAAGCTAGCAAATGAAATATTTTTGGTTAAGAAATGAAGATAGAAAGTAGTGATGAAAGGGAAATAGAAGAGGCAATGGACAATGGATTCACTAATTTAGTAGAAGGACAAGAAGAGATTCCTCATTCATGCCAAGACTTCTGCTACTTTCTGCATATGGATGCCTTCAAATCTGTGTGACAGTAGCTTTGACTGTGGTGTGATGTTCCAGGCCCACGTGCCCAGTGGACTGCTTAACATGCCCTCTTTGATTCCTGTGGCCCTTCACACTCAGCATGCCCACAGCAGCAGTAACTTTCCATTCCTTTCTGCCCCTAAACGTGCACCCTTGCCTCTTCCCATGCACTTATTTCTTTATTATTCTCTCTCTCCTGGTTAATGTCACCCAAACAACCACCCAAGTCACACACTTCTTTCTTCTCCATCCCTCCCTACATCCAACTGGTTGCTATGTCTTACTTTTTATGCCTTCTGGACATCGCAGCATATCCTTAATTTGTATCCTTGCCAAGAGCACTACAGACTTCTCTTGATTTTTCCACTTTTGGTGTTCCCCAACCTAAACCATGGATAATTCTGTTGCCAGCGATTCTTCTAAAGCCCAGATCTGATGGTGCTACACCACTGCTTAAAACTTAAATAGCTTTGCTTTACAGATTAGGCCTTCTGTGATCCAGCCGTTGCCTACCTATTTGGTCTTATTATAGGGTGATCCCCACTTGCCACCTTTCCACTCATATCAGGCTAATTGCAGCTTCAGAGAAGCAGCATGCATATTTATGCTTCTTTGCCTTTGCACTTGTTCTTCCTTCTGCTTGGAGCATCTTTCTTTCTATCCACTTAGTGGACTTTTTTGCTTATACTTTAAGAGCAGATTTAAGAACCCCCTCCTCTGGGCTTCCCTGGTGGCTTAGATAGTAGAGTCTGCCTGCAATGCGGGAGACCCTGGTTCGATCCCTGGGTTGGGAAGATCCCCTGGAGAAGGAAACAGCAACCCTCTCCAGTATTCTTGCCTGGAAAAGTCCATGGATAGAAGAGCCTGGCAGGCTACAGTTCATGGGGTCATAAAGAATCAGAGTGACCTCACTTTCACTTTCCTCTGGAAAACCTTGCTGACCCACAACCTGTGACAACATATACATAGCATAGTTAATATCCCCTCTAAACCCACCATTGTCCTTGTACCTGTCATTGTTATGATTCCTGATATGGTTTGTTTACATGTGTGAATCATCTATTAGATTGTGGACTTGCCCAGGTCAGTGATCATGTTTCATGCCCTTCTGTGTCTTCAGTAGCCAGCTCAATACTTGGCAGATAGAAGGTATTGCAGCAGGTATTTTGCTGCAAGGAATGAGAGAGGACATACCTGAATATCCGGTTACAGGAGCTTGACATTAGCAGATCCATTGGTGTTTCTATGTCCTGAACATAGTGTCATCTAAGAGTCCAGTATGTTGTCTTGACAGAGTTCATCTGCTTCCATCACTGGCAATCCTTGGCTGCAGTTTATTCCATGGAGAAAATAACATGCATTGTTTGGATAGCGGAGGTCTCACATAGTAAGCCCTCAAAGCTAAAACCCTTCCACTGCTCATCCTGCCCATCTCTATGTTCATTGATGGGTGACTGTTTCAGGTTATTTCCAGTTATGAACCTCTTGTCACTCTCATTCAGGGAAAGTCATGATTTATTGTTGATCTGGATTTTTGCTGCGATAGGGAGAACCCTCATATTTAGTTAGAGAAAAATGCAGGTTCGATAGATAGCCAAAGAGAGTTCCAGACCTAACAGTTAATACTACCCCCTTTCTAACCCTTCACCCAAAGCTGACCTCAGTTGTGGTGAAATGTTTCGCTGCATTTCCCTAGCCCCACTGGAAATGTTAATCTAATCATTAAATACCAGTGAGGTCGGTGTTGTAGCTCCTTTTGCCTTGGCATAGGTGCTTTTCATGTTAATTTCTAGAATACCTTTTCAAAGGAGACGTAAAGAAACTGTGAAAAGGGTTTTGTTTAGCAAGCTGGCTCTACTGCTTTCCTGTGTGAGCCTATCTGACTTCACAAGCAAAAGTTAGCATGCAACAGGTCTTCACTCTGTGACCTGGAATACCTGTTTTATGAGATATTCATTCAGCGAGGGTATGGTTTAAAGTGAACTGTTTACCTTCAATGGCTCTAGTGTATATGCTCATTAAAGATATTTCCTCATTGGATCAGTAAACTAATGCCACCTGGTGTGATAATCACTCTCTGTGGACAAGTTGTACAACACCCTTAGCAAGCACAGTTGGGAGAAGCTAGAGGTTTTTCTTTTTCTTTTTTTTAAAGGAATTTGCTTTCTAGATAACTAGTTTTCAAAGCAGTTATTTGTTTAACCAAAGACTTTCTCAATAAAAATAAGACTGTAGAACTTGTAGTACATGTTAATATTTCATTTCATATATTGCTTCTTGGAAGCACCTAGCTAAAATTTACCATGGAAAGTAATCTTGTCAAAGATTCTGAGTTGGAAAATACAAAAATGTTTGAAAGTATATAGAGTGCAAGATACTCTCTAGTCAAGACTTTAAGATCCATGAAATAAGGTGGCCTTGTATATATAGACTTAGTTTATTTAAAGACATTTTTAGTGTACAGTGCTTTAGGAAGCAGAGGAAAAATGTGGAAGAATTTGTTAGAAACTCTTTTCTAATGGTTGATGGTATTAATAAGAGAATGCAAAGAGGATGCTACTTGTTAATCTGATCCAAAGAGAAAGGTAAGAATTCACAGTGCACCGTCAAGGGATGTTCAGTGTTTTCCAAGGAAGATATCTTGACTCAGTCCTACAGAAGTTTTAATAAAAGCTCAGTTTTATTAAAATTGGTGGTGTTGAGGATGCTGTGTTGTAGTATTTATGGTCTCACATCCCTTTCTGGAGAAATAAGAGAGCAGGACACTAGTGCTAAATTGAGTCAGTATGAGCTCGAATGGCCTTAAAGATGCCCAGCAAGAACAGATGCCAGGGTGAAGCCTCAAGAGAAAGCACCATAGGAAGTGTATCTTAGATACTGGCCCTCGGGAGTTAGGCTAATAGGGAGCCAAAGTTTGAAGTCTCTGGCAGAGGTCAGGGATTTTAGAATATAAGATAGGAATCCACCGAGAGTCCCTCAGCCCTGTGAGTAAAGTTGACAGTGAATGTTGTAAGGAGTCCTTGGATTTGGGTGGTATATGGTGATGTATGAGTGAAAGATCCATAGCCACTAAAAGTATTAATATGGTCCTACTGAAAATTAAACAATTGGAAGGAGAAGGGGGTGTCAGAGGATGAGATGGTTGGATGGCATCACCGACTCAATGGACATGAGTTTGTGCAAACTCTGAGACATAGTGAAAGACAGGGAAGCCTGGTGTGCTGCGGTCCATGGGGTCGCAGAGTTGGACATGACTGAGCAACTGAACAACAACAAATCTTTCGCAATGTGAAATCTCACAGGGAAAAATGTAGACTCTTGAGAAGAACAGTAATAGCAGCTAGCACACGTAGACACGGCCTCTGTGAGGTAAGAGTTGTATGTGTGTAAACTCCTTCAGTCTTCATCAGGTGTACTGGTAGTAGCCCCTGCTGACAGCTGTGGCACAGATAGGTCGTAAGGTCTTCAGGGGTGACAGAGAAGGGATTGAGATCCAGGCTTTAGAACCTATGCTTTCAAACATTCAATACATCACTAAATACAGAATTTCAAATCCATGACTGTTATTCCAATGACTGCCAATACTGACATATATCCAGTTCCCAAAATTATTTCCCAATTATCCCTCTCCCTCTTCTCGTCACATCTGAAAGTATGGGTTTTAATAGTTAGTAATTTATCAAATTTTATGCTTAGTCTTAGGCTGAGAGACACCCCCTGAAACCTCAGCCCCACTTCAACAGATGCTTGAAAACATACCCTGTTGTATGCAGGGTAGAGTTACCAATAGACTGAGAGAGTTAGCCCCAATTATAAAGAGAGATGAATGGTGGCTTCAGAACTGGATGGAATCCTCCAGAAAGTTAAAAGCAAATTCTAGTAGAAAGGTTGTTCAAAGTCCCAGGATCTAATCTTACATTACTGGAGTGTTCACTTCAAAAAGTTACTAAACCTCTTATCCAGTATTTCTTAAGACAGTAAGTTGTGGTTTGATCATACATTCAGCAAATAGTTTTTGAGCACCTGTGATGTACAGTAAACAGATCACGTCTGTGTCCTCCTTTAGCTAATTGTCTAGTTGGAGGAAGATAGAAAAATAAATATGTCAGCAAATAAATAATTTTAGAACAAGAAATACTCTGAAAGACATAGAGCAATGGGGTGAAGTGATAATGGAGGAAATCAGGGGTGGCTTCCTAGTTAAGTGAAACATAAATGATGTGAAGGAGCCAGGAGAAGACTAGGCGAGCAGAAGGCAGAGCCAGAAAAAAGGCACCAAGGTGAGGATGAGCTTGACATGCTCAAAGCACAAAAATAAAGCAAGTTGTCTCAGATGAAGTGAAGCAGAGGGAGGTTGGAGTCAGGAGGGAAGTTGGAGTCAGGGGTGAGGTTGAAGACAAATCCAGAGGCCAGATCATATCAGGCTGGTTCAGGAGTTCTTATTTGGGTCAGTGGAAAGCACAGAATGTATTTAGTGGGAACATAGTGTAATATATCGGAGAAGGCAATGGCACCCCACTCCAATACTCTTGCCTGGAGAATCCCATGAACGGAGGGGCCTGGTGGGCTGCAGTCCATGGGGTTGCGAAGAGTCGGACATGACTGAGCGACTTCATTTTCACTTTCATGCACTGGAGAAGGAAATGACAACCCACTCCAATGTTCTTGCCTGGAGAATCCCAGGGATGGGGGAGCCTGGTGGGTTGCCATCTATGGGGTCGTACAGAGTCGGATACGGCTGAAGCGACTTAGCAGCAGCAGCAGCAGCAGCAGGGTAATATATACTGTGAAATCATGGTATTCTTCAGGACATGGAACATCGTACATTTCTTAACAACTTTATACAAAATTTGGGCTGGAGTGTTGGAGTGAGTGTGGGGTCATACAACCTTGCTTGTGTGTTGGGATCCTTTGTGTAACATCAGAGGTTCTTTCGTCTACAGACCACATGTCTCTGCCTTTGAGCACTTATTGCTGCTGCCTATACCATTATATTTATTTTGCACGGTTCTGCTACAGTGCTTCACAAAATTCATAGAATTTCAATACTGAAGGAAAAAAAAAACTTTAAAGATCAGCTAGGCTGATTTCTCTTATTTTCCAGTTACGGAAAAAGAGACCCCAAAGAGAAACTTTCCAGCATTGTTCAGGCTACCTGTGCATCTTCTCACTAGTGTGCTCAGCAGATTTTAAAGGAGTTCTGTTCTTCTGTTTATGATCTTTTTAGTCCTTCCCTGGCATTTCCATATCCCCTGGGACAAGCACGCTGAAGACTGATTCTTTCAGGTACTTTGCAAACTCAATTCCCATTTTAAAATGGGATTACTAGAGCACTTGCTCCCTGAACAATTTACTTCCTTCTATTGCAGCTGCTTTTGTTGCAATTCAGCCAAGCCTCTTGCGATGGGTAAATTCGCAGGGCCTCAAGGCTGCCCCTTCCTTCCCCGCTCTCCTCCACGATACGGCCACTCAGTGAAGGCAGAGCTCATTTTTGTAGAGGCCTGTGAGATTTATCAGCTTTCTGTAGGAAAATTTGTATTCCCTTCACCTCCTGTCTGAGGTGTGAGCTATGAATTGTTGTAAATATTTGAAGTCTCTGGCCCAGGAAGTGAAAAATAAAGCATCTCTTTGTATCTGCTCAGTCTGACTCTGGCTGTTTGCCAATTCTGAATGAAATATTGCTTAGCATGTTTCTTATTTTTGTTTGTTTGCTAATTTTTGTTTTTGGCATTGCCTGAAAGGCACAGTCCAGGAGAGCTTTACTGCAGTACAGCTTTTTCCTTGGTTCTATGTGTTGAAGGCAAGTGGACACTGACTCCAGCATGAATGGCTTGCATATGGAACTGTTGTTTGGAAACGATTTAGTGTTGTGCTGGACTCATTCCACCCAATGGACTTTTCTAAACTATGTGCTTTCGGCTTGATCTCATGCTTGTCAAGTAGTGAGAGTACTGTTCAAATAACTCAAAAGCTGTTCTGAAAGTTCAAATGTTGGTTCTGAATCCAGCTTTCAGGGATTTCTTATAAATAAGGACTAACGACCTTGATATTTACTTGATGTCTAGTACCCTAAATTTATCAGAAGTGAATTCTTATACAAAACTTGCAGGAAAATGGAATGACTTTGAGTAGGGGAAATAGGATGTGCCCCTATAGGAAAAAAACCTGATTTGGTTGGTCCTTCTCACATTGTATTTCAATTCCCCTTTGCTTCTTGCCTCTGCATCTTTTGTTTTAATGCTCATAGGAGTTAAACAAGAAATGTTTAATTAAGGATTGAAATTTTAATTTGCCAGATAACCTTTCTTCTTTTATTTAAGTTTCGCCTGTTCTGCAAGGCCTGTGGAAAGGTCTTCTGTAGTTCTGTAGAGCTTTTCGTAACTGCTGTGGTGCATCTCCACGGCTATTGAAGTTTTTTCTTTTTTTTAATGCACAAGCCTTCCTCTCTAACTGAAATATAAGTTTCTGTAGGGCCCATACAGAAAGGGATCATAACAGGGCCTTAGATGTACAAGGCCCTGTTTTAGTTGGTGCTCAGTAATGCCTATTTTGGGCTTCCCTGGTGGCTCAGACAGTATAGAGCCTGCCTGAAATGTGGGATACCAGGGTTTGATCCCTGGATTGGGAAGACCCCCTGGAGAAGAAAATGGCAACCCACTCCAGTATTCTTGCCTGGAGAATTCCATGGACAGAGGAGCCTGGTGGTCTTTGGTCCATGGGTTTGCAAAGAGTTGGACATGACTGAGTGACTAACACTAGGTCATATAATACCTATTTATGATTAAAATAAGCAAATACACTAAAAATTGTACCAAGCAAACTCTTTGGATAAAAAGGATTTTGAGACAAACATTGGGTGTTAGTGGAGTGTACTGTTACGGAAAAATTCAATTAGAAAAGGGGATGAAGAGGACTTGGACCAACTTAATCATAGTTGTGTGGGCCCTTCTACTAGGTAAAAGTGGTGAGTACTAAGATACTATAGGTATTTGGGAGCCTTATGATGTTCCCTGTGCTGGTTATTCTGTTCAAAGTATACTTACTTAGGAATGAAATCGGATGCAATGACTTATCCATTAAACTTCTCAGTTGTCAGTTATTTTACGGATAAACCTACCTCTATAATTTTTTTTCCTATGGGAAGCTCAGGTGTGACTTTATTTTGTTTCATTTTCTTAAATTTAATTTTTAAAACAATTCTTAAAGTTTATTTTCCATTTATAATTAATATAAGACATTGTCTATCTTCCCCATGTTGTAGGATATATCCTTGAGCCTATCTTACACCCAATAGTGTATACTTCCCTCTCTGTGATATTTTATATTGCCCCTCTCCCCCAACCACTAGTTTGTTCTCTATATCTGTGAGTTTCCCTCCCTTTTTTTTTTTTTTTTGGTTATATTCACTTGTTTGTTGTATGTTTTAGATTCCACAAATAAGTGATATGATACAGTATTTGTCTTTATCTGACTTATTTAATTTGGCATAATACTCTCCAAGTCCATCCATGTTGTTGCAAATAGCAAAATCCCTTCTTTTTAATGGCTGAGTAGCATTCCATTGTATTTATATACAGTCCTA
Organism: Redunca redunca; assembly: GCA_006410935.1. NCBI lineage: Eukaryota > Metazoa > Chordata > Mammalia > Artiodactyla > Bovidae > Redunca > Redunca redunca. Next base: position 366,644 of record SJYQ01000642.1, read on the forward strand.
CTTTCTTCTGAAGTCTATCATGTCATGATCATCTGATAGGACTTAATTTGTATTATCTAATTTATTGCAGTAGATATTGTCATTTGGATGCTTTCCTTCTCCTTCCTTCTGAATGTAAGACACTAAAGACAGGATATGGTCTGACATTGGACATGGTTGAGAGCATATAGTATGAAGTTAGACAGAACTGAGTTTGAATATTACTTCATTATCATTTACCGGTATGTTACCTAGGCACAGGTAACCACCTCAGTTCAGTTCAGTCGCTGAGTCGTGTCCGACTCTTTGCAACCCCATGAATTGCAGCACGCCAGGCCTCCCTGTTCATCACCAACTCCCGGAGTTCACTCAGATTCACGTCCATCGAGTCCGTGATGCCATCCAGCCATCTCATCCTCTGTCGTCCCTTTCTCCTCCTGCCCCCAATCCCTCCCAGCATCAGAGTCTTTTCCAGTGAGTCAACTCTTCGCACAAGGTGGCCAAAGTACTGGAGTTTCAGCTTCAGCATCATTCCTTCCAAAGAAATCCCAGGGTTAATTTCCTTTAGGATGGACTGATTGGATCTCCTTGCAGTCCAAGGGACTCTCAAGAGTCTTCTCCAACACCACAGTTCAAAAGCATAAATTCTTCGGTGCTCAGCCTTCTTCACAGTCCAACTCTCACATTCATACATGACCACAGGAAAAACCATAGCCTTGACTAGATGGACCTTAGTTGGCTAGTTTTCTCTTAAATTTTTTTGAGAATTAATAATTTTATATATGTGCACACATATAGAGAGAGTCTGTACTAAAGATGTTCAATGAAGTATTTCAAAACATAGTTTATACTTTCCATTTGGTAGACGCTTAGTTGCAATTTGGCAGATGAGTCGAGCTGCATTTGTGCTGGTAGAATGCATGTCATGCATTGTGCTTATTTTCATTGTGAGAGCACACATGCCAGATATGAACTAGTTTTTACAAAATCAAATCTAACACCAAGTTGTTAAACAACTAAGATGTTTCCCTGGGCTTTAATTATCTATACTTTCAAACTATGAAATATTCCATTTAGACTTATTCAAGAGAAATCAAATCTTCTCTTCCAACTCAATGAAAGGAACACAGTCAGTAGATGCCTTTCTCAGGTCACCAAATCTCAAATCTATTTTCATTTGAGGAAGAAGAGGGAATGGTAATAAAGGTTAGGTTTTTTTTTGTTGTTTTTTTTTTTAAACTTATCCTAAGTTTATTCTGCTAACTAAGAACCTTTATTTGGATCCTTGTTCTTCTATCCATCTCCTTTGGTTAGCTAGGGCATCTATCTGTCTTGGTTATGATAGACCAATATTCTATTCCTGTGTTCTCTGAATTACAGTAAAACTTTGAACATGTTGCTCTCACGGACTTTTCTGTGACTCTCTTTTTCTCACTCCTAAAATTCTCAAATACTTACTCTTATTCTGACCCAAAATGACTTCTATAAAAATTTTGATCAGTAAGTTTGCTGCTAAGTCGCTTCAGTCGTGTCTGGCTCTGTGTGACCCCATAGATGGCAGCCCACCAGGCTCCCTGGTCCCTGGGATTCTCCAGGCAAGAACACTGGAGTGGGTTGCCATTTCTTTCTCCAATGCCTGAAAGTGAAAAGTGAAAGTGAAGTTGCTCAGTCGTGTCCAACTCTTAGCGACCCCATGGACTGCAGCCCACCAGACTCCTCCATCCATGGGATTTTCCAGGCAATAGTACTGGAGTGGGGTGCCAAGTTTAGTAGCTATATAATGAATATCTGTTGAGTGTGTACTTAATACAAGTCTTTCACTTTTAGGATATAATAGTATGATTAAACATTATAACCTGGAGGAAGTTAAAAAGCACCCTATAAGTCACACTGACATCACAGATATTTCTTGCAAGTTCTAACAATAATTTTCTCTTGTGTGTCTGTGAGTCACACAGTCATGTCTGACTCTTTGTGACCCCATGGATGTAGCCTGCCAGGCTCCTCTGTCCATGGGATTTCCCAGGCAAGAATATTGGAGTGGGTTGCCATTTCCTCCTCCAAGGTATCTCCCCAACCCAGGGTTTGAACCCAGGTCTCCTGCATTGCAGGCAGATTCCTTACTGTCTAAACCATCAGGGAAGCATTCCTCTTATGTTAGAGAAATACAGTGAGGGATGTTTTTGATGTGTAATTTATAGTTGGATTCCCAAAATTAACGGGGAAGGGAAACCTGGCACTCATTGGTAAATTTTATTGATGTCAACAGACATTTTGAATCATTTGGAAGCTCAAAAATATATGTCTTCTGTTGGGCTGATTTAGCTGACTGAACAATGGAAAAAGTATAATCATTACTCATTAGAGAGCTCAGCTGAGATAATCTCTAATAAAGGATTTTGTGGTCCTCAAATTGAGTTGTTTAGAATATCACTGACATAACTGGTAAGAGCAGTTTCCTCCTCACCTAATCCACCTTCAGAAGTGTTCCTGGAAAAGGTAAGTGGGGGTGGGGGTGGGTATTACTACTGCTGGTAGCAGCTTTGCTTTGCCTTTTCCCCCCTCCTGTTTTGGGAATATGTGTGGTCCCACTTCTAGAAGAAAATGCAAAGGGGAATTTTTCTCTTGTATTTCTCTTTTGCTTGTATTTTGTATTGTACAGCTACATGTGGCGAGAGATACAGAGTTTGCATACTTACAAGAGATACCTGTGGTTGTGTATTTACACACTAGACACTCATTCAAATGCTCTGTGTGTGTTCTATTTCCTTTCTACCAGCCATATAAAATATTTGTTACTATATGTATTGTAAAGATAAGGAAACTAAAGGATCAGTTCAGTTCAGTTGCTCGGTCATGTCCGACTCTTTGCAGTCCCATGGACTGCAGCACGCCAGGCTTCCCTGTCCATCACTAACTCCCAGAGCTTGCTCAAACTCATGTCCATCTAGTCAGTGAGGCCATCCAAGCATTCCATCCTCTGTTGTCCCCTTCTCCTCCTGCCTTCAGTCTTTCACAGCATTAGGGTGTTTTACAGCGATGTTTCTTCAGTTCTTCGAATCAGGTGGCCAAAGTTTTCGAGTTTCAGCTTCAGCATCAGTCCTTCCAAATGAGTGTTTAGGACTGATTTCCTTTAGGATTGACTGGTTTGGTCTCCTTGCTGTCCAAGGGACTCTCAAGAGTCTTCTCCAACACCACAGTTCAAAAGCATCAATTTTTCAGCACTCAGCTTTCTTTATAGTCCAACTCTCACACCTATACATGACCACTGGAAAAACCATAGCTTTGACTATACGGACCTATGCCAGCAAAGTAATGTCTCTGCTTTTTAATATGCCATCTAGGTTGGTCATAGCTTTTCTTCCAAGGAGCAAGTATCTTTTAATTTCATGGCTACAATCACCATCTGCAGTGATTTTGGAGCCCAAGAAAACAAAGTCTGTCCCTGTTTCCATTGTTTTTCCATCTATTTGCCATGAAGTGATGGAACCGCATGCCATGATCCTAGTTTTTTGAATGTTGAACTTTGAGCCAGCTTTTTCACTCTCCTCTTTCATTTTCATCAAGAGGTTCTTTAGTTCTTCTTCACTTTTTGCCATAAGGGTGGTGTCATCTGCATATCTGGGGTTATTGATATATCTCTTGGCAATCTTGATTCCAGCTTGTGCTTCATCAAGCCTGGCATTTCACATGATGTACTCTGCATGTAAGTTAAGTGAGCAGGGTAACAATATGCAGCCTTGATATACTTGTTTTCCAATTTGAAACCAGTCCATAATTCCATGTCTGGTTCTAGCTGTTGTTTCTTGACCTGCATATGGATTTCTTAGGAGGCAGGTAAGGTGGGCTGGTATTCCCATCACTTAAATAATTTTCCATGGTTTGTTGTGATCCACACAAAGGTTTTGCCATAGTAAAGCAGAAGTAGATGTTTTTATGGAACTCTGTTGCTTTTTCAATGATCCAGCAGATGTTAGCAATTTGATCTCTGGTTCCTCTGGCTTTTCTAAATCCAGCTTATTCACCTGGAATTTCATGGTTCATGTACTGTTGAAGCCTAGTTTGGAGAATTTTGAGCATTACTTTGCTAGCATGTGAGATCAGTATAATTGTGTGGTAGTTTGAAGATTCTCTGGCATTGCCTTTCTTTGGGATTGGAATGAAAACTGACCTTTTCCAGTCCTGTAGCCACTGCTGAGTTTTCCAAATTTGCTGGCATATTGAGTGCAGCACTTTCACAGCATCATCTTTCAGGATTTGAAATAGCTCAACTGGAATTCTATCACCTCCACTAGCTTTGTTCGTAGTGATGCTTCCTAGGCCCACTTGACTTCACATTCCAGGATGTCTGGCTCTAGGTGAGTGATAGCATCATCATGGTTATCTGGGTCATGAGGCTCTTTTTTGTACAGTTCTTCTGTGTATTCTTGCCACCTCTTCTTAATCTCTTTTGCTTCTGTTAGGTCCATACTGTTTCTGTTCCCTTGGTATCTTTAGTTTTCTCGAAGAGATCTCTAGTCTTCAGTTCTGTTGTTTTTCTCTATTTCTTTGTATTGTTCACTGAGGAAGGCTTTCTTATCTCTCCTTGCTCTTTTTTGGAACTCTGCATTCAGATTGGTGTATCTTTCCTTTTCTCTTTTGCCTTTTGCTTCTCTTCTTTTCTCAGCTATTTGTAAGGCCTCCTCAGACAACCATTTTGCCTTTTTGCATTTCTTTTTGTTGGGGATGGTCTTGATCACTGCCTCCTGTACAATGTCATAAACCTCCGTCCATAATTGTTCAGTACTCTGTCTGAAGCATGGATTGATTAAATAGCTTTCCTGAGATTACATATCTCAGGTTGGCTGGGTAGCTTTAATGCCTGTGCTCCGAATTTTAGACACTTTTCTGGACTCTAATGTTTGTTATCTTAAATGCCTGTTAGACTGCTTATATGCAGATTAAGAGTTCTGCCTGATCTCCATATCTCACCTTTGTGCCAGCCATTTACCTGTTCACACAGTTTTGGTGTAAACTTGACCTTAATGTCACTCTCAGATCAGAGATAGAATTGCAATGACTCCTTTCCCATAAGGGCATCTGAAGCAAGAAAATTAGTGCATTTCAGACATGGCCAGTGTTCTGTCTCTTAGGCAACATGTCTAAAGCTGGAGCTGCTTTCTTTTGCTGAAGAATTTACCTTTATAGTATTTGTCCATCACTGAGCTACACTGACATACTCAGCTACAGTGACAAACTCAAAACCCACTACATGCATTTGACAAATGTCAGTGGACTTCATTGTCTCTTCTAGGGCTAGGAAAATGTAACATATTTAAGTATTTAAGAATTTTTATTGCAACTTCCAGAATTCTGAGCCACAACAGTAGACCTGGGTAGCTGCCAGAGAAAGCTTCTCTGTCTTATCAAATTTCTTCATTTATCTGAAATTTAGCAGCATATTGCTACATCAGGTTCAAGCTAGGATCAGAGTTTATAATTGAAAACAATATGCCTAACATTTCTGAAATTGAAATTCCATATAAGTCAACCTGATTTATCAATAGTTTATGATTTACTAAGACAGCCCTACCATCAGTCTCATCTAAGAGTTTATGGAAACAATTTACTTGTCGGAGATTGTCACTTTTTTTTTTAACTGTGTTTTGCAGTAACATTTGGGTGAGAATAATTTGTAAGTCAATATAAATGTAGTAGCATGGGTAAATTAGAGAGGGAAAGTTTAGCAATAATGTGAGAAAACATAGTCTTAAGATAAAGGGCTGCAATATAAAATTGAAAGAAAGTTTCACCAAATGACTAATGTATAGAATAAGGTATAGAAATACCTAGAAAATTATGAGTATAGGAAGGCAGGGATCAAACAGGAAATCTTTGGAAAAATATAGTTATAGAAATAAGAAAGCAATCAAAGGATAAGAAAATAAACTAGTGTATTGCAACCCTGGCTACATGTTAGTATCACTTGAGAAGCTTTAAAAAATAGTAATTAATCTGAGGTGAACTCTGAGCACAGTCTTTGAAATCTCCCAGATGATTCAAATGTTCATCTAGGGTCAAAAAATAAACAATGCTTTGAAGGCTATGTAGGTATATTTTGAAGATATGGGCTATAAACAGATATTTATATTAAATTATATCTTAGTAATGTATCAAAATCTTTGTTTTCTGAGGAAGATGTCAAAATCTTTCTTTCCTTAAGAAATCTAACATAATAATATGAACCTCCCAGTGGTTCATATTTGGCTAATACCTTCAGATCCTTCATTATTTTTATTGGGGTGATATACTATGTAAAATTCTTGATGAACCTTACTTACTCATAGTAGCTAAGAGAGATTAAAGAAAAATATCATTCTTATTTTAAGAAGAATTCTTAAAAGGCTATAGTTACATTTCAACATGTTAATTTAAATAATTACAGCTGCATTGCCTTTTATTTTCCTTTGTAAAGGAGTAAAAAAAAAATCCTCTTTAGTATTTATATGATATGAAAACATCTATTTTGTGTAGATAAAAATAACTTCCATTTTTTTTCCTCAGGAATATTTCAATCTGCCACAGATGCCAAGTGAAAAAATAATCAACCTTAGGAAATTTTACTTTCGATGTCTCTGAGGTCAGAACACACTAGCCTCCTTCCATGACCCTGGAACATAGGCTGGCAGATCTGTAGCTGATCTCTTCTTATCCCCTGTCTGAGCTCGTCTCACTTTTGTCCAATGTGTGGAGCTCTCAATGTGTCCTCTGCCCTGTATGCTTACAACTCCCTAGGGAAGCTATATTTCATACATGCTTATCTTGCAGTGTTTCGCTTTGTTCAGTTCAGTTGCTCAGTCGTGTCAGACTCTTTGTGATCTCATGGACTGCAGCACGCCAGTCTTCCCTGTACATCACCAACTCCTGGAGCTTGCTCAATCTAATGTCCATCAAGTCAATGAGGCCATCCAACCATCTCATCCTCTGTCATCCCCTTCTCCTCCTGTCTTCAATCTTTCCCAGCATCAGGGCCTTTTCAAATGAGTCAGTTCTTCCCATCAGGTGGCCAAAGTATTGGAGTTTCAGCTTCAGCATCAGTCCTTCCAATGAATATTCAGGACTGATTTCCTTTAGGATGGACTGGTTGGATCTCCTTGCAGTCCAAGGGACTCTCAAGAGTCTTTTCTAACGCCACAGTCCAAAAGCATCAATTCCTCAGAGCTCAGCTTTCTTTATAGTCCAACTCTCTCATCCATACATAACCACTGGAAAAACCATAGCTTTGACTATACAGACTTTTGTCAGCAAAGTAATGTCTCTGCTTTTTAGTATGCCATATAGTTGGTCACAGCTTTTCTTCCAAGGAGCAAGCATATTTTAATTTCATGGCTGCAATGACCATCTGCAGTGATTTTGGAGCCCAAGAAAATAGTCTGTCCATTTCCACTGTTTCCCCATCTATTTGCCATGAAGTGATGGGACTGGTTGCCATGATCTTAGTTTTTTGAAAGTTGAGCTTTAAACCAGGTTTTTCACTCTCCTCTTTAACTTTCATCAAGAGGCTCTTTAGTTCTTCTTCATTTTCTGCCATTAAGGTGGTATCATCTGCATATCTGAGGTTATTGATATATATCTCGGCAGTCTTGATTCCAGCTTGTGCTTCATCAAGCCTGGCATTTCACATGATTTACTCTGCTAAGCAGGCTGACAATATGCAGCCTTGCTGTACTTGTTTCCCAATTTGGAACCAGTCCGTACCTCCATGTCTGGTTCTAACTGTTGTGTATTTGACCTGCATATAGATTTCTCAGGAGGCAGGTAAGGTGGGCTGGTATTCCCATCACTTAAAGAATTTTCCATGGTTTGTTGTGATCACACAGTCAAAGGTTTTGGTGTAGCCAACAAAACAGACGTAGATGTTTTTCGGGAACTCCCTTGCTTTTTTGATGATCCAGCGGATATTGGCAATTTGATCTCTGGTTCCTCTGGCTTTCCTAAATCCAGCTTAATCATCTGAAAGTTCACAGTTCACATACTGTTGAAGCCTGGCTTGGAGAATTTTGAGCATTACTTCGCCAGTGTTGTAGTTATGGAATAAATACTTGTTATATTAATTAACCTTCCCACCATGCCCCCCTCTTTTTTTAAATGAAAGGGTTGTATGTGTGATAGCCAACATTCTATGAAAGATCCCAGAGTTTAAGAAAAAGAATATATCCATTTTAGAGTAGTGATTGATAGAATTTAGTGCACATTCAAAGGAGCCAGCCAGTAATAGGAGCTGCTGCTTGGCCAGTTGGGATCAGTCCATTGCTTCTATAATGTAACCAATGCAATTAATTGAAATGAGGTTGACTCTCAACAGAAGTCCTGCAACAACTAAATACAATGAAGCAATGGCCACTGAGCTTCAGGCTTCTGAAGCATCATCTGGAAAAGTATGAACCCAAGGAAATTGAGTGACTTTAGACCTAGAACTTTTTTGCAGCATTAAAAGTTCTAGGTCTAAAGTCACTCAATTTCCTTGGGTTCATACTTTTCCTGTGGTTTCAGAAGATCTATTTCCAGTACATCAGAGACGTGTGGGTGGACTGAGTCATGCTAATCCCCTTCCAGTGCACTCCCCAGTTCCAGCCTCCTCCAGCACCCATGAGCAATCTGCTGCTTTCTGCCCTGCAGAGTACTTCTGAAGACAAAGTTGAAAATCGAACCAGGCATATGAGTTCACAGCAAATGAGATTTTATTAATTTGCCTAAAGTTTGAGTCTGTTAACTCTGCTTTCTTTTACTACTTTAAGCTGGAATATCTAGGAGGGTTTAGACATAGCAACAACGATAACGCTGGGCTATTTTTGAGGGTTAAATTCTGCTGTAAGGTAAGGAGAATGAATAATGAAACAGATCATCCTCGGTGCTGGCTGCTCCTTTTTTATTGACGCTGATGGTGTTCCCTTTTGTGTTATTAGGAATGGGATGTAATTCTGAGAGAAAATCTGACATTCTGTACATCTGCAATTCATACTGCCTTCACAAGTATGCAGTCACCAGGGTCCTTCCAAAAATACTTGTAGGATGCCCGCAGGAAATTCTCTATATTGATAAGGCCATGGTCAAGGACCACACTTTGCCATCACCATTCTGCCTTCTCTGCATCTAGAAGTTAGGCTCCTTGGGTAGTCTTTGTGTCAATTAATTAGATATTAACCCACTCCAGTATTCTTGCCTGGAGAATCCCCATGAACAGAGGAGCCTGGAAGGCTACAGCCCTGAGGGGTCGCAAAGATTCAGGCAGGACTGAGCAGCAGCAGCAGAGCGTGCACACCACTCTCGGCTACTGCCTCCTGGCTTTTCCCCAGGCTGCTGAGGGTCCGGGGGGAGATGAGCTGCTGATACACACGTGTGACGACCTCCAGGAGAGGGGAAGCACACCATACTTCCAACCTGGGATCTTGCTGCTTGTTCGCAACTCCTGCTACTCTGCTGTGTCAGGTGAGAGCCTCCTCCCAACCCTGCCTTTCATCATTTTTGTCCATGAAAGTTTTCCAGGAATAGCTCATTGAATTAGAGAGAGCATGGCTTCCCACAGGCCTGCCTCTCATGACCTTCTTGAAGATAAATGTTTAGGGAAAACCAGAAAGAAGGCCATTAAGACCTTGTTTCCAGGTATCATGCTGAGGAAGCTACAGCGTGCCTTCATATGTGACAGACAGATGGACAATGAATTCATACTCCATTCCTGTGTCTTTCTTGTACCTGTGTGTCAGGTATGGTACCGTGAATGCTGCATCCTAGGCAGTTTTGAAGTGGAGGGCTTTTTAGGAAAAGACCTAAATGCCACTTCTCATTTGTTCCCTTGGCAATCCCAATCCTGCTTTATCTTGAAGTCCAGTTACAGTCAGACCAGTCACTGTTCGCTTCCTGTATTGTACCTTGCCTCTTTCAACAAAGGACAAATCCTCAGGATGAGACTCTGTAGGAGAAAAGAGCTTCTTTATCAAATATTAAGATACTAAGTCAACCACTCATAGAGATCCGGAATTCTCCCTTTCATCACAAAAATGCATGTACTTGCAGTATCTTTGTCCTGAACAAAAGCTGCCTCAGCCTGTTCTGGGTGTTACAGGGACCAGAGCCAGGTCAAGAGCAGTGTTTTCTGCTTCTGTTTCTGCACTGCCTTCCTGTGGGCAAGTCAGTTTTGAGCTCAGTCTTATGATTGAGTAGATAACTGGGTTCGACCAGGTGATGTCTCAAGTCCCTTCTAGCTTGACTATCTTTGTGAACCTTCCACAGAGCAAAAGGCACTCAAAACCTCATTGTCCAGGAAAGAAACCTCTGTTTAAAGAACTGAAATAACGTGTAAGGCTTCAGCTTCTTGAATTACTTTGTACATTCTCAATAACTGTTCACTGTTTTTGTTATATGGCAGATTCTTTTTTTATTGAATGAAAGATTCTTTAACTTCTATAATGCTTTATAATTTTCAGAAGTTTCACACAGGTGATTTCATATAATCCTATAATGACCCTTTTGTCTCTTCCTCTGTATTGCCCCTCCATCATTCCCTCTCCCCACTGGCAACCACTGGTTTGTTCTCCTTATCTGTGAGTCTGCTGCTCTTGTTTTACCTTCTAGTTTGTTATATTTTGGGGGCTTCCCTGGTGGCTCAGATGGTAAAGGATCTGCCTGCAGTGTGGGAGACCCAGGGTCAATCCCTAGGTCAAGAAGATCCCCTGGAGAACGAAATGGCAATTCAGTCCAGTATCCTTGCCTGGAAAATTCCATGGACTGAGGAGCCTGGCAGGCTACAGTCCATGGAGTTGTAAAGAGTTGGACATGGCTAAGTGACTTAACTTTGTTCTGTTTTGGGATTCCACATATAAGTGATATTTGTCTTTGTCTGACTTATTTCACATAGCGTGATCTACCAGTTTCAGTCCTGGTATATATCTGAAAAGAACCCCACCAATTTGAAAAGATTCATGTACTCTAATGTTCATAGATGTTCATAGCAATGCTGTTTATAATAGCCAAGACATGGAAGCAAGGTAAATGTCCATTGACAGATGAATGGATAGAGAAGATGTGAGATACACACACACACACACACACACACACACACACACACATGTATATGTATAATAGTAGTAATCCGTTATTACTCAGTCATAAAAGAAAATGAAAGTTTGCCATTTGCTGCAGCATGGATGGACATTGAGAGTGTTTCGGTGTGGCAGGTTCTAGGAAAGATCTAGCCCTATCTCTGTTCTAGAAGACCTTATCTGTTCATAAAGTAATGGTGAACAACATGGTCATGGTCCATGATCAATCTTACATTTATACAGAGATAGTTTTGTAAACAGAGAAGGCAATGGCACCCCATTCCAGTACTCTTGCCTGGAAAATCCCATGGGTGGAGGAGCCTGGTAGGCTGCAGTCCATGGGGTCACGAAGAGTCAGACACAACTGAGCGACTTCACTTTCACTTTTCACTTTCATGCATTGGAGAAGGAAATGGCAACCCACTCCAGTGTTCTTGCCTGGAGAACCCCAGGGACAGGGGAGCCTGGTGGGCTGCCATCTATGGGGTCGCACAGAGTCGGACACGACTGAAGTGACAGAGCAGCAGCAGTTTTGTAAAGTGTTGTTACATTCATTATTTCAAGTAGCCTACTCAGGACACTTTATAGAAGAAGAAACTGAGGCTCAGAAAATTAAGATGCTTGTTCAAGGCCTCGACATTAGTAAATAATTGAGCTGAGACTAGCACTCGCTCTTTTCTTACTTGAAATCCAGTGTTCTTTCCATCTCACTACAGTAAAACAGTACTGAAATGGTACAAGCCAGAAAACATCATCCAAATGGAGTAGACTATGCTCCATTGTGTCTTCTGTAAAGGAAGTAGCTAGTAGGTAGGGAAGGTCACATGTTACTTTCTCTTAAAAGATATGAGAAAAGTCAACACTATTGACATGGTGAGGACTTCTCCAAGTTACAAGTATTCTTATACTATCACAGTGAATAGAACATTTGTACCTTTGTTTTCATAAACTAGAATTCATAGTAGATTGTTTTCCCATTTTGAGCTTTTTCCCCTACCACTGATCTCCATTTGCATACCATTTTATTTCTTTGGTGCTTAAAATAAATGACTAGTAACCTTGATGGGAAATGTTGCTCTCTGGAAAAGCCACAAATAGTCTTTAAAATTTTTTTAATTTATCTTTTAACTGGAAGAAAATTGCTTTGCAATGTTGTGTTGGTTTTTGCCATACAACACCACAAATAAGCCATGGTTATACATATATCACCTCCCCACAAACTGACTTCTCTATCACTATTTTCAGGTTATCTCTGTAAGAAATCTTATCTATAGTACGTTTTTTGGTATCAAAAAAATGAACCCTAGATAAGATATGAAATCAGATTGGCTAGATTACATTCTAAGTTTCATCAAAGACCAAAGGTAGGGTCTCTTTAATTAACTAAAATTACAAGCCACAGGACTGGAAAAGGTCAGGTTTCATTCCAATCCCAAAGAAAGGCAATGCCAAAGAATGCTCAAACTACCACACAATTGCACTCATCTCACATGCTAGTAAAGTAATGCTCAAAATTCTCCAAGCTAGGCTTCAGCAATACGTGAACCGTGAACTTCCTGATGTTCAAGCTGGTTTTAGAAAAGGCAGAGGAACCAGAGATCAAATTGCCAACATCCGCTGAATCATTGAAAAAGCAAGAGAGTTCCAGAAAAACTATTTCTGCTTTATTGACTATGCCAAAGCCTTTGACTGTGTGGATCACAATAAACTGGAAAATTCTGAAAGAGATGGGAATACTAGACCACCTGACCTGCCTCTTGAGAAATCTGTANTACTCCTTGGAAGGAAAGTTATGACCAACCTAGATAGCATATTCAAAAGCAGAGACATTACTCTGCCAACAAAGGTCCGTCTAGTTAAAGCGATGGTTTTTCCATTGGTCATGTATGGATGTGAGAGTTGGACTATAAAGAAAGCTGAGCACCGAAGAATTGATGCTTTTGAACTGTGGTGTTGGAGAAGACTCTTGAGAGTCCCTTGGACTGCAAGGAGATCCAACCAGTCCATTCTAAAGGAGGTCAGTCCTGGGTGTTCTTTGGAAGGACTGATGCTAAAGCTGAAACTCCAATACTTTTGCCACCTCATGTGAAGAGTTGACTCATTGGAAAAGACTCTGATGCTGGGAGGGATTGAGGGCAGGAGGAGAAGGGGATGACAGAGGATGAGATGGCTGGATGGCATCACCGACTCGATGGACATGAGTCTGAGTGAACTCCAGGAGTTGGTGATGGACAGGGAGGCCTGGTGAGCTCCAATTCATGGGGTCGCAAAGAGTTGGACACGACTGAGCCATTGAACTGAGCTGAGCAAACTACTAGAGGGCAGGGATCAATGAGCAATTTATAGTTCTATTGTTTTTCTTGTTAGGATCAACTCCTAATATGATATATTCTGTGTTTGTTTTGTAAATTTTAATTGAATTAAATTTCACCAAATGAAGGACAGTAGATTCGTGGTCTATAGAACTGCTTAATACATTGGGGGTGGGAAAGGAGAGAAGCGAACAATAGAAAGTCCAATTAATTTCTTCCTAGTTGAACTCCTTGTGAACCTTCTATAGTTAGGAGAGCAAATTGCACTCAAAACCTCATTGTCTGGGAAAGAAGCCTTTGTTTAAAGAACTAAAGTAAATTTCAAGGCTTCAGCTCTTGAATTTAGTTCAGTGGCTTGTGGCCAAGAATTTAATGAGGGCTGAAACGACTGATATCTCCCACCATTCAACTCTACCACTGGGACTACAGTTGATGAGAGAAAGAGTTGTCTTAAAGTTCAAAACAGAGTTAATATATTCTGTCCATTTGCAACTTTCATCAAAATGAAGTCACCTTCATAATAATGACTTATAGCAGGATTTTGTCCTCATTTGCCATTTTTAGCTGGAATTTGAGGGAAAATAAGGGAAAATAAATCACTCTGTCCTTCTCTTTCTCCTTTTACCTTACAGTCTGAGAGCCCTTCTAAACTCCAGAGTAACAAGAATGAGAGCAAAGGAGGGAAGGTCTTTTTAAGAGTTTGTGAAGATAGAGTGTTTTGCTTTGTGGATGCTTGAAGGATAAACTCAGCATCCTTAGTCCCACTGAATATTAATGAATAATTCTGAGTGAGCCAAGCCAAGGAAAAGGATGAAAAGGGAGAAAGCAAGGGCCATGTAGTTCTTCCTTGGAGATCTCTTTCTCTCTCCTGTAAACAATAGACTGCTTTCAGTTTTTTGAGTATCATTACCATTTATTGAATATCAGAGGATGAAGGCATTACTATGGTATGCCTGGGGTCTCTGAAAGAAAAATCCGTGACTCTTACTTTCCATATGAAACAGATATATCTATATAAGGAGAAATAGGTTATCCTAGCTGCTGTGCATATCTGTGCGCCTCTGTGTATGTTTGTGTGTGTATATACATATGTATTTTTCTTCTGGAATCCTGAGAAATAGCTTGGAGATTCCAAATTCTTACACTTCTCTCACGATCAAAAATGAGTTGAACTGGAACTTCCCTGGTGGTCCAGGGGTTAAAAATGTGCCTTGCAATCTAGGAGATGTGGGCTCCTGGTCAGGGAACTAAGATCTCATGTGCCACAGAGCAACTAAGTCCGCACACCGCAGCTTAGAGCCTGTGTGCTGCATCTACTGAAGCCCATGGGCCACAACTAGAGAGTCTGTGCACTGCAGCGAAACATCTCTCATTCAGTGAAGATCCCACATGTTGCAATCGAGACCCAGCACAGCCAAATAAAAATGAATAGAACTCCCAGCAGTCAGCATTACGGAGTTTTTCTTTCTTTTGTTTTTAAAGCATAAGAGCAAGCGGGATGCTGCTTTCGTTCCTCAGTGTCTTAGAGTCTGGATAGAATAAAACACTGGGCACCAGAAAGCAATTGTGAAATAAACCTGGGCCAGCATGTTGTTTGGAATCTTCTAACTTTTGCCTGGAGATGCATTTTTCATGCCTAGCACACAGCACAAACTCTAGGCAAATGAATACCAGCTTTTAATCTAAGTTGAGCTTCTAGAGATGATGGCTCTATTATTCACATATCTTGTACCTGAACCTGCTGCTTTACAAACAACGTAGTTCAGCTGAAATAGACATTTACTGTATATTATCAGGCAGGTGAATTTAATCTGAATCCCATTTCCATAATTAGGGCTATTGAGAGTGTCACCGTAATTATGGTTATTTAGAAAAAAAAGTTCCTTTCTAATTATCATATGAGGGGTGAGCTCGCAGTGGATTAATGATAGCATTACCCACTGCTGAACCAGACTCAGGATTAAATAGACAAAACATCTGCCCCTGTGACATCTACCCAGTATACTTTCTGGTGATATATGAGGTCACCATATACTGAATTTATCTTTAAAAAGCTATGCTTGACTCAGTTGGTTAAAAAGTTTTAGTAAAACTTGACTTAAAGTCTGAGTTAGTGGGAAAAGTCAATTTCCCACTTTATTTTGCAATTAGAAATGGAATTCCTGTGTGTGGCACAAGGTAAATGCTAAATGTTAACTCGTATGGATTTTATTTTAACTTCAGGCATTTTTTTTCTTTAACATTTTAAAGCAAAATTGGCTAGGATAGAGAATAGATTTTTAAGCTTCTGAATTTTCTGTGTAGAAAAATATGAACTGATCTACTGGAAAGAGGAGTTCCTTGTGGGAAGGAGGGGGCTTTTTTGTCTTTAAACCATAGAATAAGGCTGTGAAGAAGTGAGGTGAATTATCTTAGCTCTCATAGGTATTGTGGGTCATATTGATCAGAATGGTACATTTTTATGGGATGGATCTGAGTTGGACAGCATCATGAAAGTAATTCTTTGTTAGTATACAGATCTATTTTAGTTAGGTAATAAAAAGGTGTAAAATATTTACTATTTATTTTTAAATTATTTAATGAATGATTATGCTTTTGCCAGAAAGGCAAGCTTAGATCGGAAAGAACTGAACTTAATAAAGAAACTAGTCAATTGCCATGAGAATTTCTACCATGTATGTATATGTGTGTATGTATGGATATGGTAGAAGTATATATGTATCCAATATATAAGCATATATTATTTTAATGTGTATAAATGTATATATTTAGTATGACTGGCTCTAATATTCTACTGGGTATGTTCCAGTTTATGGCAAAGTAATGAGCCTATAGAACCCTTATGGGATTTTAGGTGTTGGAAAAGTTTTAGTTTTCAGTCTAACATGTAAGAAGCTTAGTTGTTATTCCATTCTAAAAACAAAAAGTTAAACTGAAAAATCTACAGCTCTTCCTTTTTACTTTTTAAAATTAATATATAAGGGCTTCCCTGGTAGTGCAGAAGTTAAAGCATCTGCCTGCAATGTGGGAGACCTGGGTTCGATCCCTGGGTTGGGAAGATCCCCTGGAGAAGGAAATGACAACCCACTCCAGTATTCTTGCGTGGAGAATCCCACTGATGGAGGAGCTTGTTGGGCTATAGTCCACTGGTCTACAGTTGGACACGACTGAGTGACTTCACAGTATAAAATATTTGTTATATAAGTATACAACATAGTAATTCACAATTTCTAAAGATTAGACTCCATTTATGGTTACTATGGAATATTGGCTATTTTCCCTGTGTTGTACAATATATCCTTGTAGCTTATTTATTTTATACATAATAGTTTGTAGCTCCTAACTTTCTAGCTCTATATCACCCCTCCCTCTTTCCATCTCCCCACAGGTAACCATTAGTTTGTTCTCTGTATCTGAGTCTACTTTCTTTTTGTTATATTCACTAGCTGTAGACTCGATGTATAAGTGAGAATATACAGTATTTGTCTTTCTTCGACTTACTTCACTTAGCATAATACCCTCTAAGTCCATCCATGCTGTTGCAAATGGCAAACTTTCCTTCTCTGCTTATATCTGAGTAGTATTGCATTGCATACACACACACACACACACACACACACACTGCATCTTTTTTATCCATTCATCTGTTGAGGAATACTTAGGTTGCTTGCATATCTTCCCTGTTTTAGATAATGCTGCTATGAATATTGGGGTGCATGTATCTTTCAAATTAGTGTTTTTGTATTTTTTCAGTATATACCCAGCAGTGGAAATGCTGGATCATATGATAATTCTATTTTGAGCTTTTTGAGGAACCTTCATACTGGTTTCTATAGGAGCTGCACCAGTTTATACTCCCACTAGCAGAGTACAAGGGTTCTCTTTTCTCCACATCCTCCCCAACATTTATTATTTGTAGACTTTTTGATGATGGCCATTCTGACAGATGTGAGGTGATATCTCATTGTGATTTTGATTTGCATGATTAGTGATGTTGAGCATCTTTTCATGTGCCTGTTTGACCATCTGCATTTCCTCTTTGAAAAAACGTCTACTCAGTTCTTCTGCCCATTTTTAAAATCAGGTTATTTGTTTTTTTGATGTTGAGTTGTATGAGTTATTTATATATATTGCATGTTAATCCCATACCAGTGATATCATTTGCAAATATTTTCTCTCATTCAGTAGGTTATCTTTTCCTTTTGTCGATGGTCTCCTTTGCTGTGCAAAAGCTTTTAAGTTTAGGTAGATCCTATTCATTAAGTTTGCTTTTATATCCTTTCCTTTAGAATATATGTCCAAAAAAATTACTTCATGTCAGTGTTCTGCTCATGTTTTCCTTTAGGATTTTTATAGTATCTGGTTTGGCATTTCGTTTTTTAAATTCATTTTGAATTGATTTTTGTGTATGTATTAGAGAATGTTCTAACTTTATTCTTTTTTACAATTTTATTTAGTTTTGGCTGTGCTGGGTCTTTGCTGCTGCGCGGTCCTCTTCTCTAGTGATGAGCTGGCGCTACTCTCTAGTTGCAGTACACGGGCTGCTCATCTGGGTGGCCTGTTGTGGAGCACGGGCTCCAGGGCATGTGTGCTTCTATAGCTGCAGCACGTGGGCTCAGCAGCTGCGGCTCTCAGGTTCTAGAGCATAGGCTAACTAGTTGTGGCACACAGGCTTAGTTACTTCCGAGCATGATCTTCCAGGATCAGGGATTGAAACCATATCTCATGCGTAGGCAGGCAAATTCTTTACCACTGAGCCAGCAAGAAAGACCTAATTTTATTCTTTTACTAACAGCTTTCAGTTTTCCCAGCACCGTTTATTGAAGAGAGTCTCTCTTCTCTATTCTTGTCATAGATTAATTGACGATACATTCATGGGCTTATTTCTGGGCTCTCTATTCTCTTCCATTGTCTTCTCTTCTGTTTGTCTTTTATGGTATTTATTTTTAATTGGGGGATAATTGCACCACAATATTGTATTGGTCTCTGCTATATATCAACATAAGTCAGCCATAGGTATACATATGTCCTGTCCCCTCTTGAACTTCCCTCCCACCCCTCACCCCATCCCAGCGCTCTAGGTTGTCATAGAGCACCTGATCTGAGCTCCCATCATCACACAGCACATTTCCACTAGCTGTCTGTTTTGCATATGGTGATTATGCATTCCACGCTACTCCCTCAGTTCATCCTACCCCATACCTCCCTCCCCTCTGCCCATGTCCACAGTCTGTTCTCTATGCCTGTGGCCCTGTGTCTGTGCTTGCTGCCCTGCAAGCAGGTTCATCAGTGCCATCTTTCTAGATTCCATATATATATGTTAATATGCAAGATTTGTTTTTCTGACTTCACTCTGTATAACAACCTCAAGGTTCATTCATCTCGCTAGGACTGACTCAAATGTGTTCTTTTTTATGGCTGGGAATATGTGTCTTTTTTGGTTACTGTAGCTTTGTAATATAATCCAAAGTCAGGGTGTGTGATTCTTCCAGTTGTAGTCTTTCTCTAGACTGTTTTGGCTATTTGAGGTCTTCTGAGTTTTCATATAAATTTTAACACATTATTGATTGTGGATTGGTGGGGGTTTGCAGAAACTAATGCCCGTGGCTAGCAATTTGTTATGTGAATGAATATTGAAACACCTACCTTTGAATAAATATCAATAACCTTTTTTGCACATAATGTGTTTATTTGAAACTTTTTATGTACATAATGTGTTCATTTGAAACTTTTTACATGTCTTACTGAAGCATTCTAATATTTCATTACAGTGTGATAGACATTATAGCAGGCACTTCTGCATAAGGGAACAGAACATGTATTACGAATACACTGTGTTTCTCTCTGTTTTCCTCTGGCACATACTTTCTGGCACCATTTTTTTTTTAAACTCTTGTGGGTATTATTTCCTCTAGCATGTGTTCTTTTATTTTACCTGATAGTCAAGGTAGATCTTATTGTGGTGGGCTCTTGTGGTGGGCTCTTTTAGAAATGAGAAATTTCACAATGTGTCATTTGTGAAAATTTTACAATAATAAACTTGCACTTATACATAGGGTTGGAACAAAAGCCTAATGGAGCAAAATGTGAATGATAACAACAATCATAAGTTGTACAATGAACCCTTGATCAGTTTTAAGCTCTAAAACTTCTCATGGTGATGTTAATTGTGTCACTCTCTACAAACATATTGGTATGTCTCTGGTCAATAATGTAAAGGTAACAGAAAACGCATTAATACGTCTCTGCTCAATGATGTGTTGATATTTATTCTACTTTTGGGAAAAATGCCAATGGTAATTTGATAGGTATTGCTTTGAATCTGTAGATTGCTTTGGGTAGTATAATCATTTTAACAACACTCATTCTTCCAGTCCAAGAATATAGTATATCTTTTCATCTATTTGTGTCTTCAATTTTTTTCATCAGTGTTCTTGGAGGTTCTTGGTGTTCTACCACAGTGTTCTATGGTTCTTGGAGGATAGCTCTTTTGGCTCCTTCAGTTCAGTTCAGTTGCTCAGTCGTGCCTGACTCTTTTGCCACCCCATGGACTGCAGCATGCCAGGCTTCCCTGTCCATCACCAACTCCTGGAGCTTGCTCAAACTCATGTCCATCGAGTCAGTAGTGCCATCCAACCATCTTATCCTCTGTCATCCCCTTATCCTCCTGGTCTCAATCTTTCCCAGCATCATGATCTTGTCCAGTGAGTCAGTTCTTCATATCAGGTGGGCAAAGTACTGGAGTTTCAGCTTCTACTTAATCTTTCCAATGAATATTCAGGACTGATTTCCTTTAGGATAGACTAGTTTGATCACCTTGCAGTCCAAAGGACTCTCAAGAGTCTTCTCCAACACCACAGTTCAAAAGCATGAATTCTTCAGTGCTCAGCATTCTTTATAGTCCAACTCTCACATCCATATAGTCCAACTAGCCCATCCAAATTCATTTGGCTCCTTAAAGTGAAGTTGCTCAGTCATATCTGACTCTTTGTGGCCCCATGGACTGTAGCCTACCAGGCTCCTTTGTCCATGGGATTTTCCAGGCAAGAATACTGGAGTGGGTTGCCATTTCCTATGAGATTATTTCCTTAATTTATCTTTCTGGTATTTTGTCAGTGTATAGAAATGCAACAGATTTCTATCTATTAATTTTGTATCCTGCAACTTTACCAAATTCATTAATGAGCTCTGGTGGCATCTTTAGGAATTTTTATGTATAGTATCATGTCATTTGCAAACAGTGAGTTTTATTTCTTCCTTTCCAATGTGAATTCCTTTTATTTCTTTCTTCTTTGATGGGCACAATTCTTTTTTACACTTACAGCCCAACCCTTTCCAGAATTCATGTCTGTTGTCCATACAATTTTTGTACCTTTCCTATCTATGCATGTTACATTTCTTAACATAAGCATGCAAGTGCATGCAACTTTGGCTTCATATTGGCATCTTGGGAGTCTTTAAATATTTATATATGTGTCTCACCACAGATTCTGTTTAATTAGCCTGGGGTATAGCTATAGCATGAGAAGTGATTTTAAATCACTCCAGTTGGTGTTAACTGTAACTAAGGATGAAAAGTACTGATCTGTCACATATTTTGATGAAAGATGACTGGTGTGATTGGATTCCTTATAACTTACAGATGCTGAAGTTCTCAAAGGGACATAAGCTCACAAGAGGAAGGATTTGAAAAAGCTCACCCTAGCAGCAGACAGTGTTCCCCTCCCCCAGTATCTGTGACATTTCTGGGCATATATTCCCCTTCTATACCATATAGCTGGTCATCTGTGCTATTGTCACCTTGTTCCAAACTCACTCTTCCATATTTCGTTTCAGCAAATAGTAGCACTTTCATCTCACTTGTAACAGTATCTTTAGGTCTTTACTTCAAAACTGTACTTCTCTGTCAGTTGTCTTGACCATCTGTCTTTGCCTGGCCTGTGTCCAGTAAGTGAGTATCCACCTCTCCTTTAAAGATTCCGAACATAGATTTTGAGGCAGTGACCTGGGGCTCTCTGAAAATCTGTCCAGTAACTAGTTTGATTTACTCAGCCTTTTGACTCTAAGCTAAATCATCGAGTAGCTTCACTGACCAGGACCTCAGTACTGGAGAAGAGAATGCCGTGGACAGAGCCATACAACCAATAAGGAGAGATACTGCCCATTCAAATTCATTACATGAGGATTTTGATTCCCTGGTTATGATGAAATGAAATAAAATGCACTGAGTCGGAACTGTTCTGAAACATGAAGAGGTTGTATGTCTGTTTCTGAAAACCTAGGTAATGCAAAACCCCTGGGAATTTGTCAAGATGATTGTGATGGTTAATTTTGTGATAATTGACCGTGGTGCCCAGATATTTGGTCAAACATTATCCTAGATGTTTCCATGAAAAATATGTTTCTTTTTTTTTCCTCTGCTGAGATTAATATTTAAATCAGTGGTCTTTGAGTAAAGCAGACTATCTTTCATATGTGGGTAAGCACTTTTTTTTTTACTATGGTAAGAAAACAATAAGTGGTGATATNTACTATGGTAAGAAAACAATAAGTGGTGATATTATTAAAAAAAAAACAAAACAACAAACTTTATTCAATTAGTTAAAGACCTTAATAGAACAAAGACTCATCTCCCCTGAACAAGAAGGAATCCTGTCAGCAGACTGTACTCAAGCTGCAACTCTTCTGACTTTCCAGACTTCTGGCCTATTGTGGACTTACCACAACTCTACAGCTCTTTGAGCCAATTCCTAACAATCTCGCTTTCTCTCAAAAGCCAAAGCCAAAACAAATATAAACAAAAGAAGTCTTTTGGGGGAACCTTCACAGGAAGAAACGAAGAACTATTAAAAACAAAATATCGGAAGGAAAAACGAATACCCCACTTTTGAAGAAATCTGTAACATCATCTCTGTGAAATGTAACGTACAGCCCCTGTGCAACAAAGCTAACCCACTTGCCTGGCCTCCCTTTGAATGAGGGTGCCCCATTATACTCAGTAACCCCGCAAACCAGGGTTACCTTTCTGGCTCTGGTCTCCAAAACAAGTAAAACCGAGGGCATTTCCTTTAAGTTACTGACTTCCCAATGAAGTCAACTTTATCCCTGACTTTTACAATGTTTTTACGTGACAACCCTTTCTGATATGACTGATAATCAGGTGAGAAAACGTCCTCATCATGAAGAGACTATCTTTGATCTTGTAAACTTGATAACCTTATAGATTTTTCCCCTTTAAATGCCAATTTATTTACTTGAATCTGGTCAGCTAGTTTTTCTAATGCTTGCATCACTGTAAACATTTTTGTACCAGTAAGCTTATTTTCTTTTCTCAGTGTTCTTCATCTGAGTGTTTCTTTCATGTTCATTACTGAACTTGATTTCTATTTCTGAAAAATCACCACCCAGTTTTATATTAAATTGGTTAAAATGAGACAAACATGTAATTTTAGATCTCATAAAATACTAAAAGATTTCTTACTACTTTGTTAGCTGATGAAGTGATGATAAAGCCCTTTCTGGTCTCAAGAAAAAGGGAGCTATATTTTTGATTGCTAATGATTTGCTCTAAAGGTATATTGGACCATTGGAAGAACAAGGCAAGAACAAAGTAAGAAGAATTATATTAGAGGAGAAATACAAGAGGAAAAGTGAAGAGAGGAGTGAAAAAGTTGGCTTAAAGCTTAACATTCAGAAAATGAAGATCATGGCATCCGGTCCCATCACTTCATGGCAAAGAGATGGGGAAACAGTGGAAGAAGTGTCAGACTCTATTTTTCTGGGCTCCAAAATCACTGCAGACGGTGACTGCAGCCATGAAATTAAAAGATGCTTGCTCCTTGGAAGAAAAGTTATGACCAACCTAACAGCATGTTAAAAAGCAGAGACATTACTTTGCCAACAAAGTAATCGTTTAGTTGAAAGTCTAGTCAAAACTGGTTTTTCTAGTAGTCCTGTATGGATTTGAGAGATGGACTATAAAGAGAGCTGAGCATCAAACAACTGATGCTTTTGAACTGCAGTGTTGGAGAAGACTCATGAGAGTCCCTTGGACTACAAGGAGATCCAACCAGTCCATTCTGAAGGAGATCAGTCCTGAATATTCATTGGAAGGACTGATGCTGAAGCTGAAACTCCAATACTTTGGCCACCTGATGGGAAGAACTGACTCATTTGAAAAGACCCTGATGCTGGGAAAGATTGAAGGCAGGAGGAGAAAGGGACAACAGAGGATGAGATGGTTGGATGGCTTCACTGACTCAATGGACATGAATTTGAGTAAACTCTGGGAGTTGGTGATAGACAGGGAGGCCTGGCATGCTGCAGTCCATGGGGTCGCAAAGAGTCAGACACGACTAAGCAACTGAACTGAAATGACAAGAGGAAATGGGCTTCCCTGGTAGCTGAGCTGGTAAAGAATCTGCCTGTAATGCAGGAGACCCCAGTTCGATGCCTGGGTCAGGAAGATCCCGTAAAGAAGGGCTAGGTTACCCACTCTAGTTTTCTTGGGCTTCCCTGGTGGTTCAGACAGAAAAGAATCTGCCCACAACGTGGGAAACGTGGGTTCACTCCCTGGGTTGGGAAGATCCCCTGGAGGAGGGCATGGCAACCCTCTCCAGTACTCTTGCCTGGAAAATCCCATGAACAAAGGAGCCTGGTGGGCTGCAGTCCATGGGGTCGCAAAGAGTTGGACACAACTGAGCCACTAAGCATAGCCCAGCACAAGGGGAAACAGAGCTTACGGAGGAGATAAGGGGAGGAAATTAAAAATGTATTCTGAGCAAAGAGAAGAGCGGGAGAAACATTTTTGCCTTTGGGAAAGAAGAAAGTTAATTACAAAACAAGAGTCCTAGTGGCCTGAGAGCTGATATTCAGAAGTTGGCTTGAAAAGCATGTACACTCGTGGTGAATTAATGTCAATGTTTGGCAAAACCAATACAGTAATGTAAAGTAAACTAAAGTAAAAATAAAAATTAAAAAAAAAAAAAGAAAAGTATCTTAAGGTTACATCTTCTAAAAGCAGAACCTGAGAAGGGGATTCTTGTACAAATGATATTAATGAGGGAGACCTTGCACGTGAAGCATGTAAGGATGTGAGGGAAGCAGAATAGGGGAAAGGAAGCCAAGCAAATATGTGGGTTCAGATGAAATATAACCTCAGATGATAGAAATGAACCTTGGAGTTTGTTGTGGCCAGAAATACCACATCCACCTCTGGCTGTGAGCTATTGAGGGTGCTCTGTTTCCTCCCAGACAGCTCCATTAGCATGCAGCAGCCACAGCCCAGACCTAGGAAAGGGATCTTTCTGTGGCACCAGCAGAATCTGTCATAAGAGGAGAGAGAGCTTGCTCCTGGGGAAGATTCAAATGGGTGAACCTGGAAGGACCTGCAGTGAGGGACATCAGACAAGTTTGTGGGGCTGTACGGAAGCTAGGTCTTCATTTGCAGGCCACTCGGCATTTACTTGATGTACCTCCTGTTCTCTGCATCAAGGACATCTTTCAGTTGTAGCTCCCATACTGCCTGGTAGGACTGCATTCAGCTGCATTTAGAGCTTTGCCTGTTGGTGAACCAGCAGGACACATAGTGTCTCCCATAAGAGTAGGCTCAGTTCTCATCACGTTGCCCAGTTGTTGATTTTCTTTAATGTCTAAGAGAAATGGGCAATTGATAACTTATGCTTGTAAGTGGGAGAAGGGGTACTGAATTAAAGGAGCTCAGATGACCTTGACGTTGGAGAATGATTGACGTCTACCTTAGGTTATTAACAGCTGGTCCCGCAGCTCACTCTTCTAGAAATGCAGTGCCTCTAGTAAACAGAGTGGGAGAACACGGCTTATGCTTGAGGCCCTAGGAGATCTCATTTTCTCACATTTAATTTAAATCCTAGAGCCCACACACTGGGATTTATGGCGTAGAATGTCAGATACTTAAATCTAGGTTGAAGAAGAGATGCTAATAAGCTTGCTAAGCAGCTTCAGGCTGCTAACAGCAGGCCTGTCTCACCACCCCACACAGATGGAATAGGAGAAGATATCTATCTTCTACCACTGCTGAGAAGGGAGATGGGCTTAGATGAAGCTTTCTCCTCCCAGTGGACCAACACACAAACAGGAGAGGGAGACAAAGTGTTTCCTACTCTGTAATGTAACAAATTCAACTCAATGACATACTGATGGTAATCAGGTTTCTCTTTTTCTAGGATGTTAGTAAAGAGGGCAAGATAATCTTGGAAACAGTTCACACAGACTGATTGGTAGGGAATCTATTTTCTGGTCTTCATTTTGTCTTCACATGACCTTAAGGAAGTCACTAAACTTGTTCATACTTCTGCTTCTCCATCATAACTTTGTGACCATTTGCTCATGTCTTTCTAAAGAAGGTATCAGATATGACTATTTTACAGTTCAATTGTTTTGCCAATGAGAAATGAGCTTGGGGTAAGCTCAGAACAAACCATTCTGATGGCACCGGTCAAGATGTTGTCATAATGTAGAGCTGCCATTAGAAAGAGTGAGATAGAAGCTTTGTCAAACTGCTTAATTGGTCAATCTTGTAAAATAATTCAGTTCATTGGGAAAAGAAAGTAATTACCTAAGTTACTATTATGGGGCTTCCCAGGTGGCTCAGTGGTAAAGAACCCACCTGCAATGTGGGAGACATGGATTTGATCCCTGGGTCAGGAAGATCTTCTGGAGAAGGAAATGGCAACCCATTCCAGTAGTTTTGCCTGGAGACTTCTATGGACAGAGGAGCCTGGTGGGCTACAACCCATGGGGTCACAAAAGAGTCAGACACAATGTAATGATTAAACAACAAGGTACTATCATATAGACAAGTATGTCTGACAATTATTAACTAGTTTTTAAATTTTTTTACTAATTTTGTTTGCATCAAGTAAACTTTTCAGAAAATATTTCAAAATGTATTTTTATAATTTAATTTTTACCTCTTCGTTTTAGAAGCAGTCAAATATCTAAAGAAATTGTATATGTGCTTCATATACGGGTCTGGAAGATCCCCTGGAAAAGGGATAGGCTATCTACTCCAGTATTTTTGGGCTACTCTGGCCGCTTAGTTGGTAAAGAATCTGTCTGCAATGCAGGAGACCTGGGTTTGATCCTTGGGTTGGGAAGATCCCCTGGAGAAGCGCATGACAACCCACTCCAGTATTCTTACCTGGAAAATCCCCATGGACAGAGGAGCCTCCCAGGCTGCATTCCATGGGGTCACAGAGTCAGACACAACTGAGCAGCTAAGCACAGCACATACTTAATAACAGCAATTATAAAACTATGAACTTCCAAATTGCATTATTATTTAATTTATTCTCAGCACTTTATAAAAGATCATATAGGCAGGTAGGTATGTGCTTTCAGAGACATGAAATGATAAAGCCCTAGGGCTATGTACTAATATTTGCTCTCAAATTGTCTCAGTACTTAATATAAATTGCATAAACTGTACTTTGCCTTTTTTTGGTTCTTTTCATTAATCTACCACCTTTCTAGAAATATCAAGGGAATATGAACATGAAAAAAAATAAGCAAAGTCTCCAATTCATTCACCAATTGTTTTAGATTTAGTTATTAAATTTTTTTTCTTAGACTATTTTTATTTTTCTTAATATTCTTGAGAGTTTTCCTCTGGTTTTGTCTTTTGTCTTCAAACAGTCTTATGAGGTAGATTAGGGAAAATGATCTCAATGCCATACTCATCTCAATGCCATGTATAGCTGTGAAGCACTTCTCAGTTTACCAATTTATATTTATATTTAAGAGCTGAGCCACAAGGGACGTCCAAGAATACTGGAGTGGGTAGCCTATCCCTTCTCCAGCGGATCTTCCCTGCCCAGGGATCGAACCGGGGTCTCAATTACCAACCTTTACCAACTGAGCTATCAGGGAAGCCCCAGCTTATATTTAAGATCTCATTTAATCTTCCAGGAAATCTGTGAATTTGGTTTGTTGTTGTTCAGTCGCTAAGTCATGTCTGGCTCTTTATGACGCCATGGACTGCAGCACCCCAAGCTTGTCTGTCCTTCATCTCCCAGAGGTTGCTCACACTCATGTCCATCGAGTCAGTGATTCCATCCAACCATGTCATACTCTGTTACCCCCTTTTCCTTCTGTGCTCGATCTTTCCCAGCATCAAAGTCTTTCCAGTGAGTCGGCTCTTCACATCATGTGGCCAAAGTATTGGAGCTTCAGCATCAGTCCTTTCAGCGAATATTCAGAGTTGATTTCTTTTAGAATTGAATGATCTCTTTGCCATCCAAGAGACTCTCAAGCACCATGATTCAAAAGCCTCAATTCTTTGGCACTCAGCCTTGTTTATGGTCCATCTCTCACATCTGAGAGATGGCTTCCCTGGTGGCTCAAACGGTAAAGCGTCTGCCCGCAATGTGGGAAACTTGAGTTTGATCCCTGGGTCAGGAAGACCTCCTGGAGAAGGAAATGGCAACCCACTCCAGCACTCTTGCCTGGAAAATTCTATGGACGGAGGAGCCTAGTAGGCTATAGTCCATGGGGTCACAGAGTCGGACACGACTGAGCGACTTCAGTGTCAATGTCAATGTCTCACATCTGTACATGACTACTGGAAGAACCATTGCTTTGACTCTGCAAGCCTTTGTTGCCAAAGTGATGTCTCTGCTTTTAAATATGTTGTGTAGGTTTGTCATAGCTTTCCTTCCAAGGAGCAAGCATCTTTTAATTTCATGATTACAGTTACCATCCACCGTAGTTTTAGTGTGAAATTCAAGTCACTCAGTGGTGTCCCACTCTTTGCAATCCCGTGGACTGTAGCATACCAGGCTCCTCTGTCGATGGGATTCTCCAGGCAAGAATGCTAGAGTGGGTAACCATTTCCCTCTCCAGGGAGATCTTCCTGAGTCCTGGATTGAACCTGGGTCTCCTGCATTTCAGGCAAACGCTTTACCCTCTGAGCCACCAGTATTTTTGGTAGCATAAACATTTATTATTCTATATCTAAATACAAAAGACAAAGTACAGTATTGACTATTCCATAGAGATCAATTCGTAGAGATAACTTTAGAGAGTAACACATGATGAATGAGTACCAATGCCTACAGTTTACTCGAGAGTCCACTGTGCCAGTTTGCTCTGCTTTTTTCCCATTTTTGAGTTACTTTCCCATTTATTTAAAGTTTCTTTTCTTTACTAGGTAATACTTGGTACTTACAAAGCAGCAGTATGAAATATACATGATTATGATGCATAATAAAATGAACACCATGAACTCAGCTCCTGTATAAGCCCTAGAACAACACAGATGGAGTTTTTCTATTTATGTGGTACTCTTAGCCTCTGCACCCCACCCGCCTTCCATCTAGAGATAACGATTATTTTAGATTTTTTGGTATTTCTCTTTTTAGTTTAAAATCACCTGTGTAGGTATTCCGCCATAATACATTGTTTAGTTTTCCTTCACAAAAATGATAACACAGATTATAATCTTATATGATTTGTTCTTTTCATTAAGCTTTATGTTTAAAGATGCATTTCTTTGAATTTTCATTTGATATAGTTTATTAATTGTTTTTTAGCACAATGAGACTACTACACACAGGTTTNATTTCTTTGAAGTTTCATTTGATATAGTTTATTAATTTTTTTTTTAGCACAATGAGACTACTACACACAGGTTTAAACAGACAGGAATGTGGACTCACAGCAAAACAAAACAGGAAAGGTGGGTGTAGGGGTATCAGAACTGAAGAGGGGAGAGTGAGAGCAAGGAAAGGGAAGGAGGAAGTTTTTCTTTCTTCTTCCTATTTATTTAAAATACCAGCAAAAGAAAACACACACAACCAGTGTTTGTTCCCAAGTAGAAACGTAAATAGGGCAGAACCAAACACCCTGTTCTCTCTTCCAAAGACACTTTAGATGTTTCTGTGAATTTTCTTATTTAATCATTTGTTTATCCATATCCTTGTCAGTGAGCACTTGGAACAGTGAACATTTTTCCTGTGTATGAACAAAGATGTTATGAACTTATGCTTGCATGCAAGGGCTTCTCTGTAATTTTTCTAAGAGCACTATCATGTAATATGCATATATTCACCTTAGCAGGTCATGGCATAGTGCTTTCCAAAGCAATTGTTACAATTCACACTCCTACCAGAAGTGTCAAAGAGTTGATCAACATCACTGATATCACCATACTTTAATCCCCCCCCTTTTTTTTTCTGTCTTGTGGGTTTATATGGTGTGTTGTCTTGTGGTTTAAGTCTTCTCTTCAAGAGAAATGGGTTTCATTTCTTTAGAAGTCCTTGCTCCCAGCCCGAAGTTGCCAGCTCTCCCAGTTTTGTTAAGTAATTGGAGGCTGGTTCACCATGAGACTTCTGGAAGTTGCTACCTTACAAGGGGAAACCTGGAGCTGTCCCAGATTCCTCATGAATACACTGGGCTTTCTTCTGTGCACAGGGAGAGGATGCGACTCCTCAGTCTCACGACTCTCTCTGGGTTCTCTGAATGCAGAGGGCCCTGCCTACCTAGATAGTGCCAAGAGGATAAGTGATATAGATTCAGTTCTTTTCCTTTTTGATCTACAGCAAACTTGCCTGCTCTGCTAAGGATATTACAGCTTGAAGCTGCATAGTTGCATATATTGAGGGAAAGAGTCAGGACTTCAGAGGAGGTGGAGCACGAATGATGGATCTTCCGTAGCAGGGTTAAATCTGCTGCTCATCACAGGGGGCCTCCTTAAGAGGCGGAGACAAGAACATTGAGCTTGGAGTGAGGAAGCATGTGATAGAAATGTGGGTATCTTCAAAGGAATGTGAAAAGTTAAGGATTATTCAAGGTGTATGTGGAGATTTCCCTGGTGGTCCAGTGGTTAAGAGTTCGCCTTGCAATGCAGGGGACTCGGGTTCGATCCCTAGGGCTGCTTAGCCTGTGAGGCAACTAGAGAGTCTCTATACCACGTGATGCACTGAAGTTCCCGTGTGCCACAACTAAGAGCGACACAGCTGAAATAAAAAATCAATCAATTTCAAAAGAAGGTGTATGTGAACTCCATTCTGACACCTGCCTTTTCAGCAGCAATATTTTCCTAGACACAAACAAGACCTACGCGTTTCCAGTAGGTATTCTCAGCCCTAGCGAATATCAGTAGATCTTAGGCCTTGATAGATGAGTGACTTTCTCAGGATCACTCAGCTACTTATCAGCAGACCTGGCCTAGAGTCTCAGGATGCCCCAGCACTCATCCCATGGACACTCTTTCCCAATACAAATGGTATTGCTTCTTCCACTCTGCTCTCCAGTTTTCTTTCAGCTGGTAAAATTGACACCTTATAGGATGCACATTTCCAAGAAAGAAAATATGTCTTATTTTCTGTTCGAAAAAAATGTCAAAATTTATTTTGAAACTCTTACAACCAAGGGAAAAAACTTGGCCTCTGTCTTTCTCAGAGGAAAACTGTAACAGAGAGATTTCTGTGAATGTGGTTTACGAGGCTGTTTGTGTGCTAAGTCACTTTAGTCGTGTCCGACTCTTTGAGACCCCATGGACTATATCCTGCCAGGCTCCTTGGAATTTTCCAGGCAAGAATATTGAGTGGGTTGCCATGCCCTCTTGCAAAGGATTGTCATGACCCAGAGACTGAACTTGCATCTCTTACATCTCCTCCATTAGCAGGCAGGTTCTTAACCTCTAGTGCCACCTGGGAAGCCCTGTTTATTAAGACAGGCTCCCAGAAAAACGACTGACTAAAGGCATGGGGAAAGTGTCAGGGAAAGAAAGAAGGCCACTCAAACAAGGCCCACAGAGAATGACTGGTCCAGTGTCCTGGGGGATTTTGAAGACAGACCTTCAAGGTCACAGCTCAGCATTGTCTCCAGGTGGGAGAAAGGCTCCTGGAGCATTTATCTACACTTACATGTCAGTCTTTGGTTTAGAGCTGTCTCTAGAGGGGAGGGAAGTGAATCCCCAGGTGCTTTGAGCTTTCCTTACATACAAAGCAAAGCAGATTTCAGCAGCCTGAAGGAAGCCCAGCAAAAATTCAGAGCTGGCTACCGGAACTGAAAAGCACATAAGTAGCTGGTTGCATGAACTTGGTAAAAGGATCCAAGGAGATATGACAGAGCACTGACAACTGCTGCTACTGCTTTTAAGCTAGGTCTACCCTGTAATGAAATTCTCTGGAGGAGGGATGGGGTAGTGAAACTCTGCTACATAAAGAATATATTTCCTAGGGTTGTCTCACACACGGCAGATAGAAAATTAATTCGTATGATTCTTCGGAGGATGATTTGTCAATATTCCTCATCTTAAACATAGAACTTTTCCAGTAGAAATAATAGGTATTACTTACTAAGTGCTTCTCATATTGCAGATTTCTTGCTATGTACTTGACTTGGATTATCTCATCTAAACCTTCCAACAATCTAACAGAATATACTGTGACTATACCCATTTTATAGATGAGGAAACTGAGGTTCATTGAGTTACCCAAGTGGTTTAAGTGGTATAACTAGAATTGGAACCAGATCTGCTTGACTCCAGATACTGCACTTGATTCCAGCACCATTAATGTGAAATGGTTAAAGATAGGTGAAAAATTTCATCCACACTAATGCCTTTACAATGTTGTTTTTAGTTTTTAAAATTGGAAACAATATGCATGTTCAAAAATTGAGATCTGGTTTGAAGAATTCATGTTAGGATCATTTTTAAATATTAAAATATTATCCTAGGATATCATTAGGACAGTAATGATGGGATAATTGTTAACATTTAAAAGTAATGTTGAAAATCTATATTTTTTTGACATGGAAAGATGTTCAACACATAACATTAAAATTTTAAAATCAGGTTCAAAAGAGTTGTAGAGTATGTTTCCATTTTGTAAACCCCCCCTCAAAAAAAAAAAAAACAAAACAACCCAACCCTCCCAAATCTTATAAACAAAAAACCCCAAACTACATATAGGCAGTCAATAGGCTAGACCGAGCCCTGGACGATATTGCTGCCTGTCCTTTGAAAGTCTATGAAACCCACTCATCTCTTATTCATTTTGGAGGTGTCCCCTCAAAATTTTGTTTTGTCATTTGTTGAAATCAACAGTGCAAATGCAAGAGGCGGGCCTTCCTAAAATCATATTCTTCCATATTTCCTTCCTTTCTGGGGGTCTGTGCGCTGTGATCCTGGTACACCCTGCCTGGAATATTCTTTCACGACCATGTGGTTAATGCCTATCCCAGCCTCAGCATCATTTCTCCATGGAAGCCTTGCTTTGCTGCACTGGACCCAGTTCTTGTTTTGTTTTCTTCTAGAACCACATCTTACTTCACAGCCCGAAGCACAGTGACACATTTACTCGTGTGGAAATCTCATTAATGCCCATCTGACTCTCTAGGTGGTAACATCTCTGCTCCAAGGACCATACTCTTCATTGGAGCTTCAAAGGGAAGTGTTGGGGAGCACAGCAGTTGTACACTAAGTGTGTTTGAATAAGGGGTCAATTATGAGAAGGAATGAAGTTTGGGGGCATTTGCATCCTAGTCCAGTGGGGGAGAGGTGAGAGAGGAGAAGGAGTCATTTTTTCAGACCGCTCTGATTAAAACAACAATGAACTAGAAATTCAGGGAAACCTAACCTTTCCTGTCAATCTACTCATCTGCCTCTGTAGCTCTGATCCATTAAATCTTTTTCACAAAAGTTAGTTGACACAAAGTTTAGAGGTAATGTTGAGTGAGACCATCATTTTTTTTTTCTCTTCTCAAGTTTTACCTCACATTTTTTCTATTAATCATCTTCTTGCTTCACTTCATTACTTACCTGTGTCGTCTTTCTTCTCTTTCTTTATCCTCCCCTTTCCCAACTTTTGAAAATTCACTTATTCAACAAGTGTTATTGAGTGTGTACTGTACACTGTATACTAAGCAGAGTGCTGGATGTGGGACATGGACATGAAGCCAGTATAGTTTTTATCTGTGTATTCAGTCATCTCAGTTCAATCGCTCAGTCATGTCCAACTGTTTGTGACCCCTGTCCTTCACTGTCTCCCGGAGTTTGCTCAGACTCAAGTCCATTGACTTGGTGATGCCATCCAACTCTCTTGTCCTCTATCACCCCTTTCTCTTCCTGGTCTTAATCTTTCCCAGCATCAGAGTCTTTTCCAATAAGTCAGCTCTTCCCATCAGGTGGCCAGTGTACTGGAGCTTGTTTCAGCATCAGTCTTTCCAATGAATATGCAGGGTTGATTTCCTTTAGGATTGACCGGTATGATCTCCTTGCTGTCCAAGGAACTCTCAAGAGAGTCTCCTCTAACATCACAATTTGAAAGCATTAATTCTTTGGCGCTCAGCCTTCTTTATGATCCAACTGTCACATCCGTCCATGGCTACTGGAAAAACCATAGCTTTGACTATACAGACCTTTGCCAGCAAAGTGATGTCTCTGCTTTTTAATATACTGTCTAGGTTGGTCATTGCTTTACTTCCAAGGAGCAAGTGTCTTAATTTCATGGCTGCAGTCACAATCCACAGTGATTTTGGAGCCCAAGAAAATGAAGTCTGTCACTTTTTCCATTTTTTTCTCCATCTATTTGCCATGAAGTGATTGGACCAGATGCCATGATCTTAGTTTTTCGAATCTGTGTATTAGGAAGAGACAATGTATAGAAATTTGAGATCTGATTTATGCTGTATCAGAAGTGAATAGAGAGATTTTGGTGCCACACAGAAGGGAAAAATCAGTTCTACCTGTTTGGGAGAGCAAAGGCTTTGAAAATATGTTCATAGAGGAAGTGATTGAATCTTCTTTGTTTTTTTTTTAGCCTCAAGTAAATGTAGACCTCTCAAAGGGCTCCCCAACCCTTCTTTTCCAGCATTTCTTCTCCCACTTAATAAAATATGTGGACCCCAGACATTGTGCTAGGCACTAGACAGGATAGTAGATAAGAAAATAGTTTATGGATTTGTCTACATGGTATGTTCTAGAACGTTTGGACAACAGAAGAGATGTGGCTGACTGGAAAGACTCAGAGTGAGATTTTCCCAAGAGTGTTTACCAAGTGTAAGGGGAGGGTCAGGTATGTCGTGTGCTGTCAAGTATGCCCACTTTAAAGTGATTTTTAAGCTACCATAATAACAATAGCAACTAAGATCTTTAAAATCTGTGAAGGGCCTTATGGTATGCAACGCTTCACAAAAGTAACTTCAGAAATAACAAGATATTTGGGGGAAGATATCCAGAAGATGTTTGTTTTTGTTACTTTTATCTCTGCTACTGAAATATATGGCTATTGAGCATAAGGTGCTCAGTGTCTACAAGTGTTTTTCTTGAGCATTTTGTTTAATGGGGAGAGGGAACCTGATAACTGTGCAGTGTCGAGGAAATCACCATGGATAGCATCACTTACCTTTATTGCACTTGGCAGGTGAACATCACTTCGGGTGCAACTCACACATCCATCCCTAGGTTCTGTACAGGGCAGGAGAGGGGTAAATGGAACTTTTATAGAGAACTTGGTGTTGCTCCAATAAGTTATAAATGTGAGTGAGTAGGAGGCTCTGAAGGCTGGTGTTCAGAAGAGTATCATAAATCAAAATTTCTTCGCTTTGAAAAGTTGTCTGGAGGAAATATATAATACAATTCATCTTTATTCATGTTTTTAAAGGACAGAGGGGGCAGCAGCAATTTATAGAAGCCACAGATATCATTTTGCTCTTGTCTACCGTTTGGGGATATGTTCAGATTCTGCTGGTGTCATAGTTCAATAATTCTTGGAGAAGATCCAGGAGAGCCTGGGAGAATGACAAAACCACATTTGTCTTGAAGATGAAAATAGAAATGATAGAATCAAAATTGAGCTGCAGGAATAAAATTCATCTTGAGAAAGTTAGGCACAGGTACCTGGCCCATTAATAGGATGCTCTTTGGGATAAAGTTGGTTTTAGGAAGCATTTAATGATTTAATTAAAAATTAATATTTGACATAGACAAAAAGGGTGGTATATTTGTGGTGCACCCATGCCATTTGAAAACTGGTTGGTTAACTTGGGCTTCTGTTTTTACATAAATTATTATCTGTTTACCCTTTTTTTCCCCTTCCTACTTTATATTGTCCCCCTTAGCATATCCAAAGTCAATTAAAATGCATTTATACTGGCAGTATCTATACAGGTATTTGTGACTTTTCCATGTTGAAGAACTAAGGGAAGAGTGGTAAGAACTTTTTCCTGGATGTTAGGAATCCTGGATTCTAGGTCCTGCTCTACCCCTGATAAGCTCTGTGACCTTGGATAAGTCACATAATTTCATTAACCTTCAGTTTTCTCATCTATGAAATGAAGTAAGACCATGTGATTTTGAAAGTCCCTTCCATTTCTAAAATTTTGTTATACTGTCAGCCTTCATTTTGACCAATTTGGAGGAGTAATGAGCTGCTTCTGTGACATAGTAGATTAGTCCTCACTGTTTCTACCTAATTATCATGAGAAGGGACAGAAACTGGGGTAAGAGGCAGGAATGCAGCTGAGGGAGCTGCCAGTGGGCACAGGTCAATAGCTCTCTGTACTCCAGCTGCCTTCCTGTTGTACTTTAGCCCCAGTGCCCAGATGCTCTTGACCATTTGTAGAGATGGCATCTAACCTTGGATTATAGTGTCTTTTAGTAATGCTGGGCTAATGTTACCTGAAGACCCTTTTCAAATGTATACAGATTCCAGAATTTGATTGTGGGAATGTATCTGCTACTATGCGCAAGGAGTAAGTTCTTTAAAGGCGCCTTAACTGGTACCCATTGCAAACCTATGAATTCAGAGTTGGTGTTATGAACATCTTTTGCAGTTTACAGAAGCCTCTGGGACCACATGTGAGGGTATTTTTTAAATACATGAAATATACAGGATTACAAATAAGCTGATTGAACTGAAATATAGTTCTGTTCATAAACCCTAGGTTCAGACCACTCTAAGTATCATTTTCCACCAAGACTGTAAACTTCTCAAGACCAGGGACTCTCTTTTTCCCTGATGTGCCCTAGGCTCCTGGCACAGTGGATGGTTCAGACAGGACACTCTAGAGATGTATCCCTGTTCATGTATGCATGCTGATTTGATCCTGTCCCTTCTTTTAAAGTTCCTTGGAGACAGTAGCTTCCCAGGTGACTCGGTAGTAAAGAATCTGCCTGCCAGTGTAGGAGATGCAAGAGACACGGTTTTGATCTCTGTGTCAGGAAGATACCCTGGAGGAGGAAACGGCGATCCACTCCAGTATTCTTGCCTGGGAAATCCCATGGACAGAGGAGACTGGTGGGCTACAGTCCATGAGGTCGTAAAAAGTCAGGCATGATTTATTGACTAAACAACAACAATAGTTGGGATTAGGAAAGCTGGCTGTGTCTGACAACTGAAGCTAACATTCTGTTTTACTTGATGTTTGCTTCTTTCTATCGTCTCAGGATGAAATTGACTTTTTTCTTTTCAAATGGAACTGGGTGATAATATAACTTTTGTGTATTTGAAATGTACCTTTAGGGAGCTAATAAATAAATAAATGTGAGTGAAAGAAATGCCATTAGGTGTTAATCTGGTAATGACTCCAATATTTTTCTTAAATATTTATTTTTCTCCACACACACTTCCCTCTGATTTCTGTTGTGTTTTAAAGTTCTTTATAGTAGGAGTACACAAGCTGAACTAAATAATAAGCAGTACTTTGCTGAGGATTTCAATACTTTATTGCTTGATTAGGACCAGTATTTCTNGTTGGGATTAGGAAAGCTGGCTGTGTCTGACAACTGAAGCTAACATTCTGTTTTACTTGACGTTTGCTTCTTTCTATCGTCTCAGGATGAAATTGACTTTTTTCTTTTCAAATGGAACTGGGTGATAATATGACTTTTGTGTATTTGAAATGTACCTTTAGGGAGCTAATAAATAAATAAATGTGAGTGAAAGAAATGCCATTAGGTGTTAATCTGGTAATGACTCCAATATTTTTCTTAAATATTTATTTTTCTCACACACACTTCCCTCTGATTTCTGTTGTGTTTTAAAGTTCTTTATAGTAGGAGTACACAAGCTGAGCTAAATAATAAGCAGTACTTTGCTGAGGATTTCAATACTTTATTGCTTGATTAGGACCAGTATTTCTTTTTGTCAGAAAGACAAAGACTGACAAAGCATAGTCACTAATATTTATAAAGCATTTTGATGATAGTCAGGGTTGGAAAAAAAGACAGGCATTTGATTAGGTCTCCTAAGTCTTAAAAGTAGCAAATGCTCTCAAGTTGACTTGAGGCTGTTAATTTCACAGAATTTCTAGAACTGAAAAGAGCTTGAATGATAGTGTAATCGGCCTTGATGGTATAATCCAATTTCCACACATTACAATGCTCACAGATTCTCTATGGCTTAAAATTATTCTATTAGTTCTGGTTATTACTCATTCACTCATTGCTTATTTATTTGTTCATTTATTTATTCATCATTTGATCAATGAGGCAGTGTACTGTAGTGGATAATAGCATGTGCTCAGGGTAAATCCTGGTTTCTTCATTATTAACTGTGTGACCTTACTGTCCAAGTTACAGTGTCCTACTCTTTAAGATGGGGTCAATGAAACTGCCTATTTCACAAATTTTTAAAAGTGATTAAGTGAGATAGAATATATAAAAATCTTAAGTACCTGCTGCATATAAAGGGCTCAATAAATGTCAGCTCCTCTTAAAAATACCCCATAAGGTTGTTAAGAGGATTAAATAGATGATGAATATAAACTTTTCAGCTAAGTTGCTGGCACACAGAATCCTTCAATAAATTAGGAGATTATATGGTATATAGGTAGGCTCTGGGGACAATAGGATATGTAAGTCACTGAAATTTCTGTTTTTAAAGACTTCCTTTACATTTTATTTATTTCTGGGAAGTAAACTAGATGAGAGGAACACAACTTAGATTTCCTTCAGTTGCAGAAAGCAGCTGTTGCTGCTGCTAAGTCGCTTCAGTCATGTCCGACTCTGTGCGACCCCATAGATGGCAGCCAACCAGGCTCCCCCATCCCTGGGATTCTCCAGGCAAGAACACTGGAGTGGATTGCCATTTCCTTCTCCAGTGCATGAAAGTGAAAACTGAAAGTGAAGTTGCTCAGTCATGTCTGACACTTAGCGACCCCATGGACTGCAACCTACCAGGCTCCTCCGTCCGTGGGATTTTCCAGGCAAGAGTACTGGAGTGGGGTGCCATTGCCTTTTCCAAGAAAGCAGCTAGAAAATACTAAACAGAAAAAGAACCAGAAGAGTTCAGAGACCATTGCAATTTTTTTTTTCAGATCCACTGGTCTGTAATTTGTCCCATAGAAGAGAAAGGAATGAACTCATCTTAATTTAGAAGATTCAGACTAGGGAAAAGAAAATGATAA
Source organism: Redunca redunca (assembly GCA_006410935.1). Lineage (NCBI taxonomy): Eukaryota > Metazoa > Chordata > Mammalia > Artiodactyla > Bovidae > Redunca > Redunca redunca. The sequence goes on from SJYQ01000642.1 coordinate 405,408, forward strand.
AGGAGACTGAATAGAGATGGAGAAAAAGTCTTTGAACAGACTTGAAAAAAAATATTTCTTTTAGAAAGGTGAATACCTAGAGGCAGATTGACTTGAATCTTCTATTAATGAACAGTGTGACTAAAGAGGTATATTACTGTTTTAGTCACTAAGTCATGTCCAATTCTCCTGCAACCCCATGGACTGTAGCCTGCCAGACTCCTCTGTCTATGGGGATTCTCCAGGCAAGAATACTGGAGTGGATTGCCATGCCCTCCTCCAGGGGATCCTCCAAACCCAGGGACTGAACCCAGGTCTCCTGCATTGCAGGCAGATCCTTTACTGTCTGAGCCACCAGGGAAGCCTCCTGCCTTGGTAAGTGGATTCTTTACCACTGCAACACCTGGAAAGTCCACTAAATGCTGCCAAAGTCCCTAGAACTAGGAAGAGGGAAGTACTTGTTGAAATCTCATGGAGGTAAATTTAAGAAAATTAAGAGGATGACTTCCATACTTAAATGATAACATGCTATAGAATTCACTTCAAGAAGTGGTATAGTTATAAAAGATTCGGGGGAGATGATGAGAATGACATAAGTGCTTTTTTAGATAGCTGGATAAAGGGTGACATCATGGAGGAAAGCCATGTTCTCATAGGGTTTCCTGCGGGACCTTTGGCAGCAAAGTCTACATTGAATGGACTGAAATTCTAATCCGGTATGACCTTGCTTATGCTCCTGTGATATTTTTCCTGCTTCTGGGTGGGTAGGTCATTGGTTATTAGTCTGCTAAACCTGTGAGATCTTATTACAATTTGGAAAGCTTACAAAGAAGAAAATTCTACAGCATTCTCCACTTCAACAATTCAGTGTGTAAATCTCACAGACATTCTTGTTTAGGATAAATTTAAAATCATCACAATGCAGCTGAGGCCATATTTTGCTTCCCTCTTAGAATATGTTGAATTCAGTTGCTTTTTCTAGTTAACTAATAACCTTAATGAACAACAAAACCATAAATAATCGGGTTTCATTAGTCTTTTTGCAGAGATGTTATTCTCCATCCCTAGTTGTTGTTATTTAGGTGACTGTCAAAATTTTCAGTAGTTCTTAAAATCATGGAACATTCCATAGAGGTCTGACCTATAGGTGTACATGATCATTAAATCTTGCAAAGAAACGTATTATTTTACTAATCTCCTGAATCACTAACCATTTATCTACAAGAATCTTTATTCTCCCAGATATGTATCTTTTTGCAAGCATTTTTGTACTTTGAACCAATTCATTACTTAAAACTTACCTTTGTTTACCTTTAGTTTTACCATTAATTTACCCATATTACTGCAGGTTTTTTTTTTTTTTTTAAAGTATAGTTGCCTTACAATATCATACTAGTTTCAGGTGTATAACGTAGTGATTTTATATTTTAATGGATTATACACCATACAAAGTTATAAAATATTAATTATATTTTTGTGTGGTACATTATATTGCTGCAATTTATTTTATAGCTAGTAATTTGTACCCTTAATCACCTTCACCTGATACCCTCTCCTTTCTAGTAACTACTAGTTTGTTCTCTGTGAGTCTGTTCCTATTGTTAGATTTTTTTTTTTAGATTCCATGTATAAGTGAAAAATATAGTATTTGTCTTTTTCTGTCTGATTTATTTCACTAGGCATAATACCCTCCGCAAACATATTGTTATAAATGGTGAGATTTCATTCTTTTTCTTGCAGCTAATTAATCCATTGTGTGTGTGTCTGTGTATGTGTGTGTATGTATCTCATATTTTTTATCCATTCATCCTTTAAGTTGCTTCCATATCTTGGCAATCATAAATAATGCTGCTATAAACATTGGAGTGCATAGATCTTTTTGAAATAATGTTTTTGTTTTCTTCAGATAAATCATCAGAAGTAAAATGCTAGATCACATGTTTTCATTTCTTGTGGATGCTCCATATTTTCTATATATTGGCTGCACCAATTTACATTCCAGCCAACAATGTAATAGGGTTCCCTTGTCACCCTCTCCTCACCAACACTTGTTAAATCTTACCTTTTTTGATGACAGCCATTCTGGCAGGTGTGAGGTGATCTCTCACTCTGGTTTTGATGTGCTTATCCCCGATGATCCGTGATGGCCAGCATCTTTTCATCTGCCACTGCACCTCATTTTATGTTTCCCTGTATAAATGTTGGTATTTACTTCCACTTAGCTATGTCAGTATACTTCTCACTACCATGCTCTCTTTGTTTAGTGTTGGATTTTTCCCTGAGAAATAAGGGTGAGGAGGGTGTTTGCTTTTCCTCTACCTTTCAATATCCTCAGTATGGCTTTCTAATGCTTTGTAGGCTGTTTGTGTGATCACTAACTGGCAGGATCTGCAGTGCTTATTCTAGAAATTCATTTTTCTGAGTGGATTTTCTGCTGTGGCTCTTTTCCATTCTTTGCATGAACTGTTTACATCTAAGGAAATTGCTTCTAAGGTACTATTCATTCAGAATGTTCACAGACTGAATTCTGGAAACTTTTATGCAAGGGAGGGAGTTTTAAGATATTTTAAGTTTCCTTATAATCTAGCATTGTTAAAGTAATTAAAAAAGATGACAAAATAGACTGTCCATGTAGATTTCACTTTATGTCAAAAGAAAAAAAAAGATAAAGTAGCTCTTATTTTCCACATTTCTAACCAATTCTATATTTTAATTTGTCATCCTTTGATTGGGGCTTACTTACATGGACTCTCTCAGGCAGGGCAAGCACCTTTACAATGTTATTTGTTGAGATTCTTCTCAGAGAATGACATCTGGTGTTTATGTTTCCCGATAAGGTGTTTATATATGTAGAATAAGCAAACACAAACATGGGTGATATGTGAGCCCAAAATGCTGCCCTCATTTGTCTCCGGCATGAGCCCATTTACTTGAAATTATCAAAGTACAATTATTAGAAAAATATTTTCTCATGAAGTTGATTAAAGTTCAGGTAACAATTAGCATTCAATAACATTAGACTGGTTTAAAATGAAGTCTGGCCACCAACTGTTGGTCTAGTTTCCCAACTTTCTTTGAAAATGCCCCATTCATTTTTTATGCTGTTATTCATTCACTAAATACTTTACGTGCCTGACGTGTGCTGTGGCTCTGTAATTCCTGCCCAAATTGAAAAAAGAGAAAATTTATACCACCGCTTTAAACACACTGAGAGTCAATCTGCCGGCAGAAAATGGAAGAATTTCCATTATTTGGAAGGATGATAAATTGCATGCAGACAAACAGTGGTCTATACCTGCTAAAACCTCTAAATTAAAACAGCCCTGTCAACCTGAAATCATTTTGGAAGCTATTTATTTTTCACTCTGTGTTGCCTTTGGGTCAGGCTTAAGCTGTCCTCAAACTGGACAGCTGCCCATCATCATCAGTAAGCTACTTACTGAGTCAGAGATGGAGTGCAGCTCAGGGGAGCCTGTGAAGTGATGGTCCTCCCAGTAAGGGGCTGTAGACAGTGTCATAGAACAGAAGAGTCTCTGTGATTTACACTAGAGGTGATGACTTTGAATGCACTCCAGCTGAATCAGTGAAGCAGAGGACCCCACAGTGGACTGGAGCGGCTTTCTCTCCTGCAAGGAGGCTCTGGGTGAATGCGCCATGGGTACTGGAGGCTGGCCTGGGAGCCTCAGTGGACATTGTTTGATTTTGTACTTACAAACTTGTCCGATTTCCTTTTTAATTATTTAATCATAGTAAACACAGTTTTATTATCTGTTTCTGATCATTCCAGTTATCTAGTATTTGTGTCTGTGTTTTATATGTTTATTTTTATGTGGTATCTTCCTACTTTTTTTTTTTTTTTAACACGGTTTCTCTTCTTAATTGAATGAAAGATTCTCTAAATTTTAGAGTGCTTTACAATTTTCAAAAATTTTACACATATGACTTCATGTAATTGCATAATAACCCTTCCCCCCATCTCTATACTGCCACCCTCTTCCTACTGCATCCGTGAGTCTGCTGCTTTTTGGTTATGTTCACTAGTTTCACAGCCTTAACTTTTGTAAACCACTGATTTTAATGTTAACGACAGCATTACTTGGGCTAAGTTGGGCTAAATTGGCTATACTTGGCCTAAGCTATGTTACCTTCTCCATAATGAGAAAGTTATAGGAGGATTTTTCTTTAAGAATTTTTCCCTTTACAATATTGTACAAAATTTTACAATATTGTATAAAGGGTTTGATTAAGTTAACAGCAGATTTTAAAAAGTAAATAAAGCTTTCACCAACAGGATAGAATACTAAGCATGCATTAAAAATTCTGTTTGAAGAATGTTTCATTATGGAGGCAATGTTTGTGATGTTATTAATTGAAAAAACTTTATGAAATAATATCACGGTATGATTGTATCAGTGTAGAAAGAAAATGAGTAAAATGCACATTTCCTTTTTACCGTTTTATGTACTTCCATGTGTTGTACATGAGTCATGTATCATTTTTATATTCAGAAATGGTATTTAAATATTACTTTCTAACACTATTGCTACTTATCTAGGTGAAACATATTCTTTTCTTTCTGAATACATGTTGTTTAGTGATATTACATTTTTATCTGTAAATTGCTTCCCTTAAACAACTAAAAAACATACCCATCTCATGGTTTAGTCGCTAAGTCGTGTCCATCTCTTGCAACCCCATGGGCTGTAGCTCCCCAGGCTCCTCTGTCTGTGGGATTCTCCAGGCAAGAATACTGGAGTAAGTAGCCATTGCTTCCTTCAGGGATCTTCTTGACCCAGTGATCAAACCTGGGTCTCCTGAATTGTAGGCAGATTCTTTACCAACTGAGCCACCAGGGAAACCCCAGTGTTATTGGGGGGATCAAAAGAGATAATTCATGTAAAGCAATTAGTATTATGTCTCATATACACTCAGTTCAGTTCAGTCTCTCAGTTGTGTCCGACTCTTTGCGACCTCATGAATTGCAGCATGCCAGGCCTCCCTGTCCATCACCAACTCCCGGAGTTCACTCAGACTCATGTCCATTGAGTCCGTGCTGCCGTCCAGCCATCTCATCCTCTGTCGTCCCCTTCTCCTCCTGCCCTCAATCCCTCCCAGCATCAGAGTCTTTTCCAATGAGTCAACTCTTCACATGAGGTGCCCAAAGTACTGGAGTTTCAGCTTCAGCATCATTCCTTCCAAAGAAATCCCGGGGCTGATCTCCTTCAGAATGGACTGGTTGGATCTCCTTGCAGTCCAAGAGACTCTCAAGAGTCTTCTCCAACACCACAGTTCAAAAGCACGAATTCTTCGACGCTCAGCTTTCTTCACAGTCCAACTCTCACAACCAAACATGACCACTGGAAAAACCATAGACTTGACTAGACAGACCTTTGTTGGCAAAGTAATGTCTCTGCTTTTGAATATGCTATCTAGGTTGGTCATAACTTTCCTTCCAAGGAGTAAGCATCTTTTAATTTCAAGGCTGCAGTCTCCATCTGCAATGATTTTGGAGCCCCCAAAAATAAAGTCTGACACTGTTTCCACTGTTTCCCCATCTATTTCCCATGGAGTGATGGGACCGGATGCTATGATCTTTGTTTTCTGAATGTTGAGCTTTAAGCCAACTTTTTCACTCTCCTCTTTCACTTTCATCAAGAGGCTTTTTAGTTCCTCTTCACTTTCTGCCATAAGGGTGGTGTCATCTGCATATCTGAGGTTATTGATATTTCTCCCAGCAATCTTGATTGCAGCTTGTGCTTCTTCCAGCCCAGCGTTTCTCATGGTGTACTCTGCATAGAAGTTAAATAAGCAGAATGACAATAGACAGCCTTGATGTACTCCTTTTCCTATTTGGAACCAGTCTGTTGTTCCATGCCCAGTTCTAACTGTTGCTTCCTGACCTGCATACAGATTTCTCAAGAGGCAGGTCAGGTGGTCTGGTATTCCCATCTCATTCAGAATTTTCCACAGTTTATTGTGATCCACACAGTCAAAGGCTTTGGCATAGTCAATAAAGCAGAAATAGATGTTTTTCTGGAACTCTCTTGCTTTTTCCATGATCCAGTAGATGTGGCAATTTGATCTCTGGTTCCTCTGCCTTTTCTAAAACCAGCTTGAACATCTGGAAGTTCATGGTTCACATATTGCTGAAGCCTGGCTTGGAGAATTTTGAGCATTACTAGTGTGTGAGATGAGTGCAATTGTGTGGTAGTTTGAGCATTCTTTGGCATTGCCTTTCTTTGGGATTGGAATGAAAACTGACCTTTTCCAGTCCTGTGGCCACTGCTGAGTTTTCCAAGTTTGCTGGCATATTGAGTGCAGCACTTTCACAGCATCATCTTTCAGGATTTGAAAGAGCTCAATTGGAATTCCATCACCTCCACTAGCTTTGTTCATAGTGGTGCTTTCGAAGGCCCACTTGACTTCACATTCCAGGATGTCTGACTCTGGGGGAGTGATCACACCATCCTGATTATCTTGCTCATGAAGATCTTTTTTGTACAGTTCTTCTGTGTATTCTTGCCACCTCTTCTTAATATCTTCTGCTTCTATTAGGTCCATACCATTTCTGTCCTTTATTGAGCCCATCTTTGTATGAAATGTTCCCTTGGTATCTCTAATTTTCTTGAAGAGATCTCTAGTCTTTCCCATTCTGTTGTTTTCCTCTATTTCTTTGCATTGATTGCTGAGGAAGGCTTTCTTATCTCTTCTTGCTATTCTTTGGAACTCTGCATTCATATGCTTATATCTTTCCTTTTCTCCTTTGCTTTTTGCTTCTCTTCTTTTCACAGCTATTTGTAAGGCCTCCTCAGACAGCCATTTTGCCTTTTTGCATTTCTTTTGCATGGGAATGGTCTTGATCCCTGTCTCCTGTACAATGTCACGAACCTCAGTCCATAGTTCATCAGGCACTCTATCTATCAGATCTAGTCCCTTAAATCTATTTCTCACTTCCACTGTATAATCATAAGGGATTTAATTTAGGTCATACCTGAATGGTTTAGTGGTTTTCCCTACTTTCTTCAATTTAAGTCTGAATTTGGCAATAAGGAGTTCATGATCTGAGCCACAGTCAGCTCCTGGCCTTGTTTTTGTTGACTGTATAGAGCTTCTCCATCTTTGGCTGTGAAGAATATAATCAATCTGATTTCAGTGTTGACCATCTGGTGATGTCCATGTGTGGAGTCTTCTCTTGTGTTGTTGGAAGAGGGTGTTTGCTGTGACCAGTGCAGTAAGTGCTATTTTATGATCCTGTTTTGTGTCTTAAAAATTTTGGGAATGGATATGCTTTTGGAGGGGAACAGGTTGAGTGGCAGAATGACTTTTTGGGTAATCTTATCTCCATTGCCCTTAGAAGGTGGTGATCTCTTGCAAGTGAATCCCCATCTTTTCATATGGGAGGTAAGGTTGTCCCCATGAGATCTGAAGAACATAGAAACTGAAAGAGCTTTTTTTCAAAGGACAGATATCTTCCTTGGAGTGCCATAAGTTTCAGAGTCCAGTGTCTTGCAGACATACCTGTATTCCCCCTGCCCAACATGCTCCATTGAAAGGTGCTACCTCTGCAAAGGAGATGACAAATATACAATTCATGGGAGATTATTCAAAACCCATCTATTTTTGTCTTCAATTGTCTCTTAAAAATTTATTCATATAGGTTAGCTTTTTTTCCTGCCCCTGGATTACTTTTCTTTTCCCTCATAAATAATGGATATTTTAAGTATAAAACCACATTTTCAATTCAGAAGCTGCTAGCATTTAGTTCAAGATATTAATCAGCTCTTCATTTTTCATTCAAAGGAAGGCTTCTCCATGCTTCTCCTAGTTCACACTGAAGTCCTGATTTGACAGATGGCTCCCCATGGAGAAGGAACTGGCAAACCACTCCAGCATTCTTGACTGGAGAATCCATGGACAGAGGAGCCTGGCATTCTACAGTCCAGAGGGTCACAAGAGTCGGATACAACTTAGTGACTAAACCACCGTCATCTTTGGGGAAGTGGCTGTGCTGGTCTTCTCCTTGCACCTCTACACATGCTCAATGGTTACTTTTTAGACATGGCCAGGACTGGCGATGGGGAGTAAAGAAGAGATCAAGGGATGGTGTAGGAAAGTTCCTACTATGCTGGTGTCTGGCATCCTCTCTGGTTTTCATTTTGGATTCCTTTGTTCAACATTGAGAAGATATTATTTAATTTGTGAAATTTTTTGTGTAAGATTAAAAAAATATTTTTATGCAATTTTAAAAGTTACTTTCCATTTACAGTTACTACAAAATATTGACTATATTCTCTATATTATATGATATGTCTTTAAGCCAATCTTTTGTTTTAGCTCCCCCAAAGTTTTTATTCTATTGTATATGTTGAACTTTGGAACAGAATTTGTTTTGTCTTATGGTTTAACGTTGTCAGTTTGTCACTCATACTTTGATAAGAGTGCTCTTTCAGTTTTCACATTTCTAAAATGTCCCTCAATATGCTTTTACTTCAATATAAGACTCTTCTATCATCAATACTACTGCATGACCACTCTTATCTTAGATGCTAAACTATATTGAATTTATTGTAACCTTGAGCCTATCTTACACCCAGTAGTTTAGACCTCCCACTCACCACCCCGATATGAACCTCTACCCTTCCATTTTTAACCACTGGTTTGTTCTTTGTATCTGTGAGTCTGCTGCTTTTGTTATATTAATCAGTTTGTTGTATTCTTTCGATTACACATATAAGTGATATCATACAGTATTTGTCTTTTTATGTCAGACTTACTTCACTTAGCATGATACCCTCCAAGTCCATTTATGTTGTGAGTAGCAAAATTTCATTCTTTTTTATGACTGTGTAGTATTCCATTGTGTGTATATGTGTGTGTGTGCATGTATTCCACATATTCTCTATCCATTCTTGTACAGAAGTTGGATGAGACATTTGATTAGATCAGCTGCTTCTCCCAACCCTCTGCTTTGGTCCATGCCACACACAGGCCCTTGATGGTAGGGTATTCTCTTGTTCCAGGCTGACTCTCCATATGGTCCACATCTGGACATGGAAAAGACCCATACACTACTTACTGACTTCAACATAGGTGATAGGATGCTAATTTAACAAGCAGGGTCCTGTTTTCAGTGTACCTTGACTACAAAGAACCTTTCTCAGGTTCTCAAAGTTCAGTTAAAGCTCTAGTCCCCTTGAAATGAGGGACTGGGCCGCTCCCAGCCTTCCCGATTCCAAGGGTTCAGTTTCGTGGCTTGTATTTCTCCCGTGATCTCTTCTTAAAAACTCCTCTTCACATTCTAATCTCTTTTCAGATTCTTGACCTAGCTGACCGGCCCCAAAGTGGTAGAAATATATGTTGACTAAATATTATTATGCTAATTTCAGGACATGGTGGAGAACACCATGGAAGCAAAACCTCAAAAGAATGAATTCAAAATGATCATCTGAGGGATTTAAAAACCTTACAAAATTAGCAGTTCTCTAGTCAAATTGGTTACACTGTCTCTTCAAAGCCTGTCACCTTTTTCTTATAGACTAAAAGCGACATGGTGGCAAGAACACCACTGTCATTTGACAGTCGTCAGAAGTCATTTTGAAATCTTTCATAGGACATATGAGTTGAGAGGAGTAGTAGCCAATGGGAGGCCAGATGCTTAGAGGTAGAATCACATATTTGAGAACACAGAGAAGCCTGGACTTACATCTTAGCTCTTCCACTGACCATCTGTAACACTGGGCAGGTAGATTAATGTCATATTTCTCATCTGTAAAATTGGGATAGCAATAGTACCTATCTTATATGCTGTTGTGAGAATTAAATGAGATAATGCATATATAAAGAATGAGCACAGGGTCTGGCATGCGGCCAATAAGTAAATATGATCAAAATATCATGATCACGCCCATGTGACTTTGTGACTTCAAAGCTCTTTCAGGTAGCATCTCAAAGGCTCTGTGCCTCTGAAAGCTACCCTCTCCTTGCATACTCTTCTGGCCTTGTCATCTGTATTTCCCATTATATGGAGTGAAATGCTCCATCCAGTTTTCAGCCTGAGGTAATACCTGGGAGTTGATTCAGAGTCTGAAGCCTGATTTATTATCTCAAGACCATAATCTCCATGGGAACACAGATTCCTATCTGAATCTGCGCCCCCCTTCCAGCTATAATCTGTGTAATTCCGTTCTCAGCCTTGATGCTAAAAATGACCTTGGATAACTTTTCCACTCTGCTTTTTTGCATTCTGTCTCACTGTCTAGTTCGATGCCACATTGAGTTGTGTAAGATGACAGCTTTGTCATTTTGAGAAAAAAAATTTACATGTTTCCATAATGCTCTTTCTAAAGCTCAAAGCAATTTTGTCATTAAATCCTGAATGCTCTCTTTAGTCCATTTCAAGATAGCTTTCTCAGAGCCAGATGAAAGATTTCAAAATGACTTCTGACGACTGTCAAATGACAGTGGTGTTCTTGCCACCATGTTGCTTTTAGTCTATAAGAAAAAGGTGACAGGCTTTGAAGAGACAGTGTAACCAATTTGACTAGAGAATTGCTAATTTTGTAAGGTTTTTAAATCCCTCAGATGATCATTTTGAATTCATTCTTTTGAGGTTTTGCTTCCTAACTTCTTTAACACATAGTTTGGGAGCAAGGATTATATTAGTTTTTTTTCATTTTCAAATAATCAGAACTCAACATCTGTTGGCCCTAAATTGGACCACCCTATATTTGGATCACTGTGTGTGTGTATGTGTATGAGTGAAAGTCGCTCAGTTATGTCCAACTCTTTGTGACCCCATGGACTATACAGTCCATGGAATTCTCCAGGCCAGAGTATTGGAATGGTTAGCCTTTCCCTTCTCCAGGGGACCTTCCCAACCCAGGGATTGAACCCAGGTCTCCTGCATTGCAGGCTGATTCTTTACCAGCTGAATCACAAGGGAAACCCCACAAGACTAGAGTGGGTAGCCTATCCCTTCTCCAGCAGATCTTCCCCCACCAGGAATTGAACCAGGGTCTCCTGCACTGCAGGTGGATTCTTTACGAACTGAGCTATCAGGGAAGCCCTTTTGGATCACTGGTATGGCAGAAATAGCTCAGTTGTATATTAATGTATCTGGTAGTTAATAGATGTGGTGGTTTGTCTTTTTCTTAAACATCTGAAAAAAATGCCTTTAAACCACTGTTCCTCTTTAACTTCAGCTGATAGAACTGTACATTTAAATTTTTGGTTGAGTATTTAAAATATACATTTCAGGTTTGTACCTATGTCATGGACCAAGCTATTTGAAATTGCTCACATGTTTTCTTCATTATTTCACTGATGTGTAGTGAAAGAACCTGGGCATCTCAGTACGCTGAACTTGTCTCTGTTATGTGGATAGTATAATCTATTAATCAGAAGTGAACTATGATGGTACCGCCACTTTCATAGGATTTCATAGACGGTGGAGAATAAGATTTATGAAATATTGCTGTCTTATATATGTGAATCATTTATAAATGAGTGTCACTTATTCATCTTAAATGCTTGCCTCCATTTTGTGTTAATAGTGTAGAAATGATGCTCAAAAATCCCTAATGTTTGGAATCTGGTTTTATCCAGTGAAGAACTCTAAAATTCTATCCTTACACCCATGTCTCTCATGCAAGAGGGTTTCTGCAAATAAAAAGAGGAAAAACAAAGGTTGCAACATTGAGTGGGAGGTGTCAGTACTTAGCAACTTTTTTTTCAAGACAGTAATACTTAGAATGATTAATTTTTTTTCTGATTTTGTCCCATAGCATTTCTACCATGGTGTGCCTAGGAGTGGTTTTCATCACATCTATCCTGCTTGAATTTTATGACATTTCTTGCCTCTGTGGCTTGAAGTTTTTACTCATTTTAAAACAGTTATTGGATAGTGTCTCCTCAAATCTTGCTTCTTCCGTCTCTGCCCAGGATGTATCTGTGCCCCCTGCGACTCCAGTCATGTTCACACACCACCTTTTCATTGTGCCCTTAGTTCTCTTACTCTTTTTTCTATAATTTCCAATCCTTTTCCCCTGTGCATTTTAATCTGTCTATCCAATTCACTAGTCTTTTCTTCAGCTGTATCCAGTTTGATGATGCTTTTTGTGCACATTTGTTTACTGAACTAATATTGAGGAACGACTACATGGGAGGGGCCTCCCAGGTGGCTCAGTGGTAAAGAATCCACCTGCCAGTGTAAGAGACGTGGGTTCGATCCCTGGGTCAGGAATATCCCCTGGAGAAGGAAATGGCAACCCATTTCAGTACTCTTGCCTGGGAAACCCCTTGGATAGAGGAGTCTGGTGGGCTCCAGGTCCATGAGGCTGTGAAAGAGCTGGACATGACTTAGTGACTAAACAACAGCACATTACATGCAAGCACTATTTTATGCATTGGAGATGAGTTAGTGAAAAAAAAAAAATTCTCTCCTTGTGAAACTTACATTGTTGTGGAGGGAGTCAGAGAATAAACAAAAATAAAAGTATAATATATGGTATTTTTATAAGATGCTAAATACTATGAAAAAAATAGAGCAGGGTAACTGTAGCAGATCTCATTAAGAAAGTGACATTTGAGCAAAGGCTTTATGAAGGTGAGAGAGTGAGTGGCAAGGGGGCAGCCTGTTCAAAGACTGTTTCAACAGTATTATTCTGGCTGCTCTTGAGAATATATTATAAGAAGCAAGACTGGGAATGTTCATTAACTAGGGGATATTGAAATGATCCTGGTTCTGGCCAGGGTGGGAGCAGAGGAGGTGGTGGAAAGGAACTGAATTCTGGAAATATTTTGACTGTAGGATCAATCAATGTGTGAATGGACTAGATGTATAATATGAGAAAGAAATGTCAGGGTTGATGCCAAGCTTTGCTGCCAGTAGCTGAGAGGGAGATAAGGTGTGAAGGAAGTCAGAAGTTCAGTTTGGGGTACATTCAAGTGCTGATGCAATTAGGCAAGCCACCACACTCTCAACCACCCAGTTTTATTTACTCATTGATCTTACACTTTTTTTTTCGCATGGTTTTATTATCTGTTTCTTCTATTAGAATATGAGCTACGAGAAAGTAGGCTGCTTTTCCAACTTCCTATTCGATCCTAGAATATTCTTGACAAAATCATATGGTCTATAAATACTTGTTGAATGAATTACTGAATGCATATGGTTTTCCAAATTTGCAAAATGAGAATATTGATATTTATAGTGCCTAATTCTTCATAATAGTTGTGAGGGTTAGATACTATGTAAGAATACATAGATTTCAGGCATAACATAGACAAAAGTGCCTCCATATATGTGTGACTTTTCAAATTAATGCTGACATCTCTATGACTTGGGAAGCAGTCTAGCATAGTGATTAAAAGCCTGCACTTTGGAGTCAGTGAGACTTTGGTTTGAATCTCAGTGGAGCTATTTTCTACTTGAATGACTTTGGGAAAATTACTTAATCTCTCTGTGCCTCCATTTCTTCTGCAACTTGGGAATAATAATATTATCCTCTTAGGTTTGTTGCGACTATTCAATGAAATTATGTTCATAAAGGGTGTGGGAGACATAGTAAGTGCTCCAAAGTCAGAGTTATTATTCTGTCTTCTGGTTGATATATCCAACTGAATATTCATAATGTTTCCTTTTTTTTTTTTATTTCTTCTGTGCAGACCTCAGGCCCATTGCATTTTGTTTTTCCATTTAATAGGACTTCCCTTTGATCAGCCTTTTTCTTCCCAAATTAACTCCATACTGCACATTTTGGATGATGACTTTTTTCCAGGGACTAAGGATTCTTGAAAAGGGTAGTTAGGGGAGAAAGCAGCCAGATATATTAAGCAATAAAATTGAGCAAAAAGCAATTACCTGACTTTGGACTTAGGTTTTAGGGGCTTTCATCCCCAAACCAGTAAACATGCTAGACTTTTTATCTTCAGGAAAGAGAAGTCCTGAAGGTGAAGTTCTGTCCGCTTCCTTTACACAATCACAGATGGGGAAATCGATAAAGTGCTACAATAGGGCCAAAGGGATAGATGCAATGTGAATATTCTCACTGTGATTGTCTAACTTGTGCCCCTCCCCCGTGCTCATTCTCAGAAGGTTGTCTCATTAACTTTGTGTTACAAACCCATAATGAGTGAGTGGAGGTGAGAGAGGAAGGAGGAGGGGGACGGGAAGTGAAGGTTGATACACTGTCCAGGGTGAACCCTACTCTGAGTGGGGCTCCTCCCCAATGGGAGCCTGCCTGAAAATGCATGTTAGACCTTTTTTCTGGAGGGTAAGCTATAAACCGGCAGTTACAGCTGCATTAAATGACTAACAGCTACCTCCAATGACACTCTGTCCTTTCTCTGGAGATTTCCTTTTTATTTTTTGCTTTAAAATTTGGGGTAGTAAAACGATATACAATGTGCCGTGTAAATGAAGTAGTAAAAGTAAGTTAGGCGTACAACAGTGTGGTGGAAAGAAATGCTTATCACACATACTATTTGGCATCTTTTAAGAAGGTCTCTGTCAAAAAGCTTTAGAATTTAGACAGAATGGTGTTGTGTCCCTGGAAGTGGTATTCTGGGGAACTCTCCTGTGGGATTCTAAGCATTTCTCAGGTGCCCAAAAAAGACAGAATCAGGGCTGAGAGAGGTGCACACAGCTGGGCAATGGTGCTCCTCGGTGAGGCTGGCTCTGCAGCTCATGAGTCTGCCTGTCCATCATGTCCTGGACGGTAATGAAGTTGTCTGGACACAATGAGGTCAGCTAAGGTGTTAAAAACAAAACAAAACACAAAAACCAGCACTGCAGAGTGATACAACAGATGGCGTTATGCCAAAGGACAGACAAAGTTCCTACCCCGAGGCGCCACTGCCCTGGGAGGGGAGGACAGGGAACAGATCAAACACTGGCTTGCCCTGCACTCATTAAAGGTAAAAATCTTGACAGGGAATGGAGAGATGCAAGGTGATCCAAGGAGAGAATTTTACCTTCAACTCTGAATTTCTTGACTTTGTACTCAGTGTTACCTGCATAAAATATATAAAAGAATGTCTCCTCTGTTGGCTATATAATTAGGCACAGTAACTCAAGACCCCTCTGCCCCTTTCCTTTTCCTCCCATCCTCTGACCCCAACCTACCCATTTTACTAAGACAAAGGCAAATCATCATAGAGGTCCATTGATTTGACCCGGAGGTAATTGGCAGTCCTGTATTTCTGCCGTTTACTTAGGACAGTGATGACTTTTGGGGGTTCCTGAGCTCATGTTGTTGGGCTGGAAGAGAAAATGGTCATTATGCTGACTCCTCCTAAAGACCTGACTGTGGTTCCCTTGGGATCAAAGACCCATGGGTGTGCTTAAGAGTTCTGTGAATCCTGTGGAACAATACAATATTTCAGTGTATGGGTATGTTTGAATTTTCTTGGAAAGTTTTCAGCTTTCAGCTTATTTTCACATGTGTCTATAAACCTATAAGTATGACTGACTCTCACTTGCATACCTCTACACATCCCGTTCTGCCCATTCAAATCCTACCCATTTCCAAAATGGAATCTCATTGTTCACAAACCTTTCTTAACTATTCCTGCTCACAGGGAATTCTCCCATCTCACAATTTCACCGGTGCAAAAAAAAAAATCACAACTGTATTAAGTGCTCCCAAAGAGAGTTGCTTAGGGTGTTAGGGGTATGAGAGGGAGATGAGATGCTGTGTTTGAGGGAGGGGAGGTCAGGAGAGGCTCCCTGGGGAAGTGATGCTGGAGCTGAGATCGGGAGAGCAGCAGAGCAAGAGGCAGAGAGGAAACCTGAAGAATAGAGGTTTCATGCGTATATTCAATTGATGAGTGAAGCTGATTTGGTTCTTGTTGTTTGAAGAAATTTTCAGATAGTCTTTGTGATAGTGATCATTTCATGTGGACATATAAAAGCCAGGGCAGGGGAGTAAGGCTAGAGCAAAAGAATCTTGCCTAAAATTCTCTGTGTGGATTCTGCCAACTCAAGGGTAACATCTCTGAAACTGGGACTGTTTGGAGATTGTGTTTTCTTGTTAAGTTTGTAGTTTCTTGGAGGTAAACATCCATACCCCGCTCCTGAGATTTTGAATTATTTCAATGGATCGGGCCCAGACATTGATGTTTTCAAACAGCTTCTCAAATGGTTTTAATGAGAAGCCAGTGTTGAGAACGCCTATTATAAGGCCATCAATAAAATACTGGCAGGATTTTTAAAAAAAGATAATATTCAGTGTTGACAAGGGCATGAGGAATGGAAACACACACTTGAGAGTCTGAAATACTATCAAACGCCAATATTCCAATATTCATTGGAAATAAATTTCAAAACTTAAACTTTTGGAAAACTTTGCACCTCCCAGTTTAAGAAATTATCAGGTTTATGGATCAAGACTTTATAAATGTTGTTCTTCACAGTGTTTCTATGGCAGAGGTTAAATTGGAAACCATTTAAAACACTGACAATAGTCAACTAAATAATTGATATCAGTTTTCTTTATAATGAAATACAACTTTTAGAGATGATAGAACAAAATGCTTGGTTATGGGAAAGTGTTTAAGAAATATCATAGAATGGGAAAAACAAGTACAAATTGTTATGTACAATGCTTGCACTAAAGAAAAAATGAAAAAAATATTTTATTTAGCTATATCCCTGTTAAATTGCAGGTATTTTTTAAAGTTGTTTTTGCTTGTCTGAATTCTCTAGTCTTTATATAAGCATGTATTATTTTCATTAAGAAAAGTTACACTTTTAACATGAATATTAGTAAAGGAACCGGAGAAGGCAATGGCACCCCACTCCAGTACTCTTGCCTGAAAAATGCCATGGACAGAGGAGCCTGGTGGGCTGCAGTCCATGGGGTCACTGAGGGTCAGGCACAACTGAACGACTTCACCTTCACTTTCGCTTTCATGCACTGGAGAAGGAAATGGCACCCCACTCCAGTGTTCTTGCCTGGAGAATCCCAGGGACGGGGGAGCCTGGTGGGCTGCCTTCTCTGGGGTCACACAGAGTCAGGCATGACTGAAGTGACTTAGCAGCAGCAGCAGTAAAGGAACAAAGGCATTATTATTAATAGAAGGACAAATGGGTTACCTCCTCAGACATACCTCAAAGGACATGTGAAAGAGAAATCTCAACTGGGCTGAATACGAGGCAAGCTGAGTGCTTGATCAGTATGCAAATATTGGATTTCGTGTTGGTCAAATTCCCTAGGGAGCTCTGAGGTAATAACTAGCAAGCTTTTGGGAACACCCAGCAGATGTAGCCTTTTGGTATCTCAGCGGTCTTACTGTTCAAATCTTTCCCTAAGTCTCATTTTTTCTGGTGGAGTTTCAGAGAAGCTCAGCTAACTTGAATTTATTTTAAGGAATCGAGGCAAAGAAAGTCCTGCATCTTTGCCTGATAAGGATGAATTAGGTTGTGATTTGGAGCTCAGTAGTTGCTACACTGTCAGGTCTCACTGACAACTAGAAAGGCACCGGGACCCAAGGCAACCAGAGTATGGACACCTGGCCTGGAAACAGGTGTCTGAGCTCCCTCTGCTGATTACGTCATGGTCACTCAGCCACGTACGGCTACTCTGCATTCACTCCAGCCTGGAAATCATGGGGCTTCTGGTTTGCTGCTGTTGTTCAATCATTAAGGTTATGTCTGACTCTTTGAAACCCCCATGGACTGCAGCCTGCCAGGCTTCCCTGTCCTTCACCATCTCCCGGAGATTGTCAGATTCATGTCCCTTGAGTTGGTGATGACATCCAACCATCTCATCCTCTGTCACCCTCTTCTCCTCCTCCTCCTGCCTTCAGTCTTTTCCAGCATCAGGGTCTTTTCCAGTGAGTCAGCTCTGTTTTGTTGACTTCTTACCCATTTCTTTTTTTCTGCATGCTTTCCTGTGCTCCATTTGCTTCTGTTCTCTCTTTGTTCTTTTCGTCTCTTGCTCTTCCTGCTCTTCCTACTGCATCTCTCTCTCAGCTTCCAGTACTGAACACTGGGCTGGCTCAGTCATCCTGCTAGAGCCCCTTGGTCACCTAACACCTGGCTAGAAGCATCTGCCTTTGGGTCAGACAGTCATCCATCATCCTGTCCTGTGTGCTCAGGGCAGTGGGACATATGCTACTGAGTGTGGGCTGTGTTTTCATAGAAGTGTTACTGAGCACTTGCTGTGTGCCAGTTCCGCACTGTCCTCCCCAAAACAGTTGTGGCTGTGGCAGACCCTCAGAGCATTTTAGAACCCTCTCTGCTATTTCCTTGCAACCAGTTTTGGCATTTGGACATGAGTGGGAGTGGCTTATTGACTGGAGAAGGAATGAGCACCTACTGTATAGCTCAGGGAACTCTACTCTGTGGTGACCTGAATGGAAAGGCAATCCAAAAAAGAGGGGATGCATGTATACGTATAGTGATTCATTTCATTACAGTAGAAACTAAGACCACACTATAAAGCAACTAAACTCCAATAAAAAACAATAAAAAAGAAGGGAACAGTCACCGAGGAGAGGAGCCAAGGTGCTCTTTGGAACTCTCTCCTCCCTATTTGTTGAGCCTAGCAGCCTGATTCTTCCCAGGGAGAGGCTGACAAACCACTTCCTGCTCATCTCCACAGTGGCCTCGCTCAGTCCTGGGATCAAACACTCCTGTGTGTGGTTCTTTCCTTCCAGTATTTCATTGATTTGATGATGGGAATAATTAAGGAATTTCCCCCCTCTTGCATTTCTACTTGGTATATTTTAATATCATAAAATATTTAGTATATTTTAATAATACAAATCATTTGAATTGCACATTTCTGTTCTAGCATGACCCTAATCATTTGGAGGGTTGAGGCATGGTTCTTCCTTTGGAGCTGTCAGGCCTGTTGACACCAGCTGGAGGTGGGCGTGTGACAGACAGATGAAGTGAGAGGCCCACTACCCAGAAGATGGAACTGCCTATGGAAAACGGATACCAGTGCCCTCTCTATATACTTCCCTTTTCTTGTTCAGACCTTATAAATCCAATTCCTTCTTTGGGGAGTGATACTCTCTCCATCTCAAAAATTCAGTGCCTCATTATCAAATCTCAGTCTAGAACCTGAGCTTTTGACCTTGAAGCCTGGATTTTTATTAGAGCTGGGCTTTTTGCTGCTCAGGGATTGAAGCCTGTAGAACCCCCCTCTCTTCTCTGAATTGACACCACCTTTGGGTGTGGCCTAAGCAGCCTCAGAAGAGCTCCTTCTACAGAAGCCAAGGCCAGATTTCTTTTGTGGGAAACTGGAGCATGAATATTTTCTTCTAAATTCCCTAGCAAGCTCTGGACTGGGAAGCCTCTGGTCCATGCACAGATGGTTACTTTCCTAAGAGATGTGTAGCCAGGTACACAGCGGAAAGGAGCTACTGAAATTTGTTCAGAGGAGAAACCCCAGGAAGTAGGCAGACAAAAAAGCATCCCTCCATCCATGCCTAGAAAAGGACAGGTGTTCAGCATGTGTCGGACATAATAGCATTGTGTCTGCCAGTTCTAGATTCCATCCATAGCTCATCCATTTACTTACTGCTTAGTGACCTGAAGAAGCATACTACTTAACCCACCTGTGCCTCAGTTTCTTCATCTGTTAAGTGGAACAATAATAATACTCCTCTTGTGGTTGAAAGGATTTCTGCTACATTGCCTAGCAGAGAGTTGACGTGCCACAAGTATCACCTAATTTCTTATACATAGCAATACTAATTACTATAATTCTTAATATTATTTTTAATACTCCTACCGCTGCTGCTGCTGCTAAGTCGCTCCAGTCGTGTCCGATTCTGTGCGACCCCATAGACGGCAGCCCACCAGGCTCCGCCGTCCCTGGGATTCTCCAGGCAAGAACACTGGAGTGGGTTGCCATTTCCTTCTCCAATGCATGAAAGGAAAAGTGAAAGTGAAGTCGCTCATTTGTGTCCCCGTGGGCTGCAGCCTACCAGGTTCCTCTGTCCATGGGATTTTCCAGGTAAGAGTACTGCAGTGAGTTGCCATTGCCTTCTCCATATTACTCCTACTAGCAGTGGGCTAATTTAAGGACTTTATCACTGCCTAATTTATTTTATCTAGTGCTTCAAAATATTCTTTTTGTTTACAGGTTTATACTATCAAGTAGTATAGCACTTATTCAATACAGTAAATGTTGGTTACTGAATTGGAATTACTTTCAGCTGCTCCTCAGTCTTTATTTTTTTCCCTAGGACTTATAAACGACAGGCATATTTTATATTTAGAAGTTTATTTATTGATCAATTTTTCTATTGTTCACCACGTCAGAATGCAGACTCTAAAGGAAGTAAGCAAACTCTAAGAAAGCAACTTAGAATGTTGCCAGTACATAGTATATCATTCAATCAATTTGTGTTGAATGAACTAATGCATAAAAAATAAAAAAAGAACTGAACAATGAATAATGCAAGGCCTTAATGTAAATACCATGGGTAAATTTACTGGCTTCTTCCCTTAAGGATCTTGAAGTCTAGAAATATGAGAATACATAAAAGACTAATAGAGGGGAATACATGATGAATGCTTAAAAGGAGGGACAGATAAGTTTTTCTGGAAGGTCAGGAGAGTAAAAGATAACTTTCATTCAAGGATCAGAGTCTGCTTCTCAGAGACAGGGTCTTTGTGCTAAGATTTGAAAGACGTGGGCCACTGTGAACATGAATGGATGAAGGACCTTCCGGGGGAGGATAGCAGAAGTGAAGCCAGGCAAGGCAGACCTGAAGGACACTCGTGGATAGCAAGTGAAATAAGCCTTTTCCACTAATGCCACCCTACCCCATGCTCACTGCCACCTGCATCCCCCACTGATGCATGCATTATTCTTACTGAGGGCCTAACTGAAATTCTCCTTTGCCACTGTAGCGTTTCAAGACCTCCTTAACCTATCTGAAGTTTACCCAATAATGACTTTTGATTGTTTTACCATTCATTTGGAGCTCTCATTGTACCTGTATTATTGTTACTTATTCTCTTATTGTATGTCTTACCAAAAGTAGCTGACAAGTTCTTTGAAGGGCAGGGGACGGGAACCTCCTCTTATGAATTACAGCTGTGTGTGTTTGCGTAAAATCATTACTCAATTGATACTGGTTGGTTGACTGAGTTAGGAGAGTACCTTTAAAAATATTGTAAGAAGCCTTTCTTTCCAACTTCTGGGCAGAATTGCTGCCTCAAATTCTATTCCACAGAAGTCTGGGTGGACCTTGAAGAGCAAGTCCCTTTAGAAACAGGATAAGAAGCTTCATTTGTGCAGAGGTTCATTTTATGGATCATGAAACTGAAGGCCAAAGAACTTGCTGCTTTCTCGTGTCCTGGAGCTAGAGGTTCATGATGATATTTTGGGTTTGAAACTGTAAGAAAAGGATTGTAAGACCTGATGTTTTACATTAGCCCAGGGAAATCTCCTGCTAGGAAGCCAAAACACAAAGCCTTTTTGACGCTCTTGAGTATAAAGAAAGTACTCGCAGACCCTCTAAACAATGAATATTACTGAAATGAGCCTTTTGACTATTAATAGAGGGCTATTTTTGGAACTTGGAACTGGAAGAGAAATTTGGATCAGGAATCTGAGTCATTCCCTGTTATTCCGGTTAATTAACACAACCCTGCTAGAGGAAAACTGATGATTGCTAAGTGGTAAAAATAGATAAGGCCCAGGAAGGCAAGTGGACAATTGTTATGGAACCTGAAGGCATTTTAGGAAGATAGGACTAGATGGAAAAAAAAATCTTACAGAAAAGAAAATCTGGCAAGTAATCCAAATGCTCTGATGTTTTTCAAGTCTCTGCTTAATCAAAACACAACAGTATCTTGGCTTGCAGTTCAAATATTTATAGTAATTCTATTTCTTTACATTCAAATAGCTTATTAGTAAATATCTATTTAAAGGTTTTTAAAAATTACTAAATCATGACATTTCCACTAGTAGTTTGATCCAGAAAACAAAACTCGGACCTGTGCATCTTCCAGAGAGAATTTGTACTTATAATGGCAGCAGCTAAGGTCCACCAGTGTGGACCTTCAAAGTGAAAAAATCAGCCAATAAAGGATAAAAGGGAGCTACCAGCTCAGCTCAGTCGCTCAGTCGTGTCCGACTCTTTGCGACCCCATGAATCACAGCGCGCCAGGCCTCTGTCCATCACCAACCCCCGGAGTTCACTCAAACTCATGTCCATCGAGTCGGTGATGCCATCCAGCCATCTCATCCTCTGTCATCCCTTTCTCCTCCTGCCCCCAATCCCTCCCAGCATCAGAGTCTTTTCCAGTGAGTCAACTCTTTGCACGAGGTGGCCAAAGTATTGGAGTCTCAGTTTCAGCATCAGTCCTTCCAATGAACACCCAGGACTGATTTCCTTTAGAATGGACTGGTTGGATCTCCTTGCAGTCCAAGGGACTCTCAAGAGTCTTCAACACCACAGTTCAAAAGCATCAGTTCTTCAGTGCTCAGCTTTCTTCACAGTCCAACTCTCACATCCATACATGACCATTGGAAAAACCATAGCCTTGACTAGATGGACCTTTGTTGGCAAAGTAATGTCTGCTTTTTAATATGCTATCTAGGTTGGTCATAACTTTCCTTCCAAGGAGTAAGCGTCTTTTAATTTCATGGCTGCAATCACCATCTACAGTGATTTTGGAGCCCCCCAAAATTAAGTCT
>SJYQ01000642.1:428146-479875 GCA_006410935.1 Redunca redunca
ACTCCTTTTCCTATTTGGAACCAGTCTGCTGTTCCATGTCCAGTTCTAACTGTTGCTTCCTGATCTGTATATAGGTTTCTCAAGAGGCAGGTTAGTGATCTGGTATTCCCATCTCTTTCAGAATTTTCCAGTTTTTTGTGATCCACACTGTCAAAGGCTTTGGCATAGTCAACAAAGCAGAAATAGAGGTTTTTCTGGAATTCTCTTGCTTTTTTGACGATCCAGCGGATGTTGGCAGTTTGATCTCTGGTTCTTCTGCCTTTT
The DNA here is from genome assembly GCA_006410935.1 of Redunca redunca. Classification (NCBI taxonomy): domain Eukaryota; kingdom Metazoa; phylum Chordata; class Mammalia; order Artiodactyla; family Bovidae; genus Redunca; species Redunca redunca. The sequence continues at coordinate 428,411 of SJYQ01000642.1, forward strand.
CTAAAACCAGCTTGAACATCTGGAAGTTCATGGTTCACGTATTGCTGAAGCCTGGCTTGGAGAATTTTGAGCATTACTTTACTAGCGTGTGAGATGAGTGCAATTGTGTGGTAGTTTGAGCATTCTTTGGCATTGGGAAGAAAACTGACCTTTTCCAGTCCTGTTGCCACTGCTGAGTTTTCCAAATGTGCTGGCATATTGAGTGCAGCACTTTCACAGCATCATCTTTCAGGATTTGAAATAGCTCAACTGGAATTCCATCACCTCCACTAGCTTTGTTCATAGTGATGCTTTCTAAGGCCCACTTGACTTCACATTCCAGGATATCTGGCTCTAGATGAGTGATCACACCATCGTGATTATCTTGGTCATGAAGATCTTGTTTGTACAGTTCTTCTGTGTATTCTTGCCACCTCTTCTTAATATCTTCTGCTTCTTTTAAGTCCATACCATTTCTGTCCTTTATTGAGCCCATCTTTGCATGAAATGTTTCCTTGGTATCTCCAATTTTCTTGAAGAGATCTCTAGTCTTTCCCATTCTGTTGTTTTCCTCTATTTCTTTGCTGATAGCTGAGGAAGGCTTTCTTATCTCTCTTTGCTATTCTTTGGAACTCTGCATTCACATGCTTATATCTTTCTTTTTCTTCTTTGCTTTTCACTTCTCTTCTTTTCACAGCTATTTGTAAGGCCTCCGCAGACAGCCATTTTGCTTTTTTGCATTTCTTTTCCATGGGGATGGTCTTGATCTTTGTCTCCTGTACAGTGTCATGAACCTTTGTCCATAGTTCATCAGGCACTCAATCTATCAGATCTAGGCCCTTAAATATATTTCTCACTTCCACTGTATAATCATAAGGAATTTGATTTAGGTCATACCTGAATGGTCTAGTGGTTTTCCCTACTTTCCTCAATTTAAGGAAAAAAAGGAGCTATATAGCCTGGAAAATTCCATGGACAGAGGAGCCTGGCCAGCTACTGTCCATGAGGTTGCAAAGAGTTGGACATGACTGAACATGCATGATTGCCACAGAGCTGTGAAGAATGGTTAATTTAGCTATGGTTAGTCTGTGCTAAGAGATAACAGTAAATTGAAATGTAGACTCGCAAACCAATACTTCAAACTGTTGGATTTTCTTCCTTATTTTATTTGCTGTATTCCTCATCTCCTATTTCATTCTGACTCTTCTTTTGCTTTAGTTCTTATGTTTCTCTACCTCTAACTTTACCTGAATTTTATATGAGTTTTTATTTTTTCCTTTCTATTTTCCTCTCTGTCTTTTTTATTTCTGTTTGTTGTTATTAAATCTTCTGATTCTCTCCTTCATGCTGCCTTCCTTCCTGTTTATCCACTTGAAAAATTAAATGGCCATCATAAAATATATTTTGGTATCAATTATTATTTGTTTAACGGGGTATAATTTTCCATACTTTAAAATTTTAAATCAATTTAGTTTAAATTTGTATATGCTTATTTTTAGCCTTTTGAATTTGTTGACTCATGATAGTAGAACATTATGAGCAATTACCACATCCCAGGGGCTGCAGGTGGTGGAGTTAAGAAGATACATACTTCATTTTCTCTGGCCTTGAACTGCCCTGAGGGTGTTGAGAGAATCAGGCTTGTGAGCAGATACTACATTGCAAGAATATCAAGTACTGTAATACAAATAGGAATTCTAGCTGCGGGAGAGAAGAGAATGCAAGATTAACTCTGCCTAGGGTTGGTGAGAAAATTCTGTAGAAAAGAGGATCCTGGGGCTGAGGGTGGGCAGTGTCTGAAAACAGGGATAGGGCTGAAGGTGGAAAAGAGAGAAGAGGGTATTAGGTTTTACTTGCATTTGACCTTCAACAGATTTTCCTCTGCAGTCCTCAGTAGCTTAATGAAAACGTGTTCTAAGTGATAAGTAGCTGAGACCCTTATGGCTTTTTCAGATTGTGCCTTCCGGAAAGAAAAAGACATGCAAATAGCTTCTGCCAGGAAGAAGGGTTTCAGAGAGTTCTCTTCTGGGTTGCGTGGCAGCTGCAGGGCATGGTGAGGAGCCAGAAAATGCTCACAACTTCTACTACACCTGAATTTCTCAAACTGTTCCAGAGAGACGGTGATAGATGTCAAATAGTTGGGGGAAATAGTGAGTTCAAACAAAACAAAACAGTCAGTCCTAAAGGAAATCAATCCTGAATATTCATTGGAAGGACTGATGCTGAAGCTCCAATACTGTGGCCACCTGATGCGAAGATGTGACTCATTAGAAAAGTCTCTGATGCTGGGACAGATTGAAGGCAAGAGGAGAAGGGGGCAGCAGAGGATGAGATGGTTGGATGGCATCACCCACTCAATGGACATGAATGTGAGCAAGCTCTGGGTGATGGTGAAGGACAGGGTAACCTGGCATGCTGCAGTCCGTGGGGTCACAAAGAGTGGGACACAACACCAACAAAGTCATGTGGTATTCAGGACTGTTCTAACATGCTAACATTTACCAAAACTTCCAACGCGAGTACATTTAGAAATAGTTTCAGATTGATTTGACTCAGGGTTCTTTTTTTCTTGTAAAGAAGTGGCAACTCACTCCAGTATTCTTTCTTGGAGAATTCCATGGGAGAAGAGTCTGACAAGCCCCAGTCCATGGGGTCGCAAAGAATCTTACACGACTGAGTGAGTTACACTTTACTTCATGGGTTGGAATGTGGCCTTCCTGACAGAAAGCCCGTGGTTTTCTCTCTAAACCCAGTCACCAGTGCTTTCTTAACCACAAAAGACTGATGTCTTTCCTCTCCCCCTTCTTCTTGGAGCCCATGCTCTGAGAAGATGGTATAAGCTGTTTTCTTGCCTGCCGGCCCACCATGCCCACTGCTCCCCCCACAGCCCCCACCCCCCCAGCCCAGAAGAGAGAAAACGGACTCAGAGCTGGTTTCTTGGCTCCTCCTTGGTTTCTTGGCTCAGTCTTAAGCACTACATGGATTTAGCCACTTACAAGCTGTGTAACCTTAGGCAAGTGTCATAATTCCTCTACACTGCTGCTCTCTTCCTCGACACTTCATTCAAGGACATTAGGGGAATGCACATGTTGCTAATAAGCCCTGGAGATTATACCTTTCTCAAGGACATTTGAATTTGGCTAGGGAGCTAGAAAAATAGGTCTTTCTGAGCCAAAAAAAGAAATCTTTTAGAGGTAGATTCTTTTAAGCATTTTGTCAGACAGGAAGAAGCTTGTTTGTGAATAAATGGGTTAACAATTAGGAGGCCCCAAGTTCTGTAAATCCATACCACATGGTCTGTTTCATCAGGGCCTTTGTGTAAACTTTGGCTTCCCAGACTGCTCTGGAAAAGGATGCTGAGGGTGGAACCAGGGAGGCGAACAAGGACGTAGAAACCCAATTAGTACTCACCCTTCAGAAAAAGGCCATCTGGAGTCTTAATCTTATGTCTTACAAAATTGGCAGCTTTCTTCCTAGAGAACTACATTTGATGGTGTTTACAGAATTCATCTAGTGCAGCTTGCGTTTTATGAGGCTTTAAACATTCAAGCGATATTCAGGAAAACGGCAGGCTTTCAGTGTCTCTGGGTAAACCTGCAGCTGTAGTGGTTTTCTTTTCATTTCTAAGTCCCAAGAGTCTTCTGAGTAAAAATGGAATGAGAGATGAACTAAACAATCAAGGAAAGACCTTTGGCTTTCTGGAAAAAAAATTCAGGATTAGTTAAATGGTTCATTTGACTTATTTAATACAACTTATATAACTAGATTTTTATGTATGGCCCCTGTGACCTTCATTGCATTATGTCTCAGCAAGATAAGCTATTAGAAAAATAATTCAGTGAGGAGAGAATGTTTATAAGAGTTCTTAATTGCAAAGAAGCACAAGGGTCTTTGCATTGAGGACAAAGGGTTAATGAGAGATTGTTCTGTGTTTTCTTAAGAGTATTAAAAGTCAACCTGTGTTGTGATTGTTGTATTTGTCAGTGCCTGCTAGTCGAATAGAGGTCAGTCTACAAACTCATGGTTAGGTCCAACTTGGGAAAATAGAAAGCCCATGGTTAGGACCAGGGAGTTGGAAATAAAATAAGAGAAGAAAAGAAAATAAATTTGAAAACTTGTTTTAACTCTTTGTCACCCTCTGAAATATCGATTTTTACACGAGACTGCAAATTCTTGAGACTCCCCATACCTTAAAAAGCGTTTTTCAGTAAATATCATTCAAAGCATGAAAGAAAGGAATTCCATCAACTTTCTTCAGTTTTCTCCTCTATGGCTTACTCTCAAAACTTGTGCATTTCTTGCTTACCATAAGCACATCTCGATTGTGCCCAGGCCAGCAGAGCTGAAATATGTTCCCTGTAGAGCACGAGCAAGGTACTTGTTTTTCTGAAAGCTCTGGGCATACATTGAGGGATGGGTGGAAGGATGAGGAAGGCATAGTTTTGGGGGGACATTGCCTATTTATCCAGAATAGGTAGAGGAGGTGCACTGACTTTAAGGCTAATTGTGAGCTTTCATAGAATCATCCCAAATGCCTTTAATGATGTAGGAAGAGAAGGGTTATTTCAGAGGCCACCAACTTATCAGTTACAGCGACAGTCCTGAGTGGGTGGGAAACCCATCTCGCTTTCACCCAGGTGAAGCTTCTGACCACAGATACCATGACTCCCATGTCCACACAGCTATAGCTAAGTGGTGAGAAGTATGGGGAACTACTCTTGGGGGAATTGGAGATGCGAACTCATTTCTTCTTTCAGTACTTTAGTGACATTGGAAGTAGGGTCCAAAGTCAGAGGTAGGAACTAGACATCTGTGAAGCAAACCCTTCCACATGGTGGAACAGACTGCCTGTGCAGGTCTCAATCAGGACAGCAGCCAGCGCTAAAGTACTCTGGTTATATGGGACTTTTCCCTTAAGTCAGGGGCACATAGTGTTGCTGGTAAACTTTGACTGATGTCTTATGTAAGCATCTGGCTTTCGACTCAGGTGCCGTAGGGCGACTGTATCAAAATATCAGACAAGAGGACCAGTTTTAGTCATTTGATAGTTATGAAGATAGGAAACGGTTCACCTTGACTACTGATAAGAAAGAGTGCCATCTAGAGGCCGTGTGGAGAAATGCACTTCAGTCTGCAGACGCATCCTTCCTCGCGACCTTGAGCTGTGTGACTCTGTAGGTGTTGCGCTCACGATCATACGGGGTAGGGAGCAGTACGCACAGATATGAGAATGGAGTCAGGTGTTGAGGAGGAATAAATTGTGTTGACACAGAGTGAAGACCCAGACCTTATTAATTCCTAAACTCCCTTTATCTCTTTCCAGGGATGATTCTAGTCAATTGGGAGCTTTTTTACTCCAGTGGTCTGCTTCTAGAACTTGGACTTTTAAGTTTTGGTGTGTTGTTGTTGTTGTTGTTGTTGTTTTAAACAATTAAAATGCTTAGAAATTCTATTACTTTTCTTTTGTGTTAAGTAAATTATTTAAGGTGAGACATGTCATTAAAAGAGAGCCCTAAAGGGGGGGAAATTGTGGAAAATGAAGAGCAACCCAGGAACTGCAAAACCATTCCTAATTTTGCTTAACTCCTCTAATCGGATTACTGCATAGGCCATGTTCCAAAAGACTAGTTTCTTTCCCTCATCTTGACGCACGCTATTCAATAATATCAAAGAAAGTACTTTCCGTTTGAGCCCTGATGGTCACTCTCCAATCTCCAGGTCCACAGTGAACCATAGATTTTGAAAAGAGATCAAAAAGAGGTTTGAAGTCGTTGCAACATGTAACCATTATATTGCTATAGATGTATGATAGGGTTTTCTTAGGTCCTGTCATTATAGGTGATGATTTTACCATCATCATGTTACTGTGAAGAGTCAGACCACCTGAGATAGTCACCAAGGTGGAAATCACCCCCAAAGAAGCACAGATGAAGTTTGGGCAACAGACCTTGGAGCCTAGAGTCCCAGACTAAGAAACTTCTACTAAAATGTTTTTTAGTATTTAGTATTTACAACAGAGAAAACAGGAAGACACAGGTTTGAGTTTAATGTCTGTAGTATTGGATTTTTTCTGTTGCAACTTTCATATAAGAAAGCTTGGACAAATTCCTTTGTTCTGTAGAAGGTGTGGCCTCACAATGGATGTTGCTGGATTCTGCTATAATAGGTGAGCTACAGACAAGCACTGCAAACATCCACATCTTCAGTGATCCTGTTTTTAGAATTTTTTTTAGGATAATCCACACCCCTTGAGATGGTGATTGGTGGTATTAAGCTTTACCAGTAACACATTAAAAAATTATTGTGTCATTTGTCTCCAAACTTCAATAGCCAGTTGTAAAAGCTCAGTTTGCTTGCCTCATTCTTTCAGTTAATTAAAAAGATTTTTTAATAGCCTCAAGTGTAGTGTAATTTATAACTAGCCTTTCTCCCTCCTGTTTTTAATTACCATCTTTGCATGGTGATGTTGAACCTTTTCCCTTTTATGGACTACTTATGCATCCTTTCCTGAGACCAGCCCTAGAGCTTTTAATTAGAAAATAAAGAAGTTTTATGTATTTTAGTCATCTTCAACTAGGCAGATGAATGGAATTTATTTCTCCTTCTTTTTCCCCCAGTTAAAAAGAAACTCTTCCTGACCAAATAACGGTTTCCTTTTCAAAGCATGTTATGTGTGAAGGTTAGGAAGACTGAAATGAGAACCCATATATAAGTTAAAAATCTTCTGTCACTCTGGTTACTGAATGGAGAAGGCAGAAAATTTCAGGATTACACAGTGCTCTGAACAAAGCCCTTGACATTTCTGATTCACTGAATAAACAAATGAATACATTTCTTTGCTTGCTGATCAATATAGTGAGAACTAATAGCATAATTCAAAGGGGGTAGAGAATTGAAAATCAGAAAGAAGAACATTAGATGTTTTTGGAAATAACAGAATTTCAGATAATGGAAACACTGGAGTAATTTTCTTGGTGTTAGTTTTGAGCAGAGTGTTAAACAGGTGTGTGCCATGAGTCAATCTGGGTGCCACTAATAGCTGATGCCATCCGCTCCCCTTTTAATTTCAAGTTTAGAGGTAGAGCTGGGAAAAGCATTCAGGGAAGAAAATAACAGTACAGACAGCCCAGGAATGCAGTGCTCTAATATTTGCATGCTTTCCTCCTTATTCCTCCTTGTCTTAAAAAGTGAAGGAGAAACCCAAAACATGGAGGAATTTGCTATGGATCCTCACAGCAATATCCCAAAGCACTCTTAGAAAAAAGAAGGTATATAAACATTCAAGTAATAAATGCATCTGATTTGTTTTGCATTAAAAATATTAGGGCATTGTTGTTTAACTTGCAAATTACTCTGAGGCACAAGCAGAAAGATCATATTTTAATTATCACAATATACAGATATTATTTCCAATTTAGAGATTAAAAAATTAGTCAGTGACAAAATTAAAAGTCAGATCAAGGACTTTGCTTTCATCTGATTCGTGACTGAGATGACAGGTATGAGCAAACCTGGAACAGTTTCATGTTCTTCTTCTCTGGGAAGGTAAAAATCAGGTCAAGACTTTACCTTGCCTGAGCTTTTTCAACAGATTCACAAACATGAATCCGCTGGGAACCTGGAGCTGTTTGGAAACCTGGAGATGCATCTGGGTGGCTTAGAGTTACTCTGTCATGCAGACTGGTTCCCCACTCACAGCACCTTCTAGATGGGAAGAGTTGGCGTCTCTTTTCTCTTTGCAGCAAATCTTCACCCTACACGTGTGCTTGGAGGCAGCCTTCACTACCAAAGGCACTTTCTCACCTTCTAATGGGAAACAAGTTACCTTTATCCTCTACAATTAAAAAAAGAAATTATCTTCATGTTTCTATCATGCTGTATTTTCTCATCATGTTACTAACTATCGATTGGTATTCTCTAACATCAAAGAATACATCTGAAATTCATTGCTCAGATTTTGGGAAGATGCACTAAGAGTTTTAGTCTGTACACACTATCTTAATAAATTCATAGGCTTGATGGGAAGAAATTATAGAGTTATTGTCTTGCCCTAGATGCCAACATTGTTGAACATGAATGTTAGGACCAGTCTGTCAATTTCTGCAAACTAAGCCATAAGGGTTTTGGTAGAGATTGCATTGAATCTGTAGATTCACTTGGGAAATATCATTATCTTAGCATTATAAAGACTTTTAATTCGTGAACATTGAATGTCTTTCCATTTATTTACATCTATTAAAATTTGTCTCGCCAATGCTTTGCTTCTCAGTGTACAAGTCTTTAACGCCTTTCATTATTAATTTTATCTTGCAGTTTTTATTTTTAGATGCTACTGTAAGTGGAATTGCTTTCTTAATTTCAGTTTTGAATTTTTCATTGCTAATATGTATAAAAATTGGCTTTTGTGTATTAATTTTGTATTCTTCAGTTTTGTTGAACTTGTGTGTTAGTCCTAATCCGTTTTTGTAGATTCCTTAGTATCTTATCTATATAAGATCATATCATCTATTAATAGTGATAGTTTTACTCCTTTCTTTGCAATGTGAATGCCTTTTATTTCTTTTTCTTGCCTAATTTTCTGGCTAAAATCTCCAGTATAATGTTGAATGTAAGTGGCAAGAGGGGACATCCTTGTTTTCTTCCTGATCTTAGGGCAAAGCCTTCAGTCCTTCACCATTAAGTATGTTAGCTGTGGGTTTTTCATAGAGGTATTTGTTTTTTTTTTAAATCAGGTTGAGGACTTTACTTTCTATTACTACTTTGTTGAGTGTCTTTGTCTATGAAATAATAAGATTAAAAAGCAGATTTTGTCAAGCTTTTTTCCTGAGTGTATTAAGATGATCACTCATTGTTTGTCCTTTGTTCTATTGAATAGACTGATTTTCATATGTTAAAACAACTTTGCATTCCTGAAATAAATTCCATTTGATCATGGTGTAGTGTAATCTTTTTTTTACAAGTTTTATATTTTTGTCCATTGTAGTTTATTTTTTGGGGGGATGGATGTCTTTGTTTGGTTTTGGCATCAGAGTAATATCAGTCTTTTTATCCTTCAGTTGGAAACGGTTCCCTGTTTCATTTTTGGAGAAGGGGTTAGTTTGTGTAGTATTGATGTTACTTGGTAAGTGTCACCAGTAAAACCATCAAGTGTGGCTTTTCTTTTGGGAAAGGTTTTTGATTATTAGTTCATCTCCTTGTAATACTCTAGTCAGATTTATTATTTCTTCTTGAGTCAGGTTTGTGACTTTCTAGGAATGTGTCTGTTTCATCTAGGTTATCTAATTTGTTGGCATATGATTATTCATAGTTTTTCCTTTTGGTATTTTATTTCTGAAAGATCAGCAGTGATGTCCACTCTCTCATTTCTCATTTTTGTAATTTAAGCCTTTTTCTTATTTTCCTGGTCACTGTATCCTAAACTGGTTTTATAGTCCTTGAGTGGGTTTCAACCTATAGTTTGAAAAACATGACCTTTGGCCCATTATGTAACCTCTTTGGCCCCTTATAATGGAAGAGCCATTCAAGTTCTAACACTTTAAGACTCTATAGAGTTTAGAAGATTGTATGCTTCTTGTTACATTTTTCCCAAGATGAAATTCTATCTGAATAACTGGTACATCTACAATAGTGATTCCTTTCATGTAATTCCCTGCCAGCAACTTTAGCACCACTTGGGAACTTGTTAGAAATCTAATTCTCAGACCTACTGAATCAGAAACTCTGGGGTGGAACCCAACAATCTGTGTTTTTTACAACTCTCCTGATTCTGATCTATGCTAAATCCTGACAACCAATGGTCTTGAACCACTGTCTTCTCTCAAACAGGTTCCTCACATCTCTAGTCTTTTGAGTATCTCTGTTTCCACAACTCTTTTCTTTCATCCCACCCCATCCCCACTTTTTCTTGGGGAAAATCAGTTCTGCTGCACCTCTAGGTATCAGGATAGTGCTGCAGGGCATTGCAGACTAACCAAAAGGTAACTCCAACACTTAGCCTACTCTGCGCAGAGTTCCTGCAGAGATACCCTTCGGGTATTGGGGAAGGAACAAGTCCGGCTTAGAGAATTTTTGTGCCCTCTAGTGGGAAAGACTGGGAGAAGGCGATGGCACCCCACTCCAGTACTCTTGCCTGGAGAATCCCATGGATGGGGGAGCCTGGTGGGCTGCAGCCCATGGGGTCGTGCAGAGTCAACACGACTGAAGCGGCTTAGCAGCAGCAGCAGCAGCAGCAGCAGGGGGAAAAGCTACAGTTCCACTTTTCTCCCAGTTCTTACTCATACCTTGTGCTTTGATGGAAGCACTGGAATGCTGAGCTGCTGGGTGGCTGTTTTTATAGACATATGTTATAAGAATTGTTGCTTTTTGTTTCCATAACATCTTTCATTATTGCATCTTAGGTTTTGCCAGCATAGATGTTATCCATTTCCCGGGTCAGAAAAAGACCCTTAAAATGTCTGGAATGTAAACGGGGTCCCCTAGATGAGTAAACACTTGTGATGGAGATCTGTAGAGTGAAGTTTCACTAAGATGTGTTTGTTTTTCTTCATCTTTACCTCTATTTTACTTCTTTGCTTGACATAGTATATGGAATATAAGTGAAGTTTTTATATTGGACAGTCCTAAGAAGTTGAAGAAATGGATGATATTTAGTATGTAATTTTCTTTTTTTTTCTACTGTATTCCATAAATTTAGCCATTTTGAGTTGTTGAAGCTAGTTTTCTGTTTCTGTGGCCATATATTATTGTGTAGCTGAAAAGTCAATAGACCTAGATTCTAATCTGAAAATTAGAAAATAGTAAATTAGCTAACCATTAACTTGTACTTTTGAACAAATCACGTCCCATCTCTGATTCTCAATTCCTTTATCTCTGAAATATAGATAATGGCTTCTTCAACCTACTCACAGTATTGCTATAGGAATTTAATTAACTATTTCAACTTATGCAATGCCTTTCATATGCTAGGCAATAGGAATAAAACAGAAGGGTGTGGACTGGGGGAATCCCTGTTCTCTTGGGGCATATATTCCTATTGGTAGTGGACAGACAATAATAAAAAAAAAAATAGCAAAAAACACACACAGAATTCTGGGTGGAGGGGAAGAGTAAGCCAGATTTTCTGAGTTAGTGCCTGGATTGTTCCAGGAGCAGAAAGCGGGTCAAAGTGCCTGGGCTGGAGTTAAGTGGCAGGGGAGGGTGGGATAGCAGGAATGAGGCTGAAGAGGTGATGTGGATTGGGGGAAAGGACATGCTGGGTCTTGAGGCCATTGTCAGAACTTTGGCTTTTATTGTGAGTTATATGAGAGCCGTCACAGAGTTTTGAACAGAAGAATGATGTCAACTGTTTACTTTTAAAAGAATCACTCTGACTTCTTAGTTAAAGAAAAACAAAACAAAACATTGGAGTGCAGGGTGAAAGGAAGAGGCCAGTTATAAGGATGATATGTGTGTTTAGTCAGCATGCATGACTCTTTGAGGCCCCACGGATTGTAGCCTGCCGGGTTCCTCTGTCCATGGGATTTCCCAGGCAAGAATACTGAAGTGGGTTGCCATTTCCTTCTCCAGGGCATCTTCCTGACCCAGGGATCAAACCCGTGTCTCCTGCATTGCCAGGTGGATTCTCTACCACTGAGACACCTGGGAAGCCCTTCATTTAGTACGCTGTGCTGTGCTCAGTTGTGTCCAACTCTTTGCTACCCCATGGACTATAGCCCGCCAGGCTCCTCTATCCATGGGGATTCTCCAGGCAAGAAGACTGGAGTGGCTTGTCATGCCTCCCTCCAGGTCATTTAGTATAGCCTTCCTTTATTTCACTTGAAAATATCTTGGTTCATTCACATTCCAAAGAACGTGCCAAAATATATGTTGGGCAATGCTGTACCAGACCAGCTTCCCTTCTAGAATATCCTCCAAGACTCTTATTAACTATTGCTGCATAAGTTGTCCTGCAATATCCTTTTACCATGTCATTCCTTTATCAAAGGTCATATGGGGAGCCTCTTGTCCAGAGGATTAGCTCCAGATTCCTCCACCCTACATTCACCTTTGCCCACAGTCCAGCCCAAACCTTTCATCTGCAACCCTGGGGCTAGGGTGCTCTCAGTGGCTTCCAGCTCCACTGGACACATTCAGGTCCTTCCTCTGGTGACTTCTGGTGGGCCATCCCACAGCTCTTCCACGTCAATAACTTCTCCTCATCCTACAATGCCCAGTAGAAAAACTATTTCTTTGGGGCAGCTGCCTTCTGACCTCCAGAGGTTGTGGCAAGATCTTCTCCTGTCAACTCCTCCAGCATACACTAAACATGTGACTCATGCCACCTGGATCTACATTGCCATGTGTTAACATTAAACTGGGCTTCCCAGGTGGCTCAGAGGTGAAGCATCTGCTTGCCAATGCAGGAGACACTGGAGAAGTGGGTTGGATCCCTGGTTTGGGAAGATTCCCTGGAGGAGGAAATGGCAACCGGCTCCAGTATTCTTGCCTGGAAAATCCCATGGAGAGAGGAGCCTGGCGGGCTACAGTCCAAAGGGTTACCAAGAATTGGACATGACTGAGCACAATATTAACACTGAAAACTGTGTGCTTTTATTTTAAAATATATTCCTTAAAACAAGTATTATCTCTTGGTCTTCTTAGTATCCCCCATGACACCTCACCTAATAGCTTGTGGGGCTTTTTGTTTCTAATTTTTAAATTTTTTATTTATTGAAGTATGGTTGATTTGCAATGTTGTCTCAGTTTCAGATGTAGCAAAATGATTCAGGTTTATATGTGTATATATATATGCAGGATGCTGTTGCTCAGTCATGTCCGACTCCTTGCACCCTCATGGACTGTAGTCCACCAGGCTTCTCTGTCCATGGGATTTCTCAGGCAAGAGTACTGGAGTGGGTTGCCATTTTCTCCTCCAGGGAATTTTTGTGATCCAGGGATCAAACCTACATCTCCTGCATCTCCTGCATTGGCAGGTGGATTCTTTACCACTGAGCCACCTGGGAAGCCACATATATACATGTATATATGTACATGTATATATCTTCTTTTTCAGATTCTTTCTCTTTATAGGTTATTAAAAATATTGTTCTCTGTGCTACACAGTAGGCCCTATTGGTTATCTATTTTATATATAGCAGTGTGATTATGTTAATCCCAAACTCCTAATTTATCCCTTCCCATCCCTTTACACTTTGGTAAGCATAAGTTTGTCTTCCACGTCTGTGGGTCTATTTCTGTTTTGTATATAAGTTCATTTGTGTCATTTTTTTAGATGCCACTTATAATTGATAGCGTATGATAATTGCCTTTCTCTGTCTGGCTTACTTAGTAGGATAATCTCTAGGTCCATCCATTGTTGCTGTAAATGGCCCAATAGCTTGTTTACTGTATTTTTAGACACGTCTATAAATATTTCCTGAATTCGAGTGAGGTTGAATGTGTTTTAAGAGCATGGATTTACCATTTTCCAGCTTTATAGCACTTTGTATTTGCCCTTATCCTGACTCATATTCTTCTATTCTGCATGCTGCGGGGCCGGATGGCTTGTATTTTGGTGGGTGGATGCCTTCTTCACACAGCATGCTGGTGATGCCGTGACTGGAGAGGCTCACGCATGGGGACCTTCTGGTTGTGGGCCTAAGAGAAGTTAGAGCCAGGAAAGAACAGATTGCTGGGGAAATGGAAGCAATTGTAGGCCTGGCCTTTTGGAAAGGGCAGCCAGTTGTGTGTGTGGTGTCTGTGAGATGATAAGTATGGGCTTGCTCCCCCGGTGATTGTGCATTTGAGGGGTGTATCACGGGAGGGGGTGCAGCTGTGAGTGATTCTTGAGGTCAGGCAGGCTGCCCTGTCATATCCTGGAAGATCCATCCATCAGAACCATGCATATGCCAGGACCAAGGGATGTAGGAAATAGGATTCAGTTTCCTAGGGAGGGGCTTGCAGGTATTAGACTAAGCATCCTGGATAAGCAGACGAGTCAGCTGTGCTAACAAGGACCTGGATGCTGGGCAGGGCCCATGCATAGGCAGACTGGGCCACTAGCTGCATTTAGAGGCAGACACACCTGGTTCAGTGTGCCCAGAGCTCATCACAGGGAGCAGTTCATTTCCTGGGCTTCGGAGGCACCCAGGAAAGTGGGCCTCATATTCACCTCTGGAAGACTCAGTGTCCTTCTCTGTAAATTAGAGAGTGCCTACTTTGGAGTGCTGTTGCAACAATTGAATGAGATTATATATATATATATATATATATATATAATGTGTCTTTTTTAACATCAGGCACATAACAGGCCCTCAAGAAATGGATAGTAGGGCCTCTATCCATTCCAATATCTGCCATCGGGGCTCTGGAGCTCCTTTTGCGATCAGCATTAGCTCAGAAAATGGGTAGACAGAGCCTGTAGGTGAATCCATCACTAACAGCACTACCCTGGTGAAGGTAGGGGCAGGCAAGGAAGACAGCTAGCCAGATATCAAGCCTGGACTTAGCATGATCATGATCTTTGGGGGCCAAAAATGAAAAAGAGTATGCTGAAAGAGTAACCAGAAGAGAGTAATATTAAATGAGACAAATAACAAGCATTTTAGTGCTTATTAAGTGGCAGCTACTGCTCTAAGCACTTTACTCTGCCCAACAAATCTACAGGCTAAGTACTATCATAACCCCATTTATTCATGTGAAACTGAGATGTTCCAAGGCTGAGTTATGCAGCTAATAAGCAGCAGAGCATGGACTCGGGCCAGAAAGGAGAAGTTCCTGATGGCTTGGGATTTTGGACACTAGAATGGATGACTGGAATAGATATTGAAAGCTTCTAGAATCAGGAAGAAAGCTTGCAGAGCTGGGGAAGTGGAAGTACAACCCTGACTAAAGATGGAAGAATGGGCTAATTCCCTGGGTTCCCACAAGGCAGCCTTGGGACAAGGTGGAAACTGACTGCATCAGAATCATCCAGCAATCTTTTTATTAATAGAAATAACCATTTCTCAAGCCTCATCCCTGGAGGCTGTAACTCCAGAGGCCTTGGTGGTCCCAGGGATCAGCATTGCAAAGGCCGCAGGGGTGTTCTCAAGGGCCCCTTGGCCAGTGGCGTTTCAAGTTAGCATCCAGGGTCCTGCGCGAGGATACTTCCATTATCCTTGTTTGCCAGTTGAGACAAGTAGGCTGTGTAGTTGAGATGTGCTCAGATCAGAATAATGATATCTTTAGGTCCCAGTTACCTTCTAGATTCAGAGCCTGAAGATTGTATTCTGGGGCTTCTGGTGACAAATTTGAGGATGCTGTGGATCACACAGACGGCAAGGCAGCTGGCTGACCACTGGATGGCATCCCTCTCCTTCCTTTTCCAGGCAGATAGTTGCTGAGCGTTCACAGCTCCTGTTAGGGTCCTCCTGCAGCTTCTTGCCAGTCTCTCCCTACATTGATGACACGCAGCCTCTGGTGCCCACCAAGCACCTCAACCCATGGGGTGGGATTGCAGACCTGAGCAGACCCTAGGCGAATGGACAGAATGGGTGCTTTTGAATGTGAAGGAAGGTTTCTTTCATTTTCTTAAAATAGCCTTCCCTAGTTCATCCTGGGATGTGTTTACAGGTCATGCTCTCAGTGACAGAATGACGATGCTAAAGAGAAGGCCAGGAGCCATCAAATAGTCATTTTCAGCACTGATCATCTCTGAGCCTATCATGCAAGTTAACAGGAAAATAAAATTTTGTTTCCATCCACATATTTAGAAGACGTGTTCAATGAATAGGTTGTTGTTTGTTTTTTATTTACTGCCCTCTGGTGGAAACACATTAGAAATTTAATTTGCTTAAGATAATCCAAGATGAAAGGGAGTGAAGGGTGATGTAGTATTTCTAAGATGGACAAGAGTCCAGGAAAGTTCAAGTTTCTTATCTGAAAAGATACTTTTGAGAAGGGTCAGTTGCTTTGCTGAGACAAACATTAAACAGAATCTGTCATTTGGCTGAGATTGTCACACCATTCAGCTAATCAGAGGTCACACAAAAGCTTGTTTTTTTAGACAAACTGGAAACTGAAACGTGTTAAAACCATATGTTCTTTCTTTCCAGGTTTTTCTTTTTTTACATGATGTAAATATGCACTTAGTGAAAATGTAGGGTTTCAAATCATTTTGTATTCCTGACCTTTATTTTTTCCCTTGGGTCTTCTGTTATTTCATTACATTTTTGGCTTTGCTTCAGATGCAAAAGTATCATTTCCAGGATGACTTGGCTTTTCTGGAAGATGCTGTGACCATGCTGATCTTTCCTTGAGTTTGTCTTGCTGACAGTCTGTAGTTCTTTCTAGAGTCTTGTTAATGCACTAGGAAGAAGGCCAAACTTCATTCCTGGAATTGAACCTCAGGTTCGCCATGGAGACGCATGGCCAAATCCTGGATTTAGAGGAAATCTCAGCTCTGGGAACTGTATGGGATTTTGTGGGAATGGAGAGAGAGAGCTGGACAGCTCCCAAACCTGCTATCTGTGTAGCATTTTATAGTCTGCAGTTTCTTTGCTTGGTGTTTTCAGCTCCAGAATAGTAACAGAGAGAACACCTAGCAACCAAGGGGAAATATTTAATCCCTTGTCTTTTCCCTACTTTAAAAATACTACATTTCCTTGTCTTTCCTCTCCCGTCTTTTTCAATACCTGCAAAGTTTACTTATTGGATTAGGCTGCATACACATGCATGCTATAGAACTGACTTTATTTCCTGCTCCTTAAAAAAATTAATCTACAACCCCTTGGCAATACTCAACAGAATGAAATCACAATCCATCTCCTAGAGATTCAGAGGGTGAAGAGTCATCGGTTGCTTTGTGTCTATTTCCCTACTGTGTATTGGAAGCTCCTCGAAACTAAAAAGTCTCATTTCACCTTTGTGAGAGAAATTGCTCACCTGTATAAAGTGTAGAGATGGTCACTTGTGTTTCTCTGCGGTCTTTATGATTTGTGACTTGATTTGTGGCTGTCAGATAACTGGAGGAAAAACAAGAATACACTTCTTGTCGTAATATGTGTCATCCACGTGCCCTTTATTTGAGGTCTCAGAAACTAGAATAGCGGGTGAGTAGAATGCTTTTGAGGTTCTTGTGCCCTGTAAGGTGTAACAGAGGAGACCTCATATAAGATAATAACTAAGACTTATTGACCATTCGCTATGAGCGGGATTACTGTTCCCATGTAATTCTCATTACAGCTCTGTAAGGTGAGTGCGTTGGAAGTTTCTGGTTTTTTCTTGTTTACTTGTTTTTGTGGTGGCTCAAGAAGGCATAAGGAAGCAAACCTATCCTGCACATTGGAAGATGCCTAGCCTCTCAGCCTGATGCCCACGGGCATCATTTATCATAGAGAATCTGCTAGGGTTTAGGTTCTGCTCCTTGCTTGCAGGACTCAGCACTTTGAAGAAGAAATGCACTGAAACGAGAGCTGAAGCTGACTCACATTAACAAGATTTGGGTACACCATGAACTGAGGTGTTGGAGAAGACTCTTGAGAGTCCCTTGGACTGCAAGGAGATCCAACCAGTCCATTCTAAAGGAGATCAGCCCTGGGTATTCTTTGGAAGGAATGATGCTAAAGCTGAAATTCCAGTACTTTGGCCACCTCATGTGAAGAGTTGACTCATTGGAAAAGACTCTGATGCTGAGAGGGATTGGGAGCAGGAGGAGAAGGGGACGACAGAGGAAGAGATGGCTGGGTGGCATCACTGACTCGATGGATGTGAGTCTGAGTGAACTCCGGGAGCTGGTGATGGACAGGGAGGCCTGGCATGCTGCGATTCATGGGGTCGCAGAGTCGGACACGACTGAGCAACTGAACTGAACATACACACACACACACACAGAATGGGCCAGGATCATTCATTTCAGCCTTACCACCCAGCACCTTTAAACTAGGCAAGAAACTGGTGTGGCAAGTCTGACATCAGATCCAGAGTGAGTTTGATGTCAAAATTTTAAGAACTCAAAATCTTTGGGGCTTCTCATCTTGCTGGTGACTCAGATGGTAGAGAATCTGCCTGCAGTGTGGAGACCTGATCCCCTGGAGGAAGGTATGACAACCCACTCCAGTATTCTTGCCTGGAGAATCCCACAGACAAAGGAGTCTGGCAGGCTATAGTCCATGGGCTCACAAAGAGTCAGACATGACTGAGTGACTTTCACTTCACTTATCTCCCATGGAGTGGGTCTGGCCATTCTGACTCTCTCAGATGATGCCTGGGTGAGTGCTCCCAATGTCTGTTCCTGTGACTCTCCTTTGAATTTCTGTTATTTCTTGTAAAACTTTGGCTATTTACACAGTTGTTCATCAAACATGGTTTAATGGAATTTCTTGGATTTGTGCTGAACTTAGTTACAGTCTCATTTCAGCCTCACTCTGCCTCCTTGAGATTCTCCCCAGTTGCCTGAGTTGGAGTTTGAGACACTCCTGGCTCACTTCAGTGTGTTTAGGGAATTTCCGAGTCTGTTCCCCCAGACGGTTGCTCTCTATCATGGCAGGGGATTGTGCTGCCTTTAACTTTCAGGGCACAGCTGTATTGTAATGGTTTTAGAGAGAACTCACAGTATTCCCCATGAACAGACAATGGTATCACCATGCTATAGGTACTCTTCTGTTTTTATGAAAAGGCAATGGCCCCTGTAAAAAAGAACAGTCTGTATTCAGAGCAGGTTAATACTGCTATGTTCTGGAAAACTGGCAGAATCATTAATAAGGAAACCAGTTGTGTGTAGATTTAAATTAATCAGCAAGCATCCAGCAGCTAGAAACCTAAGGGGAGGGGAGATTGTCTCTCCTTGAAAAGAGAAAATATACTCCCCTCTCATTGGGAAAACACACACACACACACACACACACACACACACACACACACACACACGCACACTCACAGAGTCATGGAGAAGCAGACATATGGTGTGGCCATAATCTTGTGTCTCTTGTGGTATCTGTCAAGCTGCATGCAAGAAACAGTTTAAATCTCTGAAAGATGAGCTGTACCCCTAGGAGGATGTTTTCAGATGCTAAAGGATGGAGAGACCGAGGTGCAGTATGTTCACCATTGTGAAGAGAGCTGCTTGGACTTCAATATCAAGAGGACAGGAAGCCGCGTTCAAGGTTGCATATCAAATTAGGTGAGCATAGAGTTGCAGAGGGCTTCCTAGATGGCGCTAGTGGTAAAGAACCCACCTGCCAATGCAGGAGTCATAAGAGATGCAGGTTTGATCCCTGGGTGGGGAGGATCCCCTGGAGAAGGGCCTGGCAACCCACTCTAGCTTTCTTGCCTGGAGAATCCCATGGACGGAGAAGCTTGGTGGGCTGTTATGGTCCATAGCGTCACAAAGAGTTGAACATGACTAAAGTGACTTAGCACACAGACAGACAGAGATGCAGGAGGAAGGAAAAGAGAATGAAGCAGGCTGTCAGGAAGCTGGGGTTTTCCTGTCCCCAACATTTATGGCCAGTTCCTTTCTAGAAATGCAGGATGATGATAGCTGGTGACAGCTGAGATTAATTCTCACTCAATACTTTTGTTTTCTCTGTTTAGTTTAGGCATATAGAAACCAAGAGCAATGAAAAACTGAGTTTGACACTTTAAAAAGTTGTTTAGGAACTTGGATATTTGAGTAAATTGCAAACAAAAGATTCAAGATAAATTAGCTGTTCATTTCAAACTAAACTGTGACTGAGATTTGTCAGGATATCCAGCTTACCTCTTTGCATTGTCATTTATTGTTTAATGCTAGGACTCCTTGCTGTTAATGCTTAAGTGTTAATATTAATTACTCATGTTTTTATTTTAAAGGCATCAGTTAGTTGAAAATCAAGTGGTAGCCTCTTTGACTTATTCGATATTTATGGAAAAAATTTCCATGTGAATCATGAGGTCATTCATTGCACAGTGGATAAAAGTTTGAGCAATGTGCCAGAGGACTGGCCATTCTGACCCCACCTCCACCTTTTACAAGGAAGTTTGGGACAAATCCTTTACCTCTCTCAGCCTCAATTTCACATGGATAAGCCTGGAATAAGAAAAAAAAATTATCATGCCTGGGTCACAGACTCATTGTATTAGTCAAATGAAAAGTCAAAGCAACTTAGAAATTGTGAGGAACTTAGAAATTACTGTAAAAATGCAACTTAAAAAAATAGATTCACAGATATGTCACCATCTCTGTGGTCTTGGAGAAGTTGCTTCACTTCCAAGGACCTCAGTTCCTTCACCGAGTTTATAATAAGGGAGGGCATGCTCGCTAGTGGTCCCCAGCCCGCAGTCTGGGGATCCGTCAGATCCCCGGCCTGTTTGGATGGGGCTACCCAGCAGGAGGGGAGCGGTGGGTGAGTGAATGAGCCAAGCTTCTTCTGTTGCTCCCTTATTGCTCTCATTAACGCTTGAACCATCATCGCCCTTGCCCCCCATCCATGGAAAGCTTCCATGAAACTGGTCCCTGGTACTGAAACGGTTCGGGATCGCTGGGGCACGCCAGCCCTTCAGTAAGCCCTGGCCTGAGGCAGGGGCGGTGTGAGTTGGGGGGGTCTGCACTGTCCTCCACTGCAGTCCTGACCTGGAACATCCTGGGAAAGACATCAGTCCCTCAGTTCACCAGAGAAGGTCTACCCTTATCTGATTTAATTAATCTTCTGAATAACTGTTTCTTTATTGAGAGAACTCTTCAGCTAAATAGGAGCATGATGTTTGGAAACCATTGGATTAGGTCATTTACGATTTCCCTTCAAACGTTTACAACTGTATTTTGATGATTGTTTTTGCCATCACGGTTATTGTTCATATCACAGGTGAGGTACCGCCTCTTCGGGCAGCAGCATACTGAAAGTGCAGGCATAGAACTTAAGAGGAAATGGCAGTTCTTGGACAATTGACTTGCTCTGCAAATCTAAGTGAGCGCAGTGGTGGAAAACAGAGTAAGCCTTTATTTGGGTCAGGCTAACTGGTTAGTGAAGCTGGGCCACTGCTAGAGTAAGAAAGTATTAATTAACCTCTGAACCAGTGTGCTCCATCACCAAGAGTCTGCTAGTGCCAGGAGACAGTGTTTCTCTCCAGGTGTTTCCTTCCCGAGGGGGCACCAGGACTCATTCTCTGAAGCTCAGTCCTCTCCTGGACTCTGTGGATGCCAGTCTCCCAGTGCTTCATCTTTTAAACTAACAGGACATGTTCTAATCTCTTAAAAAGATACTGACTTTACTTATGTTTGCTCATTTTATGAAGTTGAGAAAAGCTAAGTGTGGATAAAAGACTCCACAAATAAGTGGCAAGTCTGGGTGGTAAGAGTAAGTGGAAATGTGACAAGAGGGATAGTTCTATCAGGTCCTAAGTAATGTACATGATCCATCTCATACAAACATTCTTATCTAATAATCTGAGCTGAGCTAAGAGGCCTCAGATAAAGCTCTGTCATCTATCAATTTATGGATCAGTCAATCAATACAGATAGTTTGGATTAAAATAGCAGCAAACAGGAGTAGAAATCTGTCTGCATGTATAAGAAGAAGATAGTGTAAGTTTAAACAGCAAAATTGAATACATTATTATTAATCTTAGCTGTATAGTGGCAATTACAGATTAGTTAATATATAGACATGGAATTTACTATTAGAACACCTCACCGAATTAAATGACTTAGTACTACTGATTTAATAGTGTCTTCAGAGTCTTTCAAAATCCTCCAAGAAATTTCCAATATTTTCTCTTCTAAAAAGAATTTGCCCACGAATGATACAACCTGTGATTTTTTCCTTCAGATTATACTTCTCCATCATATCTACTGCTTCTGGTCTTCTAATTCCCCAGTTTCCTCAGGCTGTTGTAAACAAAAATGACATGCTTGATGCTAGTATTATTGGGAAATGGTTTAGAGGTTGTGTTAATCTGAACCACAATGTACATAAAAACTATCAACACTTAAAACATACTTGATATTTTCTTTAACATTATTCAATATCACAAAACCTCACTGAAGATCTCTAATGCAGTTTTTATACACAAAGATGTTAAACATTTGGATTGAAAGAATGGCAAAGCAGTTAGGAGTTGAAATTTTCTTGTTTATTAACATTATATTCTTATCTCTTTCTTCCAGTCCAACACAACCTATATGGCTGACATGCTTGTTATTTTAAATTGCTTCTTAGTGGCTCTTGCTCTAAGACTTGTAATATCTATTAAAAATCTTAATGAGAGGGATTACAAACCTTCTTGGCAAAGATAGAGAACATAAATGTTTCGATTAAAATGGATAAACTGAAATGGGATTTGAAGCTGGGATAACAGCAGTCAGTGGGAGAGATTTATTTCCTCTCGAGGACAAACTTCTACCATTGCAGTATGGAGTCTGGAAGTCTGGCCCTGAACTCTTAGAAAAAATGGGCCAGTTTAATTGCACAGAGGAGGTTATTGGCATATCTATCCCTTTAAGAAAAGCATGTCGGCTGTGCTCTGAGCACAGGGACATTTCACCTTAAAATTTTGTTGTTTCTTCTGTTGCTGAAGTTTTAAGATTTAATGCACTCTTTTATTCTGGCACTAAGAGACCATATAAAGAAAGCTAATTAATGCTCAACCATTTAATTTTCTTGTTGATTTTAAGAAATGATGTTGAGCTTCATAACACGAGAAATAGGGTAGGTACAAGGAAAGAGCTCCTAAAAGGAACTAGTTAAGCTTTAATGTGCCTGTGTGAACATGTACACGAATGTAATATACATATGTGAATACTTTAATAAAAATAATCATATTTTATGTACTATTTTATAATCTGACTTTTATCATTGTTTTATGGAATCTTCATGTGCCAGTAAACAGAGTATTACATCCACTTTGCCTGTTACATAGTAGATACTCAGTGAATGTTTTTAAAATGAATTTTTAATGGCTATGAGAGGAAGGATATGTATTCAGTGGACTGCATGATATAGGCATTGTTATTCCTTGAAAGCAAGGAACGGAATGGAGTATATGATCTCCAATATTCTAGATGCAGGTTTCTAAAAACTGATATGTATCATAATGAAGTGAAAGTCTCTCAGTCGTGTCCTACTCTTTGCAACCCCATGGACTGAGAATTCTGGACTGAATTCTCCAGAATACTGGAGTGGGTAGCTCTTCCCTTCTCCAGGGGATCTTCCCAACCCAGGGATTGAATCCATGTCTCCCACATGGCAGGTGGATTCTTTACCAGCTGAGCCACCAGGGAAGCCCAGATATATCATAAGATCCTTCCAAATTTTTGAAGCACCTGTCAGCTTTCTTTCATATTGATGACTATCTGGAATGTATTTTCTTCTGTACATCTTGTTGGTTAAGTAATTGCAGGGACAACAGAAGATCCAGGATAGGTGTCTAGTGGTATTTGTGACAATTAGTCAGTCAACTAAACTGCAAAATATTCTGACCTCAGCACTTATTAAGTATTGAAGGAGACACGGAAGTGATAAAAGATGTGATTGGAAATCTCTTGGTTATTCTGTTCATGGTTCTCATTCTCTAGGGCTTAGTTCAGGTCATATGTATTGACCCCACTGATCCTGTTTCTTTTTCTGGAACTTCAAAATTTTTTTGTCACAAACCTCTTCTCCCTGACTTCATAGTATGGCTCCTGACTCATCAACTTCTCACAACCTGTGCTTCAACCACTCAAATCTACACACAGTCTTCTAAAACACAGTGTTTTCTCCAAGTACATATTTTTCTTTCTCTTTAATGACTTTCCTAACTCCCTTCTCTTTTTGTTGAATCTCAGTTATTTTTCAAAGGTTGGTTCAAACATTATCTCTTCTGCAAAGCCTTCTCAAGACCTCCCTAGGGAAAATTAATTATTCCCTCCTCAGTGTTTCCATATCACTGGTATATGCCTATATTTTTCAAACACTTAAAATTAGTAAACAAACAAACATAGTATTATGATATTGCTTGTTTGTGTTTGTCTCTGAAAGTGGAATTCATCTTCTTCTGTCTGTAGCACTGATCATAATCTGACAACTATGAAACCCTTAATATAACCAGTTGATGACTGGGCCTCCCTGAGAACCTCTTCTCTTGGGCTGGTTTCAGGCTTAAGGACAAACTCTTTATTCATGGAATCTTCAGAAAACAAATCTGACTCCAGAAAGCATTTGCAGTAATATAAATTTTATTAATGATTTTGAGGAAGAAAGAGAACTAAGGTTTTACCAAATCACTAACAATTTGATTAAAAATCTCTAGTTTTTTCCTTCTTATTTCTTTCTGTCAGACTTCTTTCCTGCATCTTCTAAGCAGAGGGGACATATCAGAGTCTTCGTGTGGGTATATAATGGTGTTGGTATGGGTGGCTGCTGGATGTAGGTTTTATATCAAATGGGCACAGGATTGAAAAAGCTAAACTATTTATATGTGGCTTCTTGATAATTATGGTTAGGTGTGCAGGACCTCCCATGACCTGGCCCCCCAACTCTCCAGCTCCATCTCTTATCCTTTTATAGTTCCCTCCTTTTCCTGTTAAGCTTATAGTTCATAGCACATGAAAGTGAAAGTTGCTCAGTCATGTCTGACTCTTGACCCTGTGGACTGTAGCCTGCCAAGCTCCTTTGTCCATGGAATTTCCCAGGCATGAATACTGGAAGGGGTTGCCATTCCCTTCTCCAGGGTATCTTCCCAACCCAGGGATCGAACCGGGGTCTTCCGCAATAGGCAGACTCTTCACCAGCTGACCCACCAGGGAAGCCCATAAGAGGATGTTTCATGACACTGTCTCCTTGCTCATGTGCCTTCCTTTTTCAGTGGTGCAGTGACTATTGTCTGTATGGTCAGGCCACTCAGGATGGCTGTTCTTTCTCTCTTTGCTCATCCCCTAATGGATAAGAACTTGCTTCACCTACACCCTACGTATATGACTGACCTTCCTACATATTTGCCCCAGGTCCCACCTAAGGATTGTTTTAGCTTTAGATTAGAACATCTCCACTATGTGAGCTTCCCAGGGGGTGCCAGTGGTAAAGAACCCATCTGCCAGTGCAGGTTAGACGTAAGAGACCCTGGTTCGATCCCAGTGTTGGGAAAACCCCCGGAGGAGGGCATGACAACCCAGTCAGCATTCTTGCCTGGAAAATCCAAAGGACAGAGGAGCCTGCCGGGTTGCAATCCATAGGATCTCACAGAGTTGGACACGACTGAAGCATCAAAGCACGTGTGCACATGCACAGACACACACACACACACCTCCACTATGTAGCTTATTAAAGGAGCCATGAAGGGCATGCCTTTCAGCTGGTTTCCCTGGTAACCAAGGAGCCAACCTGACATCAGTACCCTCTAAACCTGCCAGCCTCTAGGAGCCAAGACTGCCACTATGTTCCCACTATCCATTGCACACCATGGGTGTCTATAGGATGTTGCTTCATATATGAGAGCCTGCCCCCCTCCCCCCAACTATTAAACCATGGGTGTCTCTGTCACTGACTCCAGTCTCTTTTTTCAGTCTTGAAACTGGGCAAGTACACGCTTCATAGACCTGGGGGATACAGCCCAATACTATTTTCGTCTGAATAATCTCTACTCAGCCTTCAAGATCTCTAAGAATCCTATCTGAAATTTGCAAGTGCTCCTCTGTGCACTTACATACGATGTACATTAGCGGGAGCAACTGCTCTACAGAAAAAGAAAAGTGTGAGTGAAAACTCAGATGATGAGCGTGTTTTGTGAGAAAGGAAAACATGGGGGTGGCGGGAGGTGCATGCTTTGCATAACAGTCTCACAGTCGTGTGGGTCTGTGATCTTCTCAAAGTAGACAATACCTTGGGTACTTTTGCCTGGTATATAATAACACTTCATAATTGTGTGTTGAAATGAACCACAATCTATCTCAAGTAGAATGAAAACTTTTCAGAGATCACAGCTGCTATGACTCTAAAAGCTTCATATTTGCCATACTGGTTAAAGGTTCATTATTCAACAAATGCTTTTTGATTGATTATACAGTTTCTCTTTCTCTCTCTCTCTTTTTTTTTTCCTACTCCAAATCACAAACTGCATCTACAGAGAGAAATCTCTGAATTGAGTTTCCACAATGCAAAATTAATTTGAATAGTCCAGAAGAAATTTACCTGTGATGGGTCAATTTCAGATGGGCTACTTTTTAATGGCAGTCTTTGGCCTTAGTTGGGCCAATTCAGACCTATCATTTAGATGAAATCCATTTTGTCTTGATATTTTTTAGATGATTATATGGGGGATTTGTAGGTGATCAGAATATTCAATTTGGTGCACTGAAAAAAGTCATAGTCATTGTTGAAACAAATAGGAGAGCTGTTTATTTTGTATGGCTGAGGGAAAATTCTTTAATCACTTTGAAACTCTGTTGTATTATGTTCAAAACTGGAGATTATACCTCTATAACTTCCTGAAACATATGACTCACTTAGGTTCCATTTAGTTCTAAGTATTTGTTTCAGCTACCTTGATTATTTATGTTAGGGATCAGTAAAGTGCAGCCAGTACACTAAAAATGGACCACCCCCTGTTTCTGAAGATTCAGTTTGATTATAACACAGACCCTCTTCTTTATGCGTTGCCTATGGCTTCTTGCAATGGCAGAGTTCAACAATTGCCACAGACTCAGAGACTGTGTGGATCTCTGACCATTTCCAGGAAAATGGTGGCAACTTCTGATTGCATCCCATTTTTATTAATGTGTACTGATCAAATACATAGATCAAGTAGCTGCTACTATAGATTGAATGTCTGTGCCACTTCCCCCTCCCATCCCTCAAATCATATATTAAGATCTAACCCTCAGTATGATGACACTTAGACGTAGGACCTTTGGGAAATGATTAGATCATGAGGGCTCAGCCCTTATAAAAGGATTAGGCCCCTTATAAAAGACCTCAGGACCTCCCCTGCCTCTTCTGCCCTGTAAAGACATGGCAAAAAGACAATTGTCAATGAACCAGGAAGCAAACTCTCATCAGATAACTGCCTGGTCAAAATCTGCCAGCATCTTGATCTTGGACTTCTCAGTCTTCAGAAGTATGAGAAATACATATCTTTGTAAATCATCCAGCCTGTGGTATTTTCTTATAATATCCCCAATAGTTGCCAAATATCCACTTGAGTTTTTAATACCTTTTCTTTCTAGTCCACAACTGAAACTAACTGTAGTAAAGCAAAATAGAATTACTTAATGGTTAATCTACAAAAGACTTGGATATCTGAAAATTTTTGAGGTGGGACTTTTTATTTCTAGCTGGACACTGGTGCACAGATGACTCTGGGATGCCATGGCTTGTTGTTTTCTTTTTGTAAAATTTAAGGATCCAGTAATAATGTTCCGTTAGCATTAAAAGAGAGCTTAAAGGTCTTCTTGTGTTTCCTCTCAAACGAGAATCATTACTTTACAACATTCCTGACCTCTGTTGAGCTCTCAGTTACTCTCGATTTAGGCATTGACTATGCCATAGCTAAGGGGCTTCCCTGGTGGCTCAGAAGCAAAGAATCCACCTGCCAACACAGGAGAGGATCCCTGGGTTGGGAAGAACCTCTAAAGAAGGAAATGGCAACCCACTCCAGTATTCTTGCCTGGGAAATCCCCTGGACAGAGGAGCCTGGCGTGCTACAAGCGCATGGGGTCACAAAGAGTCGGACACGACTGAGTGGCTGAACAGCAACGACCATAAGATGGCTAAACCAACAAAATTGGGAGATCCTCTCCTATGATTTCTTAGAGATTAGCTACTGAAAATATCAGTCTTGCTTCTTCCTCAAATTAAGTATAAATAATATAGAGGAAACAGTAAGAAAAATCAAAATCTAGGCAAATAGGTGATACAGCTCCAATCAATGGGATCAGTCAACTAAAATTACAAATTCAGAGTTAAACAACAAATGTCTGCTATGAGGTCTCTCTCTTGGCAGAAACATTAGGAGCTATTTGAGAACTTTCACTCAGATGCATAATTTGTACATCTTTGGGAAAGTATGGTATTTATTTTTCATTCTGTTCTGACAACCTACCCATATGATTATGCATTACGATGGTTCTTTTTTTCAGAGCCCTTTTCACACTTTACAAAATTAATGCAGATTTTTTTCCTCCATTTACTAAAATTTGAACATTTTCAATCAGTGTATCTAACTGAAACAAATAGCCTATATTCTTTGCCTTTTTTTCCCCTGTGTTGGCAGAATTGAGTGTTTTATTTTTTCCTTTTGATTTAAACAAACAACACAGAAAAAGGAAAAGAAAATGGGGAAAAACCAATTTGTCAACAGAAGTAAGTAGGATGTCAAAAATAAAAGCTTTCTGATATTCATAACCATTATGGCAACACAGGGGCGTTTAATTTAGAAGTCGGGTATTTTGAAATAGAAAGCCTCAGCATTTTGTGGAGGTCATTATTTGCCTAGTTATTTTCCATTCTCCTTCACCGTTATGTTTGAGTCAAGGAAGAACTCTCTGTGCTATTGTGCATTCCCTTATATGACCCCTCTCCCCGCCCCATCCCCAATAATTGATTTGCTTTCTTGTTTGGGGCAAATGGGTCTGAGAAAAGAAATATTAAATCCAAGAAAAAAAATTGTTAAAAATGGAGTTACTATTTGAAATGTATTGAAAAGTACAGTTTGGAATTGGTCTTAATCTCCCAGTTGCTTCCTATTCAGCTCTACCTCAGCAGGTTGGCCCTTGTTTGTTTAGAGGCTGGTGTGATGGATGAGCTGGTACCAGGCCAATGTGTTTAAGTGAAACCTAGGAGGTCCTGGGTTAGTCGAATACTATTCTCATAAAGCCTTGGGAACATCTAATGGTTGTATTGCTATTTGTACCATCAAGGAACCTGGTGGGCTCAGATCACACCCAACTTTAATTTTCAAGAGAGAAAAGGAAATAATTTGAAAGAACTCTCCCAAACTTTGGATCCAATTCTGATTCAAGGAGAAAACTTTGAATCTCCTTCTGAAAAACAGCAACAGAAAAACACATGGAGAATTTATAGTAAAGAATACTCTAGGCTCCAAACTCATTACATACTATCCCATCTGGCCTAAGATGGCAAAAATAATTACCTTCATTTCACAAGCAAGAAAATAGAGGTAGGTGGAAAATAAATGATTTCGGCAAATCGGAAAGGGAGGAAATTGAGCTTTAATCTCCTATCGTTCATTCATCTGTCCTAGGATTGTATACTTTTAGCATGGGAAGGTTTGGTTTTGTTGTTGGGTTCTGGTTATTTTTTGTTTACACAGTCCAGATGTCCTTGATTGAAAACCCACGGTGGGGCAACCCATTCGATCTTTGCCTACTTTTAATTATTAGAAATTCACCTTTAGATTAACTAAACTTTCTGTTTTATCATCCTTCCAGTAGTTCAATAATTTTACTCCTTGGAGCCATATGTAACAAACTTAATATATATGTGACATCCAAGCCATGAGAATATTAGAAGACGGTAATCATGTTAAGTTTAAATGTTAAGTTAAAATGTCCTATGTTCTTCAATGTTTCCCCCATCAGTTTGGGCTGAAGCCTTATCCTTACTGTTTCATCTTTCCAAGTGATATGCTTTTTAACTAAACTCTGTTAAAAAATGCAAAGTCCAAAAAAATGGAACTCTCTAGGAACTGTCTGAACATGGAAGGGTAGGTTTTGAAATTTCTCTCTTCTAGAGTGAGTGCTTCTGTGAACATCATCTGGAAGACCTCAGTCATCCTTCTGTTTCTCCTTTACTCTCACACTCCTTCCACACTCATAACACTTCTGATGACATCTGTATATGTCCCGNCCCCACCTCCCATACACCAAACAATTCTTCCTCTGGGTATCCTTTCAATTTAACTCAGTTCTGACACTGTCTACCTAGAGATAGCATCAGAGCCCATGGTTCGGTCTTTCTGGTGACCAGTCACCATCCAGAATATATCCGGGAGGCCACCAGCTAGTCAGAACAAAGTTTGCTGTTAATGCTCTTACTTAGGAATTGACAATGACTCCAGGAGTTCAGTGCCAGTAACGGGGGGCAGAGACCAAATGTATATTTCTCATTATAAATCGCAGTATCACACATCTGGTCACTCTTTCTTTTTCTCGTTCCTTTCTCTCTTTCTCCTTTTTTTTTTTTGGAGGGATCACATTACTCTTTCTACTCAATACACACACATTTATCTCTGTTCAACTTCATCTTATCAAGACCAGTTTCTTGGTCCCGCCTAACAAACACTTTGGATGTTGATTATCCATCTTGAGCTTTATGTTACCTGAAAGTGTGATGAGTTACCATTCAAGACAATTTTAATAACTAATGCCGGAACTAAAGAGAAGAAAGACTTCTTCCTTATCTTGTGTCCATTACTCAGTACAATTTGGATCTGGATAGTTGAAAATTGTTAAAAGGTTCTTATTTCCAATTCAGTACCCCAGGCTTTTGTTCAGATCATGGTGGCTGGCCTCATTAAACCCCTCACTAACTTCCAGGCATACCATGGCCCTGTTTGCTATGCTTCCTGCATGCTAAGGCGATCTAATCTAATAATCCTTTCATATAAAGAAATTAGATCCAGTGACTGTAACTTGTTGATAATGAACCTAAACTGAGTCCAGTAGCTCTAACTCTAGTGAAACTTTATGGAGAGTGACGTGCAGTAAAGACTGAGTAACATTTATTAATTATAGCTTGATAATTATCCGAAGTTTTGGATTTTTAAGGGTTCATCAGCTTCTAAAATCTTTTATTTTTATGCTTTGATTCAGGAAAAAATTAAGCACATAGGAAGCTAATATTACAACTATTTTTAAGTAACTCCTGTGAAATGTTCACAAATTTTCTGGATATTGAAAAGCTGTATCTCAAACAGCTAGATATATAAACATCTTGATCACAACCTCTGTGTACTGAGAAAACAGATGAAATCTATGAAATCTATCTGACCCATGGGAAATCTGTCAAAGAATTTCTAGGAAAGATAGAAGAAATGTTTTCAGTTAGCCCAAGAAAGATTCTTGTTAGTCTTTACAATTCAAAGGGAGTAGAGGGGATTACCAGCTTTATTTATTTTTTCTCTTCTCATTTCCCCTGGCTCAGCAGATGACTGCTTTGTTCTAGTGGACGTGAGACTGTGAAGAACAAAAAACAAAGAGCCATATAATCTCTGAAAGATTCCTTAGATGTCTTGAAGTCCAAATTTCAAACAAGGTCATGACTCTCTATGATAACCCTGACAGTTGGCTATCTCTTCTTTACCTGAGTATCTCGTGTAAGCAGGAACTCATTATTAATAAAGGAACTATGCTATTTTTAGGAAGTTCTAAGCATTAAAAGGTCTTTTTTTTTAATGATGAATGGAAATTTGCCTCCTTGTAACTTTCACCCTCTACTCTTGGTTCTTTTGTGTGAAGATAGAGTAAGTGTAACATTTCCTTTACCTGACAGCTCTTTAAAATTCAGCGGTTATGATCTAATTTTTTTAAGTTGGGTATTTCAGTATGGACCCTTTACCTGGGTCCAGAAAAGGGATGGGGGAGGGCATGCAACATCTATAGAGAAAGCATCTTCATATGACAGATGGACTTGAGATCATTTGACTTGCAATCTACTATCAGTTCTTCCATTAAATGTGATTTGGAAGTCATCTAAAGCCTCACTTTTACTACCTGTAAAATTCAGGGTACCTCTGCTAATTACTTCAGAAGACTGTTATTGGGATGTGATAAGAAAATGAATGCCAAATATCTTTCTAAATGTTATATGCTTTGTAAATATATACATTTAAGACTTCAGAAAAAAAAAAGGCAAAAGAAGCAACACCTGTGCCTCTGACAAATGGTCTGTATTCTTTGTCTGGGGACCCCTTCCCCATGCCTGACACAGTGGGATTGCTTCCTCTAGCCTCGTGGCTTAGATGATAAAGAATCTGCCTGCAGTGCAGGAGACCCAGGCTTTCTCTGGGTTGGGAAGATCCCCTGGAGAACCAAATGGCTACCCACTCAAATGGCCTGGAGAATCCCTCAGATGGAGGAGCCTGGGAGGTGGCAGTCCATGGGGTCACAAAGAGCCGGACACAGGCTCACTCTGTCCTAACTACATCTCCTTTATCATTCGTTCTGTCTACAAGTCTCTCTCACTTTTTTTTTTTTTTGGTCCCAGCATCTCAGCCAGGAGACCTAAAGCCCGTCTTTTAATTGTATTGACCTTCCTTTTCATCCTTAACCAGCTGTCACAATTCTAGTAAGAAAAAAAAAAAAAAAAAACTTTTAAAATTTCAAATCATAGCTCCTGTTCTGTTACGTCCATCTGGCTTCATCATAATTTCAGTGTCCACAAATATATTTAATCCCTAATTAAAATGAAGTTAAATACAAGCTTCTTTGTGGGTTGGCCACATATCACCTTATTATTTCTTCTCCTTCTCAAACTGCTTACTCCTGCTCTATAATCCTTGCTCCAAATCCTGCTTTTATATTACCAAAAAAAAAAAAAAAAAATACTTAGGCCTTCTCCTGCTAAGACCTTATTTCTCATTTTTTAGCCTCTGTAACTACTTGATACTAGTTCCATTTCCAATTTAAATCAGTATTTCTGTAAGAATAATGCTGGACTAGTCTTTTAATCTGCATGCTGTGAATATAACCAAAGGGGTCTAAAAAAAATAAAACCCAAGAGATTTTACAATTGAAGAGAAGTGACTGTACACTGAGGATTCTGAAGCTTTTTGTTTAAAAAAAAATACCAAATCTGGGCACCAGGATGAAATGTTTGGGATGAGGCTAAGTTGTCCAGGTCTTACAATGATCACTTCAAAGGAAGAAAGAAGGCCCAGGCAAAAAGGAAATTGTGTGTCCTAAGAGATGGTATGTTTTTCCTCCCGTAATATTATTACTGGTGATGGTAATCACATTGCTCTGAAAAGAAAAGAGATTTCCATTTTATTTCATGGTCCTAATGAATAGATCTCCATTTATGCTACTACAAAGTTGTTTCAGAGTAGGGGCTTTTTGCTTTCAGAGTAGTTAGAATAATGGATGATCTTTTCTGCAATTACTTGGGTATAATTAAATCTGTGGATTTTGCTGATGACTCTAACAATCGGGCACTCAAGCTTGTTCTTGGAGGTTTATTATATCAATCGAATGGCAGCTCTTCTGCCTAACTCTGCTCTTAAAGATGGTTTTATGAAATTATGGTATATGGTGCCCCTTTCCAGAATATTCTGGGTACAGCTGTAAAAGAGGAGGGAGGAAAGGGGAAGAATGTTTTTACTAGGATGTATTTGAGTTGTATGTGTGTCTGAGGAAGGCATAGAACTAAAGAGGTTTCATATGTGATGAATCTACTTAGCTAGGCAGTAAACATCTAAGGGGAAATAGAACATCCAGGCTTAATCACTAGACTGACCAAAAGCAACTTGAGGGCAGGGGTTTTGTCCTATTTATTTTTCTATCACTGATACCTAGCTTGGTGAATGGCATAAGGAAGATTCTTGATGAACAATTACTGAACTGAGCAGTTCATGCATGGGGAAATTACACTGAAACCAGGCACCTTGGTTCAGTGTTCAATTTCTATTTTCATAGCATTGAAGGGTTAGAAGATTTTTTAACCCTCTCTGTTTGGATATTAATATTCCTATATGAACAGAGATCAAGTGACAAGTGAAGTCGCTCAGTCATGTCCAACTGTTTTCAACCCCATGGACTATAGTCCTACCAGGCTCCTCTGTCCATGGAATTCTCCAGGCAAGAGTACTGGAGTGGGTTGCCATTTCCTTCTCCAGGGGATCTTCACAACCCAAGGATCGAACCCGGGTCTCCCGCATTGGAGGCAGACACTTTAACCTCTGAGCCACCAGGGAAGCCCCAACAGAGATCAAATTATACATATTTCAAGCAGCAAAGATTTCTAATAGTTTGACAGTCATTCCAAATACCTAACCCAAATATGCCAATACACACCAGAGTTACTCTTTTTCTCCTTCTCTCAGTAAAAAATCTGTTCCTTCAAATATAACACTATAAAATTCCTTTACTAGAAAAGAACCTACTGTCCAAAGCCTTCTCATTTCTCTCCTTCTTGAATAAATAACAACAATCTAAAATTCGAAGAGGGGATAATTAGAATATAGAAAAGAGAAAGAGGAGAAATCCTGGCTTCCAGAGAACTTTCTCCCTTAGAAGGAAAGGAAGAGGAACTCCTGACATAGTCAGCATGTGGTGTGTTTGTCTATGATTTCTTAGTCTGGCTATATGCTTCTTGTTAAGAATGCTGTCTATCAGAGCCCAGCCTCTGTTCCAGAGGCAACAGAATATCAATTCCTTCCTCTCATCCCATCATTGTCTTTCCTTTTATCTTGACCAATGCTCATCTGTGCACATTTTACCTAAATAATCTAAAATAGGACAGAGTGTGCTAGGAGTGTACTTCTGCATTTTTGCAACATATCTGTTTTGACCCACTGACTTATCTCCACCTATTGTTAGTACCTTGCCAATTTCCAGTCACATTCAGTTTAGTTCAGTTCAGTCGCTCAGTCGTGTCTGACTCTTTGCGATCCCATGAATTGCAGCACGCCAGGCCTCCCTGTCCATCACCAACTCCCAGAGTTCACTCAGATTCACGTCCATTGAGTCCGTGATGCCATCCAGCCATCTCATCCTTTGTTGTCCCCTTCTCCTCCTGCCCCGAATCCCTCCCAGCATCAGAGTCTTATCCAGTGAGTCAACTCTTCACATGAGGTGGCCAAAGTACTGGAGTTTCAGCTTTAGCATCATTCCTTCCAAAGAAATCTCAGGGCTGATCTCCTTGCAGTCCAGGGAACTCTCAAGAGTCTTCTCCAACACCACAGTTCAAAAGCATCAATTCTTTGGCGCTCAGCCTTCTTCACAGTCCAACTCTCACATCCATACATGACCACAGGAAAAACCAAAGCCTTGACTAGACGGACCTTAGTTGGCAAAGTAATGTCTCTGCTTTTGAATATGCTATCTAGGTTGGTCATAACTTTTCTTCCAAGGACATCACATTACTGAGTTTTTATTAGAGAATGAAGCTCAGTAGTCAAAGGTGACTCTTCTTCAATGTGATTCAGAAAACTAATTTTTCACTTCTTCCATCTTTTTGCCATGGTGATCTCAAAATTGAGGCAAATAAGAAACAGTGTTTACTCCAAAGCTGAATTCCCAGGAGAAAGCCAACATTTTATTCTTCTGTCTGGACTTGATATCTATGGGTAGATCATAGTTATAGGAAGGAAGGAAAGTAAGAATCTGGGTGAGGGTCTTCATTGGCTATAATAAGGTTTATATTTGAATAAAGTGGGGATCATGTGAAAAGATTTATGTAAAAAAAGAATTAAGCTTTGGGTAAAGGAATCTCTTAATATCAATTAACTGGGTTGTCTTGTTTCCTTACTTTTATAAGGCATAAGTTTGAATCATTATTTGGTAAGATCACTCTTGTAGTTCCAAATTTAAAGAAGTAATCTTAAATATCACAGTGGGAATATGAAAAGTTACAGCAATGGAGTGCTACAATATTAACAGTGATGCAGCAAAGTCAAGATATCCTAGACTACTTGAAGACAGTGTTACGATTATCAATGTTCCTGGTGGAACAAGTCTGGTCTCTGGGGTGAAAGAGAAAGTGAAGTTGCTCAGTTGTGTCTGACTCTTTGTGACCCCATAGACTGTAGCCTACCATAGATTATAGCCTACAGGTTTCTCAAATCCATGGGATTTTCCAGGCAAGAGTACCATAGTGGGTTGCCATTAAGAGGTTCTCAAACTGTAGTTCTTGGGCCAGCAGAATCAGTGACTCAGGGGAAATTGTTTGGAATGCAAACCTCTGGCCCCACCCCAGACCTACTGAGTCAGAAGCTCTGAGGGTAGAACTGTTTCTGATGTGAACTCAAGTTTGAGAACCACTGGTCTAGTTAGTGCAAAAATTTTTGCCTCATATAGAACTGGACTGAAATAACACCTCCATCACTTGCACTCTTCAGACTTTGTGGAGATTGTAAGTACTTCCTAGAGCCTTAATTTTCTTATCAGTAACAGATGATAGGATCTCAATGGAGATTCAAATTAATGCTTACAGTATGTTATTCCTGAGCATTTGAGGAAGCCAGTATAAAGAACCCTAACCTTGACCATTTCTCTCTCCCTTCTCTGTGCTTTAGGAGTTGAACATGGAAGAATTAATTGGAAGTTAGGACAATGTTTTCAAACTTTTTGACTCCAGGTCCTCTTACACAAATTATTGAAAATCTTATGGAACTTTTGTTTATATGGGTTTTATCAATCAGTGTTTACTATATTAGAAATTAAAATAGAAATTGTTAAAATGTTTATTTCACTTACTTAGAAACAACAGTCACCTGTTAACATAAGTAACATATTTAAATGAAAATAGCCATATTTCCAAAAGAATAAAGCATTAAGGAAAAGAGTGGAATTTTTCAAATCTACTACTGGTCTCTTTAATGTTTGGCCTAACAGAAGACAACTAGATTCTCATGTCTGCTTCTGCATTCAATTTGTTAAAATATCACATGTCAGGTAACCTGTGGAAAAATCCCCCTGTACACTTATAAGCTAAATAATTTCTTAGTATTTTCACAAACTACTAAGTATTTTCTTATAGTATCTTAGTATTATAAAATAATTTCTTAGGAAATAGTTTCTTAGCATTATTATAGATAATACATTATTGTTATAAAATAATTTTCTTAATAATCTTGTCATTTCTTAGTATTATTACAAAAATAGTTGTGACCTCACTGGTCTGAAAGGGCCTTGGGGATTATCAGGGGTTGGTTATCGGAGCATACTTTAAGAACCCTCTGGGCTAGTTGGTTAGTTGGATAAAAGTGCAGAATTAATCCAGAATACTTGTAATATAAATCTCTTTTTTTTTTTTCCCTCATAGTAACAATTTTGGACACCGGTTTATCAGCTAAGAGTTAACAAAAGTGGGTTCATTTACATGAAACTGTATCAGGAACTTCAAATAAGTATACAATAACTACAACTGTAAAGTATGAACACACTTTGTTTAGCTTATCATTATTAACTTTGACAGCCGAATAAAACCACTGCAGTATCAATGGAAATGAAGCAGGAATAAGATAGTGAGAAAGAGGATAGGTGAGTTTCCATGACAAAAAATGGGACTGTGTATATGTGTGTGTACGTACTCATTGCTTATAAATGTTTCAGAATGCCTGAAAAATACAGTGCTACAGTGTCTACTCGTGTGAAGGGATATGCAGAAGTTTAGTATTTCTCTCCTATTAAAGTGTTTATTTCAGGTTGAGTTTAAAGAGTACCTGAAGTTTACTAACAGTAACATAGATCTATTCTAACAAGTATTTTGGGGCTGCCAATCTTTGTGCAAGAAAATGAATAGACAGCTCCCCTCAATCTTCTGGAAGCTTATTTTTCATCAACAGGAAGGGTGTGAAGTGAGGGTGACGTGATCCAGGCAGTCCACAGATAGATTTAAGGCAGCAATTGTTTATTATTTCACCAACTGCTTCAAGCAACTGAGAATTGCATTCATGTCAGGAAAAAATTCTAAATAAATTTATCATAGCATCTTT
The DNA here is from genome assembly GCA_006410935.1 of Redunca redunca. NCBI lineage: Eukaryota > Metazoa > Chordata > Mammalia > Artiodactyla > Bovidae > Redunca > Redunca redunca. The sequence continues at coordinate 465,974 of SJYQ01000642.1, forward strand.
GCTATTTCATGTGCTGAGTTTCTTCACCTTCATACTGAACATGGGAATATAACATCCTTATCAACCACAGTTTTGAGGTTAAGACAGATAAAATGCAGTTGCTATATAAGCACAGAAGAGGTTCAAGTACTTTGTGCTATATGTACATATGACATTATATGACATCCTGATTCAATTTCAGTACTACTGTTGATTCTGGTAAGATCACAATAGGTTAAGCAGGATGACTCATGCTATAATAATGCACAGTTTAGCCAAAAGTGGTGCATAAAATATATACAATGAACATAACGTTTAGTATAGTATAGATTATATTTGGCATGTTTGGTAGGTATTTTATAAGCACATCTGAAATTTTATATCATCTTCAACAGATGGGAAATAAACTGTAGCAAAAGCTGTTAATTTTTTTATTATTCATTGGGAGAAAAGGAGTAATAATGTTAGGAAAAAACATATTGAGGCTAAAAACTATATAAAATCTTTTTAAAACCCATTTTAAAATCTTGAGGAAAAAAGAAATAAAAAGTAAGTTGAAATGTTCCAACATCTGTTATCAGGACTGGCAGCCCTAAAAAAGCAGTTGCTGTTAGGTAAGAAAAATATTTTCTAGTTAAAATACAGACAGCTGGTTTTTGAGATGCTGGGAGCAAGTATTTGCTGAGTGGATAAAGTGGAAGCAAGCTTTAAAAAAACTCAAATGGCAAACAAATTAAGACAAAGTTCAAGTTTCAAAATCTGGTGTAGATTTGAATACAACTGGGAAAGTTTGGGACTTTAAAGGGAAGAAGGCAGCAGTTCTCATGGAGATTGAAAAATCAGGCACACACCCTCTGTTGTCTTTTGTCAGAAGGGCATTTTGAGGCAGCTTTGGGGGCTGCCTTGAACCCTGACTGAATCATGGGAGGACAGCTTAGCGACAAAACCTTTTGACAGAAGCACGAAATAGGCCCTTAAACAAGAAAGCGGTGGTAGGAAGAGACCCACATCCTGCCCTGTGAGCTCAGTAAGTTTATGACCCTTAGGACAGGGCTCTCTGAACATATAAAAGACAATAATTTGCAGACTTAGCAATGGCACCCCACTCCAGTACTCTTGCCTGGAAAATCCCATGGGCAGAGGAGCCTGGTGGGCTGCCATCTCTGGAGTCGCACAGAGTCGGACACGACTGAAGCGACTTAGCAGCAGCAGCAGCAGCAGCAGCTTGACTATGTATGGACAAGAAAGCTCCTCTGCTCAACCTGGAGGAGGACTTGAATGAAGCATCATGCCTATTCAAGAAAGACAAAGAAATTATTTTCCCTTTCCCCACTTTTCCTTTGACTGTAAAACTGTAGCCCAGTAAGTTCTCAGGGAGTGACATCTCTGGCCCACCCGCTTGTAAGCCTACAAGTGTCCTGTTTTAATAAAGCACTTCTTATCTATCATTGAGCCTCTCACTAAATTCTGCACTGAAGCATAAAGGACTATGGTACCAGAGCTCTTCAAAGCCCCCGAAATGACACCAACCAGTTTCACAGTCAGGCAGCACTGAAACAGAAGCAGTTAGGAGTTCTTCACCTTTAGGAACTGGGGAGAGACTTTTATAGGGGAAAGGCAGAAGCAAAGGAAGGAAATTGCTGATTGGCTATAGCTTAGAGCCTAGTTCGCTATTTTGATTGGTTGTTCTTAGGTTTCAATTTTGTGACTTTGAGACATTTGCAGGTGTAGAGATTTTGGGTTGCTGATACAGGCTGCCCCCCATTACAGCCACCTCCAAGTCCGATGGACTCCTTGTTAATTAACAGTTTTCCTGGATTACAGACTCCTGGATAGAATCTTGTGTGTTCATCTCTGTAGCCCTTAAAAAAAAAAAAAAAAGGCACTTTCATGGTGATCAAAAAATTTCTGTTGCTTGAACAATTAACTGGTGAGAATCTCTGAAGTGCCTTTAACAGTCTTGGAAACCTGTCACTCCATAATTAGACATGAGGCTACAAATGTAAACCTCCATGAGAGAGTGATTGAGGTGGTGGTGGTAGATGTATTAAATTGAAAACAGAGACCCAGTGCCCTTCTCCTAAGAATGTGAGACAGAAAGGCAGAGGGGTCTATGAGAAAGGAAGACAGCAGAGTGGGGGAGAGTCCACAGAAAAGGGAGGCTAAGGACAAGCAAAGGATGAGAAGGGCCTCTTTATGTTAAAGTTCCTTCTCTGAAGGACGATCTGATAGAGGCCTTTAAATAGAGGGAGAACATTTCATTTGTAAATTGTGCTTCAAATTGCTAAGTGCTTTGTTTTGTAAAAGGTGATAGACCTGGCAATGAGTTAATGCCATTTTAGAGAAAGGTGATAAGGACAGATAACTCTAAAGTGATTTTTCATCCAAAGAACAAAACCTAGGGAGGGTTATGGGAGGACACTTGTGCCCCCTCTGCGATGCTCCTTTGTCTTGTTCAGTTCGTGCCTGGCCCAACTGCCTTCTGTGGTCAAAGGCAATGTCTACTAGCTGTTTGGGACCACTAAAAAGCAAAGGGCCTGCACTGTGGTTTGGGATTTGAAAAGGCCTGGCCATGTCTCACTTTCAGGGCTGGCTAGTCAAATCCTTGGGTTACCCACTGGCGGTGTCTTCAATCTCCTCCAGGCTCTCCAGCCCACTCTCCTCACCTTTGACCTTCAGCCTCCCTTGGTCACTCTCTGCTTCCCAGGTTAGAAAACCCCTGCGCAAGCCCATCAATGACACTGTTAACAACAGAGTCTGCTAAGCCTCTTTTTCTTCAAACTGGGCAGTCTTTCTCAAAGAAGATACCTGGGAAGGAAACTGTTAGCTGAGAAAAGAGAAGTATTCCATAATAGACTTTCAGGCCTTAATTGATGGCAGGATTTGCCCTCTAATTATGTAGTGTGGCTAGTGGCTTAGTTTGTCTACGTATACGGCTGACCTTGCCCATTATCTTTACATTATCTCTGTGTAGAGTGCATATGGGGTCTGAAAAGAATAAAAAATACATTCACACGTGGGAAAAATACTGAACAGATCAAGTCCGCATAAAATGAAATCCAGTCTTATTTATTCAGCTAATGAAATCCTACTTAACCAGGGTGAAAAGTGGGAACATGCCACAGGCTCAGTCAACACTGGGGCAAAGGAAGGAGTCTGACCTTTGCATAGTGAGAGGCTCCCGGAGCAGTCAGGGGGATAGACAGGCTTCTGCCCGCAGCCCTCCTCTTACTGGGGCCTTAATGAAGCTCGGAGGAGCTCAGCTCTGTACCACCAATTGAGCTCTGCCTCTCCCACCACTAATACCCACAAATCTAGAAAAGGTAGCTGGGGAAGCAATTAGAGAAGAGAATAATTTTTTTTCAGAATCTTACTGCTTTTTGTACAATATCAGGGTTTTGTTGCTTTTCCAGCACAGAGACAAAAGAAATAAAGCAGTCTGAGACCTTAATGTCAAACTTCTGCCTTCGAATTGCTAGAGGATGAAAGTATAGATCGAAGAGCCTTCACACACATACCCCAAACACAATGATGGCTTCCAATGACAAATCTTCATACCTGTGCATCTTGGTTGCTTTCATATCATATTAATGCATGTTAATTAACAGATACAGACCATGTTCTATTTGCAAAACACTGAGTAATAGGTATGGAAAGAAGAAAAGCTGTTCACCCTGCATTCCTGGAGCAAATCTGATGGAGCAGGACCATGGATAAGAATCTTAAATTCAAGGATTTAGGAAGGCTGCCTAATGATAATGACAATGAAGTTTGTCACATGCCTTTTGAGCTCATGTTATATCTTCCCAGCTTCACTGCTTCCCAGCCACTTTTGCAGGGAGCAGTTCTGGACTGGCTTTAATCCGCTTTGTACCAGGACAGTCCGACAGTGCAGCACCTTGGCCTGTGACCCCTGCTTCTTGCCCTGGGTCTTATCTGAAGCAGTGGCATAGGACATCTGCAAGACCAAGGACCCATGCTTTCATGACCTGGAAATGTGGGGGAGTTAAGTTGAGGGGAGGTGGGTGAAGAGCATCTTTGATCCATCAGGGGCAGCTGATGGGGAGAAGCTCCCCCACCCCCTTCCTGTTGTTATCTAGGAGGCACTGTTCAAAAGGTTCTCCCTGGGGTTCTGTGCATTTCATCCCATCACTTGCCCTGGTAACCAGTTCCCCTATTGGCTTCTCTCCTTTCTGTATTCCCACTTCCTGGGCTTACATCCCAAACCACATGGGCCTTTGCTTCAGGCTGTACTTTCAGGGGGCAGGGGCTTCCCCGGTGGCACTAGTGGTAAAGAATCCGCCTGCCAATGCAAGGGATGTAAGAGATGCAGGTTTGATCCCTGGGCCGGGAAGATCCCCTGGAGGAGGGTATGCTGACCCACCCCAGGATTCTTACCTGGAGAATTCCAAGGACAGAGGAGCCTGGAGGGCTACAGTCCATAGAGTCACAAAGAGCCAGCCATGACTGAAGTGATTTAGCACAGCACAGCACCCATACTTTCACGAAACTCAGGCTAAGAAAAAGAACAGTGTTTAATATTTTTTCACATTTACTATCTATCAAGCATTTCATTGAGCATGGTATATGTCATAGCTGAATTGATTGTTTCTAGATAGTTCTTAAGGTATGAAGAAATATTATTGTCATTTTACAAATAAATAGGATTTACAACATATGTATGGAATCTAGAAAAAATGGTAAAGATGATATTATTTGCAAGGCAGAAACGGAGACACAGATGTAGAGAACAAATGTATAGATACCACGGGGGAAAGGGAGGGGCTGGGATGAAGTGGGAAATTGCAATTAATATGTATAGTGTCACTGACTCAGCGGACACAAATCTGAGCAAACGCCGGGAGACAGTGAAAGACAGGGAAGCCAGGCATGCTGCAGTCCATGGGGTCGCAAGAATTGAACGTGACTTAGCGACTGATCAAAAACAAATATATAAAATAGATAACTAGTGAGAACCTACTGCAGTGCGCAGGGAGCTCTACCTGGTGCTCTGTGGTGACCTAAATGAGGAGGAAATCCCAAAAAAGGGGGATGCGTGTATACATATGGTGATTCACCTTGCTGTACAGCAGTGTGAAACAAGTATACCCCAACTAAAAAATAAACATTCACGTATTAAAAGCAAAAAGAAACAGGTTTTTAACAGTTCAGTAATTGCCCAATGTCATAGTCCTAGTAACAGTGTGAAATTGAAATTTTGTTTAATGTCTAAACTCTTTTTGTTTGTTTTACTAGATTCTTTTATTTTATTTTACTTTATTTTACTTTACAATACTGTATTGGTTTTGCCATACATCAACGTGAATCCACCACGGGTGTGCACGTGTTCCCAATTCTGAACCCCCCTCCCACCTCCCTCCCCAAACCATCTCTCTGGGTCATCCCAGTGCACCAGCCCTGAGTATCCTGTATCCTGCATTGAACATAGACTGGCGATTTGTTTCTTATATGATATTATACATGTTTCAATGCCATTCTCCCACATCATCCCACCCTCTACCTCTCCCACAGAGTCCAAAAGACTGTTCTATACACCTGTGTCTCTTTTGCTGTCTCGCATACAGGGTTATCGTTACCATCTTTCTAAATTCCATATATATATGTTAGTATACTGTATTGGTGTTTTTCTTTCTGGCTTACTTCACTCTGTATAATCGGCTCCAGTTTCATCCACCTCATTAGAACTGATTCCAATGTATTCTTTTTAATGGCTGAGTAATACTCCATTGTGTATATGTACCATTGCTTTCTTATCCATTCATCTGCTGATGGACATCTAGGTTGTTTCCATGTCCTGGCTATTATAAACAGTGCTTCGATGAACACTGGGGTACACGTGTCTCTTTCAATGCTGGTTTCCTCGGTATGTGTGCCCAGAAGTGGGATTGCTGGGTCATAAGGCCCTTCTATTTCCAGTTTTTTAAGGAATCTCCACACTGTTCTCCATAGTGGCTGTACTAGTTTGTATTCCCACCAACAGTGTAAGAGGGTTCCCTTTTCTCCAGTCCCTCTCCAGCATTTATTGCTTGTAGACTTTTGGATCGCTGCCATTCTGACTGGTGTGAAATGGTACCTCATTGTGGTTTTGATTTGCATTTCTCTGATAATGAGTGATGTTGAGCATCTTTTCATGTGTTTGTTAGCCATCTGTATGTCTTTGGAGAAATGTCTATTTAGTTCTTTGGCCCATTTTTTTTATTGGGTAGTTTATTTTTCTGGAATTGAGCTGCAGGAGTTGCCTGTATATTTTTGAGATTAGTTGTTCGTCAGTTGCTTCATTTGCTATTATTTTCTCCCATTCTGAAGGCTGTCTTTTCACCTTGCTTATAGTTTGCTTTGTTGTGCAGAAGCTTTTAATTTTAATTAGATCCCATTTGTTTATTTTTGCTTTTATTTCCAGTGTTCTGGGAGGGGGTCATAGAGGATCCTGCTGTGATTTATGTCAGAGAGTGTTTTGGCTATGTTCTCCTCTAGGAGTTTTATAGTTTCTGGTCTTATGTTTAGATCTTTAATCCATTTTGAGTTTATTTTTGTGTATGGTGTTAGAAAGTGTTCTAATTTCATTCTTTTACAAGTGGTTGACCAGTTTTCCCAGCACCACTTGTTAAGAGATTGTCTTTAATACATTGTATATTCTTGCCTCCTTTGTCGAAGATAAGGTGTCCATAGGTGTGTGGATTTATCTCTGGGCTTTCTATTTTGTTCCATTGATCTATATTTCTGTCTTTGTGCCAGTACCATACTGTCTTGATGACTGTGGCTTTGTAGTAGAGCCTGAAGTCAGGCAGGTTGATTCCTCCAGTTCCATTCTTCTTTCTCAAGATTGCTTTGGCTATTCTTAAACAAAATTTCAGGTGACCTCATTTAGTCTCAAGGCTTTAAATACCACTTAGACACCAAAAACCCCAAGTGTTTGTCTTGCCCAGATCTCTAGAATTAATTTGTATATCAACTGCCTCTTAAATCTTTCCCCTCAGGTATCTAGTAGCCCCAGCGACTTAACAGGTCCTAAAGGGAGCACTAAGTCTCCTTCTTTCTCATCTCAGTTCACTTCAGTCGATCAGTCATGTCTGGCTCTTTGTGACCCCATGGACTGAAGCATGCCAGGCTTCCCTGTCCATCACCAATTCCTGGAGCTTGCTCAAACTCATGTCCATCAAATTAGTGATACCATCCAAAATAGCTTATCCTCTGTTGTCCCTTCTCCTCCTGCCTTCAGTCTTTTCCAGCATCAGGATCTTTTCCAGTGAGTTAGTTCTTTGCATCAGGTGGCCAAAGTGTTGGAGTTTCAACTTCAGCATCAGTTCTTCTCATGAATACTCAGGACTTATTTCCTTTAGGATGGACCAGTTAGATCTCCTTGCAATCCAAGTGACTCTCAAGAGTCTGCTCCAACACCACAGTTCAAAAGCATCAATTCTTGAGCACTCAGCTTTCTTTATAGTCCAACTTTATTTCTCATCTCAGTTAATGCCAACTCCAGTCTTCCAATTGTTCAGGCCAAAACTTTGGAGGTATTCTGACTTCTCTTTTGCCTCACATGTACAATTATTCATCAACAAACGATTGGCTTTACATTTTTTAATTTATTTTTAAATCACTTTTATTCATTGCTGTGCGCAGACCTCCCCGAGTTGCAGTGAGCGGGGCTACTCTCTGGTTGGCGGTGCACAGGCTTCTCACTGTGGTGGCTCCTCTTGTTGTGGAGCCCGGGCTCTAGGGCCACAGGCTCAGTAGTTGCAGCGCATGGGCTGTAGAGCCTGTAGGCTTCAGTAGTTGCTGCGTGGTATGTGGAATCTTCCCGGACCAGGGATCGAACCTGTGTCCCCTGCATTGGCAGGCACATTCTTAACCACTGGGCCAACAGGAAGGTCCTGGTGTTTAAAGTGTAATTGGAGTCTGTTGGTGACTCTGCACTGTGCTACCACTAGCCAGACCAAGCCTGTGCACCTTTTGCCTGTATTCATGTCCCCACTCCTCTGTACTTCCACAGCCTACCTCCTGCTTCCTCCTACTATAGCACTTCCCTGCTCTGACACTTTCATTTAACCTTTGAAAAATGCTTCCATCACTCATATAGAATTAAGTGGTTATGAATTCAAGTCTAGTAATGGATATACATCTCAGGCCTTTGGGACAGTAATTTTTTGGTGAATGTTGAGATACCTGGAGACTTACAGAGTGGTATGTTAAATAACATCTGTGACAGAGAAGGGGAAACTGTTGCTTTCCTGAACTGACTCAACTCCTGAGCAGTAAAATCACTGCTTAGGACAATTTTTATATATTCACCTGTAACTTGGAAACCCTGATAGAGCAAAAGAGCTCCAGGACAGAAGTTAGGAGAGCTGATATTATAATAGTTCTACCAAATTAGCTATTTTTCCTTAGATAAGTCACTTACATTTCTGAATTATTTAATCTCCTTATGTGTAAAATGGAATAAATCATGGCTGCTTCCATACCTCACAAAGCTGTTGTCTGTTTGAAATGATACAGTTTATAAATGACAAGTCTTTACCTGGTTCTCAAGAAATTCTGCTGAAAGATGTAGGGTAATTCCCATATCCCCTGAATTGTGTGTAAAATTGGGTCTGTGTATGTGCATAAGGCCTTTGATTTTTTTTTTCAGGAAATAGAGTCCATAGTTTTCAATACCTTCTCAAGATGATCCAAGAGAGATCAAGATTTTCTAGTAGAGGTGCTTTATAATCTATAAAATACTGTTCACATAAAAGTACCATCTACTGGACTCCTTAAATTATCCTGATGACATTATTGTACATGGGGGCAGGATTCTTTACTAAGAAATTGTGATTTGGGCCTTTAAAAACCAACAGTGAATCGATAAACTTTGCCTGTCCATAGCTGGTTAGCAAGGTTGGTAAACATGGCTTCATAGGAAACTCTCCAGTGTATAGAGTTCAAATCTGATATGAATCTGCTTGCCAGTGCAGGAGACGCACGAGACCTGGGTTCTCTCCCTGGGTTGGGAAGATCCCTTGAAGTAGGAAATGGCAGTCTGCTTCAGTATTCTTGCCTGGAAAATTCCGTGGACAGAGGAGACTGGTGGACTATGATCTATGGGGTTGCAAAGAGTCAGACATAACTGATAGCCCTCTTCCCCCAACACAGATGGACACAGACACACACACAGACACACACAGACACACACACACACCTCTAATCTGGACCTCCCTGTCAGGTTCTAGAGAACATTGAGATACCTGCCACTAAAATATCTGAATAGCTCTCTTGCTATAATTCTCCAGACGCAGAAGTGACTACATTGTTCATTTCCTTCCAGTTTAGCTCCTCCTCTTGCTTGCTCCTCCCTCCCTCTCTTCCTTCCTTCCCTTCTCTCTTCTTTCCTTCCCCAGACATTTTCTGGGTGCCCTGCAGACCTGGAACAGCGCTGCACTGGTATCGGTTCCTGGAGGACTAGAGAAGCCCTGTCCTGTCGGTATGGGTAGGGCACACCTGAGTTTTAGAAGTAATTGCAGGACTGGGTGTCTCAGGCTTGTCTGGGAGCCCAGCTCTACTATTCAAATCACTCTGTGACCCCCTGTTGGTCACTTAACCTGCTGTGCTGCTATTTGCTCATCTGTAAAATTGCTCTCCCTCTTGGGCTCGTTGTGAGGATAAAAGAAAATAATAGGTGGCAAAGTGCACTGAATGGTGAAAGTCTAATACTAAATCAAAGTATTATCATTTTCGAAGTTTATCCCTGAGTAGTGCTGACACCGACATACGGAAGTTAAAGCTGCAATTAGGGGCCTGCTTCATCTTTAATCCACCAATAATAAAGCATTCTTCAAGCAGTGACCCAATTTCAGGTGCCCTATGGTTATTTGCAACTTTTCTTCTTATTCTTGGGATAAGTATAGCAACTCAGAATTTTTGAGGACAATTCCAATATCAACTGGTCTGTAGTCTTGCCTCTTTAAATATGGATTCAGAGAATTTATCAGTAAAGATTTTAGGAACTTTATTAATGGATGTAGTCCTGTGTGATGGTTTTATTCAGTTCAACAAATCTTGACTGAAGCCAGCTATGGGACAGACCTTGAGGATACATGCATGGTAAATGTTCATCCTAGACCTGAAAGGTGCTAACAATCTTGTAAAAGGAGAGCTATTTTAAAAATTGTGTTCAAAGTGATAAGAATATAACAGATACCCTTCAGTGAACATATACCACGTGCTAAGCATGGTTCTGAAATGTTTCTTAACTTATCAATATTCAGTCTCCCAACAACATAATGATGCAGGTAATTTTATGCCCATTTTCAGAAGGGGAACTTGAACCTCAGAAATATTACGTAACTTGGCCAGGATCACACAGCTAATAGTTTCAGCCAGGACCCAATGTTTGGACTGTTTGATTTGTGGATGTTGTAAGGAAAGAGAGGAAACAGCTTCCAGAGAGGACCAGAAAAGCAACTAAAGGATTACACTGAAGACTAAATTGAGTCCTGTACCTCTCTAGTGATGGAGGATGGAATATGTTTCCTTAAATAGATGCAGTTGGATTACATTTTGAATTTGAAAGACTAGCTAAATGTTTATCAAAGAAGCCCTATACTCTTTTGGATAATTTCAAGACACAAACAGGTATGGGTAACCCTAATGTTTTTATCATCCAAATCTCAGATTTCTAAAATAAAAAATAAAATGCCTTTTCTCCTGAAAGCTATACATTTGACTAACCAAGGTAATCAAGCAATAGCTGCATTAGTGGCATCTATTCTATACTCGACTTGGATAACAAAGTTAACAAAGACCAGGTTAAGCCACAGCTTTTATTTGTGTATTTCTTGCATATTCACAATATTCTTTGATAATGATATTTCCTTATTCTCCTGACAATTACTCATTCCCAGATTCCCACTGTAAGGGCATCTTTCCTTGAGCCTGAGAACTGTGAACTCAGATCATAAGTATATCCTGAGAATAGTAAGCTTTTGAATCGGGAATTGGTGAACAATGACCCATAGGCAAAATCTGAACTCATTTTGGTATAGCTTGGAAGAGCTAAGGGGCTTCCCAGATGACTCTAGTAAAGAAAATGTTTGCCAGTGCAGGAGACATAAGAGAAGTGGGTTTGATCCCTAGGTCAGGAGATCCCCTGGAGGAGGGCATGGCAACCCACTCCAGTATTCTTGCCTGGAGAATCCCATGGAGATGAGGTCGCAAAGAGTTGGACACGCTTGAACAACTAAGCACAGCCCAACACACTTATTAGTGGAGAAGGCAGGAACTAAAATCTGCACAACAAACCTTATTTTTAACTTTTTGATGTTTATATATAATTTTTATTTTCTTATTTTTAAATGTTTATATGTCTTTTATTTTTTTACAGTAGGTCCTTCTTGGTTATCTGTTTTAGATATAGCAGCATGTACATGTCAGTCCCAAACTCCCAGTCTACCCCTCTTCTTGACCTTCCCCCTTCCAGGAACCATAAGTTCATTCTCTAAGTCTGTGAGTCTGTTTCTGTTTTGCAGATAAGTTCATTTGCATCATTTTTTTAGGTTCCACATTTAAGTGATAATCATATGATATTTGTCTTCCTCTGTCTGACTGACTTTGCTTAGTATGATAATCTCCAGGTCCATGTTGCTGCAAATGGCATTAGTTCATTCTTTTTAGTGGCTGAGTAATATTCCATTGTGCATATGTACCACATCTTCTTTATCCATTTGTATGTCTAGGTACATTTAGGTTGCTTCTATGTTTTGGCTATTGTAAAGACAAGGCTGCAATGAACATTGGGGTGTATGTATCCTTTTTTCTGGATATACACCCAGGAGTGAGATTGCTAGATCATATGGTAGCTCTATTTTTAATTTCTTAAGGAACCTCCATAATTTTCTCCATAGTGGTGGTACCAATTTACATTCTCACCAATAGGGTAGGAGGGTTCCCTTTTCTCCAGAATTTGTTGTTTATAGATTTTTTGATGATGACCATTCTGACTGGCATAAAGTGATATCCCAGTGTACTTCTGATCTGCATTCCTCTAATAGTTGATGTTGAGCATCTTTTCATGTGTCTCTTGGCCATCTGTATATCTTTGGAGAAATGTCTATTTATGTCTTCTGTCCATTTTTTGATGTGATTGTTTGTTTTTTGGATATTGAGCCCATGAGCTGTTTATAAATTTTAGAGACTAATCCCTAGTCAGTTGTATCATTTGCCAATGTCTTCTCCCATTCTCTGGGTTGTCTTTTTGTTTTGATAACAAACCTTATTAAACAACCGTATTCACCATACTTTTCCCGGATACCTTCCTGTAACCTGTCTCTACACTCAGAAGCCCCGATGCCCTTTTCCTTTGATTAGCCTAATGTGGTATATAAATTCAAGTTCTACCTACCTCTTTGGGTTTCTCATCACTGGGTACTCCTGTGTGTACCTGTGTGATACACCTTTAATAAACTTCTGTATGTTTTTCTCTTGGTACTCCAGAGTACCAAGGGTCCCAGCTGGAGAACTTAAGATGCATAGAGAAAAAAGGTTTTTTTCTTCCCCTACAGCAGCTTCAGCCAATGTCTGAATATGACAGGTGTCAAATGGGTTATCCAGGGATAAACAGCTTTACTTACAATTTATCCTTGGCCTGGACATAGGAGGTGAGCAAGAAAGGAAGGAGGCTATTCAGATAAAATAATTTCAAGATAGGGAAACACAATTTTACTTGAACATTGTTTGAGAGTCAGTTGCATAAGCCAGGGAGGTGATAACTAAGGTTGCCAGCTAATGTTGTGTATGTACGTGTGTTCAGTGGTGTCCCACTCTTTGTGGCCCTATGGACTGTAGCCTGCTAGGTTCTTCTGTCCATGAATTCTCCAGGCAGGAATACTGGAGTGGGTTGCAGCCAGGGGATCTTCCTGACCCGGGGATCAAACCCATGTCTCTTGCATCTCGTGCGTTGCCAGGCAGATCCTTCACCACTAGTGCCACCTGGGAGCAAATGAAGATATAGGACACCCAGTTGCATTTGCATTTCAGATACAAACAATACATCTTTTAGTACGTGTATATTCCTTAAGCATTTTTCAAATGGGAGTGTTAGATAGATTGCCTGTTAGAGGGTAAAGGAAAAAATATGTATTTTAGTATTGAGCATGTCCCAAATATTACATGCGGCATATTGGGGGCAAAAAAAAAAAAAAAACAACTATTCACCATTTACTTGAAATTCAACTCTTAACTGCGTGTCCTTCATTTTGTCTGGGAGCTCTACTTATGATATTATCTGCTTAAAGAAAATCTGCTGAAGGACAAATCATCTCTTATTTCATAAAAAACAAAACAAAACTAGTCTTTTAAGGTTAGGTTGGAATTTGCGATTCCTTTAGTTGAGAGGTGTTTATTTTTAGATGAAGTGTTACGTTTTGGATTGCAGAGCCAGGAGTCTCAGGATCACCTCTCAACCTCGAGCTCCCTGACTCCCAGGTCAGATCTCCTTCTACTCCATTACTCAGCATCCTTCCAAAAGAGATTCATTTCTGGTGCTTGTGATTCTGCATTTTCTTTTGTGTTTCATTGGCCTCCCCTTCTTCTATCGCCTTTCTTACTAAATAGGTCCTCATCACAAAATGGCTTCTTTGTTTTTGTTGATACACAATCTGAGCAGTTAGCAGACTTCTCAAAATATTAAAATTACCTGCCTAGGTCCATATGTCTATGCTTTCAAGATTGAAATAGTTAATGTAGAAAATTCAGGAAGCTGAAAACCGTTCTAAGAAGAAAATAAAAATTGCCCATAATTTTCCATGTTTGTGGATAGATATTATAAACATTTTGGTGGGACCCTTATCTTTCTGTTAAAAAGTGAGGTACAAAATTATGTATTATTAGTTATATATATAATTATAACCTATATATTTATATCTA
>SJYQ01000642.1:485722-627525 GCA_006410935.1 Redunca redunca
AAAGTACTGGAGCTTCAGCTTTAGCATCATTCCTTCCAAAGAAATCCCAGGGCTGATCTCCTTCAGAATGGACTGGTTGGATCTCCTTGCAGTCCAAGGGACTCTCAAGAGTCTTCTTCAACACCACAGTTCAAACGCATCAATTCTTCGGCTCTCAGCCTTCTTCATAGTCCACCTCTCACATCCATACATGACCACAGGAAAAACCATAGCCTGGACTAGATGGACCTTAGCAACATTACTAATACCACAAAAACATACTCAAGCTCTTTACTATCAGAAATGTTGACTTCTGATAGCATAGGTTAATTTTGTTTCCTTCAAAACTTTATATGAATGGGTTCATGCAGTGTATACTATTTTGTTTCTGTTTTTACTCAACACCAGGTTTGTGAGATTTGTTCATATTGTGATGTCCCTCCACTCTGTGATGAACAGTGTGCTGCTGAGTGGGATGAAAGGTTTCTCTAAGACTGTTCTTAATTATTGTCTATGACATGTACCCATCTCTTTGAAAGCTTTTCAGACCTACTTTTGATCTCAATTATAATTTCATTAGTAGAAGAATAGTTTTATTATCCTTCTCTACATATCTTTTTTTAAAAATTATAGTTGATTTTTAATGTGCTACTTTCTGCTGTCCAGCAAAGTAATTCAGTTATACATGCATTCTTTTCTATATTTTTTCCATTATGGTTTATCAAAGGGTATTGAATACAGTTATCTGTGCTATAGAGTAGGACCTTGTTGTTTATCCATTCTATATATGCTACTTTGCATCTGCTAACCCCAACCTCCTACTCCATCCCTACCCCACTCACCATCTCCCTTGGCAACCACGAGTCTGCTCTTTGTAAGTCTATCTCAGTTTCACAGATAAGTTAATTCGTGTCATATTTTGGATTCCACATATAAGTGATAGCATACGGAATCTGTGTTTTTCTGTGAGTTCACTTAGGATGATAGTCTCTTGGTCCATCTGTGTTGCTACAAATGGCATTATTTCATTCTTTTTTTATGGTTGAATAATATTCAGCTGTATGTATGTGTATATGTATGTGTGTATGTGAATGTATATGTACATATCACATTGTCTACATGTCTTATTATTTAAGTGGGCCCAGTCCTAGTCCCAGAACCACAGAGGTAGTGACATGGTCCCAGGCTCTGTGGGTTGTTGGTCTCTCCTTAGCAGCCTCTGGGTGGACTGTGTAGCCCTTCACCTGCTTGATCACCTCCTTCAGCTCCTGGAACGAGCCACCACCCCAGGCATGTCCCGGAGTTTCTCCCCTTACAAGAGGAGACTTGGCAGATGTCCAGAAGAGGCCACATGACTTGTTGTCCAGTACTTCTTAGGCACACATGGTAAGACAGGTGTGTGCTGCATAGAGGCTGCTTTCTGAATTTAGATGAGATCTGGGAATTACCTCCAAGATATGTCTAAACCTCCGCTGATTAAAATAAGCAGAGAAAAGAGCAAAGAGAGGCACTCCAGGCTTTTCAAACTAAGCTTAACTTCTGCTCCTCTGCTTGCTAGCCAGTTGGTATTTTTCCACTCATCTGCGTTACTCTAAGGCTACATCTTCAGGGAGAGCAATCTAAGAAATATGTAAGTCAAGTCATAATGGTGGTTTCTCTCTGACTCCCTCAGTTCCAAGAATTTGGGGCAAGCATTCGAATTCTCTTGCTTGCTTTTACTGGACAGTATATGATTCTTAAGTTTGGCTTTGCAGGGCTATCTAATGATAAATGAGACAGTGTTTCCAAGACTGCAAATGAAAAGGCGATCCTAAACCCTCAGGTGTTATTAGCATTGTTGTTGTTAAATTTTATGTTCTTTTCGGAAATTGCCTTTTCCCGTTTGCTTCTGTCCTAGTGTACTGGCTTTTCATGACCTTCACATTATCTGTTTGCAGAGTGTGTAGAGCTGATGCTTCGCATTTAACATAGGACTTTTCATCTTCAAAGAACTCTTCAAATAAGCTAATTGAAGAGAAGCTACAGAAGAGTACAGTTAGCAACACACACACACACACACANCCTAGTCCCAGAACCACAGAGGTAGTGCCATGGTCCCAGGCTCTGTGGGTTGTTGGTCTCTCCTTAGCAGCCTCTGGGTGGACTGTGTAGCCCTTCACCTGCATGATCACCTCCTTCAGCTCCTGGAATGAGCCACCACCCCAGGCGTGTCCCGGAGTTTCCCGCCTTACAAGAGGAGACTTAGCAGATGTCCAGAAGAGGCCACATGACTTGTTGTCCAGTAATTCTTAGGCACACATGGTAAGACAGGTATGTGCTGCATAGAGGCTGCTTTCTGAATTTAGATGAGATCTGGGAATTACCTCCAAGATATGTCTAAACCTCCGCTGATTAAAATAAGCAGAGAAAAGAGCAAAGAGAGGCACTCCAGGCTTTTCAAACTAAGCTTAACTTCTGCTCCTCTGCTTGCTAGCCAGTTGGTATTTTTCCACTCATCTGCGTTACTCTAAGGCTACATCTTCAGGGAGAGCAATCTAGGAAATATGTAAGTCAAGTCATAGTGGTGGTTTCTCTCTGACTCCCTCAGTTCCAAGAATTTGGGGCAGGCATTCGAATTCTCTTGCTTGCTTTTACTGGACAGTGTATGATTCTTAAGTTTGGCTTTGCAGGGCTATCTAATGATAAATGAAACAGTGTTTCCAAGACTGCAAATGAAAAGGAGATCCTAAACCCTCAGGTGTTATTAGCATTGTTGTTAAATTTTATGTTCTTTTCGGAAATTGCCTTTTCCTGTTTGCTTCTGTCCTAGTGTACTGGCTTTTCATGACCTTCACATTATCTGTTTGCAGAGTGTGTAGAGCTGATGCTTCGCATTTAACATAGGACTTTTCATCTTCAAAGAACTCTTCAAATAAGCTAATTGAAGAGAAGCTACAGAAGAGTACAGTTAGCAACACACACACACACACACAAAACCCTCTAAACACAGACCTAGAAAGATGATGGTAAAAAGCAAGTCAATCAAAAACACATTTATGAGACTAAGTTGAAGGTCTGGAGTAAAGTCTGGGGGTACCATCTGGCTAGAGGTCAGCTGGGCTTCCTAGGTAGCTCAGCTGGTACAGAATCTACCTGCAATGCAGGAGACCCTGATTCAATTCCTGGGTTGGAAAGTTCCCTTGGAGAAGGGATAGGCTACCTACTCCAGTGTTCTTGGACCTCCCAGGTAGGTCAGTGGTAAAGAATCCGCCTGCCAGTGTGGGAGACATAGGACACTGAAGTTCAGTCCCTGAGTTGGGAAGATCCCCTGGGGGAGGGCATGGCAACCCACTCCAGTATTCTTGCCTGGAGAATCCCCATGGACAGAGGAGCCTGGCGGGCTACAGTCCACGGGGTCACAAAGAGTTGGACATGACTGAGCGACACAGCACAGTGCAGCCCAGAGGTCAGGTACCAGTATTCCCTGGGCACGTGTGCCTGAACTCTCTGTTGCTATTTATCAGTCGGGGTGTCCAAACTTCAAAAAACTTGCCTATGCCAGTCATTCTCAATTGCAAGACCAACCCACTGGCATCTTCTCAACCTCTTGCTACTTGTAGCCACAGTTGTGTAAATGGAAGTTCATTTCAAGGTTAGAAGTAGATGAGCAAAGCCTCTTCAAACTCCACTTCCACGGAAAGCTGGGATTCCATTTGGGTGAGCAGTTGGTCTGGCTTTTGTAATTGTGCTTGGACTTTTTTATTCACTGGTTGGATTCTGTTGGCCCCATACATTGGTATTTTCCCAGCTCACAATGGAAGGAAATAGCGTGTTTGAATTGGAGAACCCCAAGAATCTGTCTACTGTCGGGCAAGATACCTTTATGGCTCTACTCCAGTATCTAACATAATCCCTGGCGTGAGGAATACATTTGCTAGACATTGGTAGTTGAGTGAATAAATGAGTTATTGAATCACTTTGGAAAACTTGGAAATCCCTTGGAAAACTCTTGGATGGCTAATGTGAGAGGCCACCTGAACATGACCTTCTGCCTGCTCAGCTGTCTCTTTTTATGGGTGATTCTTAGGAAATATAACCCATTCTGGAGCCAGGATTGCTCCTGTGTAACACAGTGGGTATCATGAATAGTATCCATTCAAGTTGCTCATTTCCTTGAAGGTCTGTTATTCACATGCTATTTTTCTCCATCATGAGCTGAGAAGAGGACTTGCTTGTGTTCTCAGTCATTTACATCACACCAGCAAATAAAAAGCACCAAACCACATTTCAGAGTCTAGGTGTGCTGCTGACCCCAAATGAACTATCAGTATTCTATGGAAATCTCATTTCTACCCCAAGCCATGAGTGCTTCATATGATGAAAGTAACATTTTATTGTTCATGAAACCTAGACTCTTAATATATGGTAATAGAGGGAAATGGGAAAGATCTTTTATTAAGTTAATTTTTACTGGAGTGTAGTAGCTCTAGAACGTTGGGCTAGTTTCTACCATTACAGCAAAATGAATTAGCTGTACGTGTACACATATCCTCTCCCTTTTGGAGTTCCTTCAGGTTCAGGTCACCCCTGTATAGCACAGGGAAAAATCTTTGAGGCTCTTTCTTATATCTTTCTTATCTTTGAGGTTCTGTTTTTATCTCCTAAATTTCACCTAACTCTTGGGAATCTCAAGTCCCTATGCTTGCCATCTTCATGTAGCCCTTCCGTATTTTTCCACCTCTGTACCATTTTGGCCAAGGGTAGATACTGATTTGCTATTATTCCATAGCAAGTTGAGACAAGACCAACAGAGAGAAAAGGCAGTCTATTTTGTTTGTTTGTTTGTTTGAACAATGGGCTTCTCAGGTGGCAGAGTGGTAAAGAACCCGCCTGCCAATTCAGGAGACGCGGGTTTGATCCTTGGGTCAGGAAGATTCCCTGGAGTAGGAAACGGCAGCTCACTCCAGTATTCATGCCTGAGAAAACTCATGGATGGAGGAGCCTGGTGGGCTACAGTCCATGGGGTTGCAAAGAGCTGGACGCAACTGAGCACACACGTACACACAATAAGGCAAGTGGCTATGAGTGTTTCTGGCATCAGACAGACTTAGGTTCAAGTCACTGTCAGCCAGTTGTTAACAGTCTGACTCTGAGCAGGTCACTACCCCTTTCGGTCTCACTTTCTTCATCTCTCTATGAAATAAGGATGCGTATAATACCCATTTCCTGGGACTAATGTGAGCATCACATGAGAGAGTTCTAGGAAAATGTAGCATAGTCTCTGGCACATAGTAAAATGTTCAGTAAATGTTAGATATTATTTTTATAACAAAAAAGCTGCTATATATCAGGAGATGACAAAAGAGATCAACAAAGAAAGTAACAGAAATCCACGTAGTTGGGTTTCCAAGGGATGGCTTATTTTCTGGGCTTCCAGGATTCGGCCTACTCTAACTACTGGTATGCCTTGGTGGGTGGGTCCCCAACTTGGGACATAGCATCGTGGAGCCTGGGCCTAGACCCAAGGGTGTGGAACCAGTGTATGACTGGATTTTCTTCTCACTTCTGCCTAAGACTCTCCTTCCCAGTTTCGTTTCCCTGACTGAGAAACTGCCTCTTGCCAGAGCTGACTTACCCCCTGAGGAAAGGCCCCTGATGATGTTGGGGAGGAAAGGGTGACCTCAGCAGGGAAATGATGGAATAGAGCCAAACAAGCCCAACACACATCCAAGAGAGATGTGTCAATAGCAGCAGTGGGGATGTTCCATTATATCTAAAACTTTTTCTCATTATTCTGTGACTTTCCCTATTACCTTCAAATGTTTTCTCCCATACACAATTAAGAGTTATTTTGTGTTTCAGTCTTTTCCTTAAATTCCATCTGGGCAGCATCTTCCCTGGCAGAATAGGTCTTCATCTTCAAGCAGCAATATAAAACCCGGAGACAGCCATTGGTGACTAACAGCAAGGGGGACCTCCATGGCCAGCTGGATGGAGGAGGAGGACAGGATGCTACTGAGCGGTCCTGATGGGGAGGCTTTGATGCTCGGGGGCCCTAAAGAAGAGAAAAGTTACTTCTCCCTGGTAGAGTAGATCCTGTAAAGATCTCAAGAAATCCTCATGGCACTGTCCCATTCCAGGAAAATTCAGGAACATCGCAGGACAGATTTTTTTCTTGGAAATGTGTTGTGTGTTTATGTCAGGGAGGCCAATGGAAATAAGGAATTGAAAAAAATACATCCAAGACCTGTTGAGGGTTGCTCCATATAGTCGGAGCCCATAGAACAGGAGAGTCTTTAGGGAGACAGGCTTCACAGAGATTAAGACAGAGACAGGCTTGCAGTGGTTTCACATCCAAGCTGGGCCTCTTAGTAGCCATGAGAGCTCTGGCACTTTCCTTAACCTCGCTAAGTTATAGTCTTTAATAGGATGTTAGTAATGGCATCTGGGCTTCCCTTGTGGCTCAGCTGGTAAAGAATCCGCCTGCAATGTGGGAGACCTGGGTTCAATACCTGGGTTTGAAAGATCCCCTGGAGAAGGGAATGGCTACCCACTCCAGTATTCTGGCCTGGAGAATTCCATGGACAGAGAAGCCTTGTGGGTTCAGGGGGTAGCAGAGAGTCAGACACAACTGAGCGAGTTTAACTTCACTTCACAATGGCATCTACCTTATACATACCTACTTTTAGCATAACTATCTACCTTACAGTAAATACAATTAGGTAGTACTTAATGGTATCTACCTTATAGGCTGAGAACCAGAGATCAAATTGCCAACATCTGCTGGATCATGAAAAAAGCAAGAGAGTTCCAGAAAAACATCTATTTCTGCTTTATTGACTATGCCAAAGCTTTTGACTGTGTGGATCACAATAAACTGTGGAAAATTCTGAAAGAGATGGGAATACCAGACCACCTGACCTGCCTCTTGAGAAATCTGTATGCAGGTCAGAAAGCAACAGTTAGAACTGGACATGGAACAACAGACTGGTTCCAAGTAGGAAAAGGAGNATTGGGAAAGAGTCTGATGCTGGGAGGGATTGGGGGCAGGAGGAGAAGGGAATGACAGAGGATGAGATGGCTGGATGGCATCACCGACTCGATGGATGTGAGTCTGAATGAACTCCGGGAGATGGTGATGAACAGGGAGGCCTGGTGTGCTGCAGTTCATGGGGTTGCAAAGAGTCGGACGTGACTGAGCGACTGAACTGAACTGAACTGATAGATTAAATTAAATAGTATATATAAGGCACTTAGCACCTTATACTGCTAATTAATATTAGTAATTCCTCTTCATTTTCTGGGACCCAGAGGAGATCCTTGCAGGGAGCAAGAATATTTTAAAGCTCAGGCAGATGTTGAGAGGCTTAGGGAACAGTTTTAGCTTGAAAGTAATAGCCCTAGCTGGGCTCTCCCGGTGGCTCAGAGGTAGAAAACCCTGCTCCTACTGCAGGAACAATAGGAGATGCAAGTTCGATCTCAGGATTGGGAAGATCCCCTGGACATGGAAATGGCAACCCATTCCAATATTCTTGCCTGGGGCATCCCAAGGACAGAGGAGCCTGGTGGGCTACAGTCCATGGGGTTGCAAAGAGTCAGACAAGACTGGGAAACTAAATAACAAACAATAGCACTAGCTGGTGGAAGATACTGTCCTCTAAATCCATCTCAGTGCTGGTCACGAGGGCATATGAGACTTTTCCTTTCCAACTTGTTCCCTCTCTGTGTCATCAGAGCCTTTAAAAAACTTCATCCCAAATGTTTATTTGGGGGACAAATCTATCACAGGTGGTATAACGGTTAATTTTATGTCCATTTGACTGGGCTAAGATGTCCAGATAACTGGTAAAATGTGATTTCTGGGGGCTTCTGTGAGGGTGTTTCTAGTGGAGACTAGCATTTGGATTTGCAGACTGAGTGAAGAGTATGGCCCTCCCCAGTGCAGGGAACCAGTGCATGACAGGCTTTGATCCATCGAGGGTCTGAATAGAACAAAAATGCAAAAGTAAATCTTTCTGCTTGAGCCGGAAAGCCATCTTCTCCTACTCTCAGACCTTGGTGCTCCTGATTCTTGGGTCTTCCTTTAGATTTGGACCAGGACATATCATTGACCTTCCCTGACCTTCTTTGGAGTCAGATCGGGTCTTAAATTGGCTCCCCTGGCTCTCAGGCCTTTCAGTTTGGACTGGAGCTTCATCCTTGGCTTTCCTTGGCCTCCAGCTTGCAGATGGCAGGTAGTGGGCCTCCGAGCCTCCATAATCACATGAGCAAACCCCTCATAATAAATCTCTCTCTGTATATCTCTATATATCCTCTCAGTTCTGTTTTTCCAGAGAAGGCTGGCTAATACAAGTGGAATAAACAAACTCAAGCAGATCTAGCTGGTTCTGCCTAGGAATAATTTCTTTCATTTGTTCTGTTAATGATCCAGCATGGCTTAAACCCTCCTATGAAATCTGGTAGACCGAAAGAGCTTCTTCTCTAAGGTCAGAGCTCATTGCATGTATTTGTGACTCTGGGCCTGCCTGCCTGAACCAGTGGAGCTTTCTGTCCCTCCACTGATTGGTCTGCTCTTTGTGTTGACTTGTGACCTTAGAAACTTCTCATCCACTCAGTTCTTTGGCTTTGTTTGTATCTTGGCGTCCCTGCCTTCCCACAGAGTCCAATCCTCTGGTTGGTGTATCAGCAGAATTCAGTTTGGGAAGCAGGAATCACACCAGATATTTTAAACCATGGTTATTTATCACAAGGAATGAAATGCTTCCCAAACTATTGAGAGGCCTGGGGGTAGGGGTTCTAGCCTCGGTCTCCAGGGATGACTCCCAGAACACTTGGACTGCCTCTGAGGTCTCTGCTGAACTAGTGATTCCAGAAGACTTTGGGGAGACTGAAATTCAGGGATGAAGCAGCTTCCATTTCTGCCACATCTGCCACTGGTGCATAGCTCACAATGATGGAGTGATGGAGTCTCCCCTACAAGTGCCTCCTCACCCCAGGAAGCTGAAGAATGGATGCCGCAGCAGCTTTGCAGAAGAACTGGACACTTCCATGGCCTTCTTGCCCCAAGGACTTGCTTCTGTTTTTTTTAAATCTCATCCAAATACATCTAATATGTGGACTCTAATTCCTGCCCAGCACCCTGGTTGCATGGGAGACTGGAAAATGTAGTTTTTAGCTTCTTGCCTTTATAGTGTTTTTATAAAAAAACACACTGAAGGAAATCCAAACAGCAATTAGCTAACACCCAGATTGGAAGACAGAAGTTTCAGGCAGACCAGGGATTTGAGATGAGGTTGCTCATCAGTTGAGGACATAGAGTAGAATGGTTACCAGGGATACAGAGGTGAGAGTCAGTCAACAGAGAGGCAAAAACAGCTTTGGGAAACCGAGTGGCAGAAAATTGTGAGCTTAAGTCAAGAGTACAGTGAAAAGCTGTCACAATTCACACAAGGGAGATAGTAAAAGATTGGTAGGCAGCAACAGCAATGGAAATTGAACACAGACAGCCCCTTTTGGAGTTGTGGGTTTCTAGTGCTTGCCTTGTCCAGAGCTTCAACTTACAAGGCAGCCTAAGGCTGCAGATGGACTCACTGGCTGGAACAGGTCAGGCAAGGAGGCAAAGAGCAAGCAACTGTCAATACTAAGGCCCAAATCCCACCTGACCCTCAGGACCTCTCCGCCCCCTCCTTCCCCCCACCCGCAACTGTCCAGACTAAATTGGTACCCACAGGTATCTCCATCCCTCATACTTTCTGTAGTGCTTTTTCAGGATTCTAACTCTTCTTTAATATCCTATACTGCTGCTGCTGTTGCTAAGTCGCTTCAGTCGTGTCCGACTCTGTGCGACCCCATAGATGGCAGCCCACCAGGCTCCCCCATCCCTGGGATTCTCCAGGCAAGAACACTGGAGTGGGTTGCCAGTTCCTTCTCCAATTCATGAAAGTGAAAAGTGAAAGTGAAGTCTCTCAGTCGTGTCCGACTCCTAGCGACCCCATGGACTGCAGCCTACCAGGCTCC
Organism: Redunca redunca; assembly: GCA_006410935.1. Classification (NCBI taxonomy): domain Eukaryota; kingdom Metazoa; phylum Chordata; class Mammalia; order Artiodactyla; family Bovidae; genus Redunca; species Redunca redunca. Next base: position 495,698 of record SJYQ01000642.1, read on the forward strand.
TCCGTCCATGGGATCTTCCAGGCAAGAGTACTGGAGTGGGGTGCCATAGCCGTCTCCTATCCTATACTGAGGTCTGCGTAATTATATAAGAGCAGTGTAACTATGCTTTGAGTGTATTGGGAGAAAGTACTAAAAGCAGGATTATATGTGAGCCTGACTCTGATAACACTCCCTTATTAATATTAACTACTTCCTTATCAATGAAAACAAAACACTAAGCCCCTTTAAGAAGCATAATTATATAAACATTTCCAAAGCATTGGAAATAATTTACACCAACAGCAAAATAATAGTAAGCATTACAATGAAAGCAGGGGAGAAGAAAAAGAATTCAAATATACACATAGAGGCACACATATACACATATGTAAGTACATGTGTGCACACACATACATACATGCACATATGCACAGAAGTCATGATAAACTAAGACAAGAATAACCAAAATACCAAAAATCCCATAACATGAATTCTTAGGACTTAAAAGGTAAAAAGTAGCAAGCGGTCCTCACAAGCTAAAAATGACTTCCTTGGCACAATAGGATCTTTTGTGAAAGGAGTTTTTCAGCAAACACATTTTGACAATTGACACCCCATGAGTACCATTTGTGAAAACATTTTTTTTTTAACTGTAATTTGATGAAGCAGGAAGTGGAAATCGATAGGACGTTGCCAAATGCGTTCTTTGCTGATGCTCTGTCTTTCTCTCCTTTGCTCCTGTTCTGTAGTAGATAAGAGATAGGAGGAGCCCAGAACACATATAGATTTTTTTTCAAAACACAACAAAGGAAGCCACAGAACACTTTTAACTCCAGAACTGTTGTCAGCACCATGTTGCAGATTTGCTGGGTAGCAGAGCAGGCCGATTTCAAGCCCACAGGTGTGTTGGGAGTTTATATGATCCCTCAGAACTTTAGAGAGAACCTTCCTCACTGTAGCACTCATCTCTGCCTCTCAGCACTGTTGGTTTCCATGACAACCAGGCCAGTGTCTAATTCAGTTTTGCGAATACTTCCCATAGCCCATTAGGCCTAAAATCTTCTGTATAGCCTCTCAAATCTGCCTTATTTCATCCAACTTTCCTACAGCATCCACTTCCTTTAATCTTCCTCAACTTGTGAGAAATGCAAGATTCTATAGCAGCAAATTTACTTAATAGCCACACAGAGACAGATATTAGAGTAAACCAAGGACAAGGAGCTGAAGTGGTGCCCAGGTTACCTCCATGCTGGCTGCCTGATCGTTGCTCAGTTTCTCATCTTGTTTTAGACTCTGGGATAATGGTAATGTGCATATTTGCTTGGCTCTTCTGAGCAGATTTGCTCCAAGTGGATAAAATAAAAGTGAGGGTGTAACATAGTAGCAGAAACACAGTTTTAGGAGTAAAGACCTCAGTGCTGACCTTGAGCTTCTGTCTCAGTGACCTTGAACTACTCTAAAAGGACAGTGGGTTAGAGGATCTGGAGGAACTTCCTGGTTTTATCATTCCATGACCTAGTATGAGAGGGTCTAGTCTCCCTGCCTTCAAATAAATTGACGTTTCCCTAATCAAGTATTCTTCCTGCAGGCTGGTAATTAAACAGACCAATCCTAATCTTGACTCAGAATAAGACAGAAAAAACAATTGGTTACTGTTTAGAGTATCAGAAATTCCCATTTTGTTCCACATTTCACAGAGTAGAAATGGAACTTTTAGGAACATCTCTAAAAATACAATATTTCTCTTTCATTAAAGTCAGTACTCAGATACAAGCTGGCATTCACCTGACAGATTTATCACGGATTTAAATGTTTCAAAATCATGCTACATTAACTAAACTCTTCATGAAAAACCTCTACCAGAAAACATTCTCTAAAACAAAGCTATGTTAAAGGAGTTATTGGAGTTAAAGGAGTAATTGGTCCAATGTAAAGATATGTTTATTTCTTCTGCAGTTCTGCCCATCGCCAGACAAGTCAAACATTCTACTTATCTTCAGCCACCCACCAAACTCAACACAAAGGCTTGTCTAGCAAATGAACCCGTTGAGGGTCATTTACATGAGACCCTCATTTATAGATGACACTGGTCCTTTCTATATGAAGCAGTGCCCGTTTGTCAGAGCACTTTATGAGACCATTTTCTTGCTGTCATGTCAGATACTTAATTTCTTTTTATAAAGACTCCATATGAGAGAGAGTTTCACAGTAGGCCTGATAGAGATTATACTGGAAGGAATACTATGGTGAGAGAAATTACAGCGTTGAGAATGCTGGGTCCTTGGTGGGTAGGAGGAGATCTTACTGAATGCTTTTTGGACCAACTATAATTATGGAAGTCCTGCTCTTTGTTTCCCTTGGAGATAAGGGACTTTGATTTTTTTTTTTTTAAATTTTGTGATTTCTGACTTCCTGGTTTTAGTATATTGTATCAGAGGACATATTATGAAACCAGGCACATCATTCATGTTTTTTAAAATCTTCTAACTATGGGCACTTGCAGGATATTGTCTTGGGAAGTCCTGGACCAGTCCTTTTTTCTAAATCTAAGCAAATCACACCTGTTGATAGAGTTAATTTGATTGGATTAAAATTTGAGTCCCATGCCACCTTGAATGTGCCATGTTCAGATGGTTCTGTAAAGTGTTACATTTCATCATGGAAATGTTAGGTCATTGAAAGGGAATAAAGGTCAGGAGATATGGAACTAGTCTAGCCTTGGGAATCTTGGTGATAAATGGACATCTTTTCATTTTCTTAAGGTTACCTGTATTGCCTGAGAAGGTATTTTCATATGGGAGATCAAGGATGTGGCTGAATGCTTTGCTTTTTCACTGAGCTGGGTCCTAACAACAGCCATTTGATTATAGTTACCTTAGTTTCTGTCAGCTTAACATAAAAACACACTCACACGCTCACACACACACCTAAAAATACAAAGCCTGCAGAACATTGTTCCAAAGTAAAATGAGATCTTTAAAAATAAGCTGAAGGCTCAGTAATTAATCAGTTTTCAAACAACTGTGTTAATCCAGGAAAGAAGCCTTTTCATCCCGAATGTCCCCAAAGGACTTGGGATGTTCAACATTCTGTCGCCATCTTGCAGACCTTTGCCTTGGAAGGTGCTTTCACAGCATTACTCAATAAATTTGGAGAAAATTCAGAAAGAGGCTTATACATCAAAGTACAGGAAAGCCAACTTAAGCTTTAGAATAAATACCCGAATCTCTTATCTTTTCATATTAGTTATTTGTTCTAATCCTTGCAAAGCAACTTCTAATAGGGCAGGGAGGGGCTGGGAAATGAGGAAGGAGGGAAATCATCATGTTTGCATATCTAATTGAAAACAAACAAAAATGAGAATTCCAGCATTCTTAAAATGTGAATTGGAGTGTGAAGGTAGGAAGAGGGAGAATGGAAGCATGTCCAAAATCTTTATAGTCATAATAAAAACATATCCCCCAGTGAGAATAATTTTTCTCAAAGATTTACTGTAATTTGACTGGTGGGTTCTGATTACCATCAGGGAGAAATAGAAACTAAATCCTTGTCATTACACCCTCAAGCTCATGAACTAGAGAAACAAATATTAATAATATTTACCACGTAAGTTTAGTTTTTCTTTTTTGGTACAGGTTAAAATTGGTAACTGTATGTAACATGTTTAGGATAGTACCTGGTATGTTGTGAGTCTTGTGTTGTGGTTCAGTTGCTGAGTTGCACATCAGGCACTGGAAAAATCTTGTGTAAGAGTTTGCTATTATGAGGGTTATATCCAGTAATAATGATAAGTAACATTTAACAATCCCTTAATACAGGGTTTCTTAGCTGCGGCCCTGCTGACGTTTTCAGATGGCTAATTCCTTCTTGTGGGGGCTGTCAGGTGCAGGGCAGCCTATTTAGCAGCAATCCTGGCTTCTGCCCATTGGATGTCGGTAATCCCCCCTACCCCCATGCAGTTGTAACAACCAGAGAAGTCTCCAAACCTCCAGACGTCCCTAGAGGAGCAAAGTCGGACTCATTTTGGAAATACTGCCTTCATTTATCTCTGGCACTAAACCCAGTGCCTTATTTATGTTATGCATTTAATAGATACTATTTTCATTCCCATTTGATAGCTGCAGTAACAGAGGTGTTTACAGGTTAGGTGATTGGCCAGAGTCATGTAACTAAAAATGCTAACGCCAGGATTTGAACTTTACAGTCTGACATTAGCCACTATATTATAATGTGTGTGCAGCTTTTAGCAGAATAAACTACAATAATTATTTACTATTATTCTCTAGGTAGCTGCTTCTTGTCATTTGGGATGTTGGTGACATGGTTGATTTCTAGAAACAAAGAATACTTTTCATGTCCTGCCTCTTGTTACCATGAGATTCAACTAAAGTACTGGTAAAATAATGATATGGATATGTTAGAGTTCCTTGAGTTTTCTTTTTATTTCAGCTGTCAAAATAATGTCCTTTCATCACAATTAAACAAATACTGATACTGATTGAGCATCTAAAGATATGAGACCCTGTGCTACAAAAATATTTTAAAGACTGAGAAAGACTGGTTCTCCTGGGAGAGTTTTTCTTCCCCCGATTTTTCTAACAAGGGAGCCTGCATGTTATGGTAGTGGACCTGTGCCTCCTGGGGGCACTGTTCCAGGCCAGGAAATTTAAACCTTGGGATATCAGAGAGACTGTTCTCCCTCTTCTGGAGATGCAGGTGTGAGGTAGAAACTTTGGGAGTTAGTGGTGGTAAGGCCATCTGCGGTGAGAGATACCCTGATACTCAGAGAGGAGCAAGGGTGAGAGACAGAGTCTTGGAAGTCTTGAAATCCTTGTCTTCTGTTGTTTCTGAGACTGAGCTACCCTTCTGAGCCTCATGTAACTCGATTGTTCAGTCCATTCTCAGATACCTGTGCCAATGAGCTTCTTTGGGCTGCTAGCCCAAAGTAGCCTGTTGTTTGCAACCAAGAGACTCTTAATTAATATTGCACCTCTGGTCAAGACATTTACAAGGCTTAAAGGTATTTGGTGGCACAGATTATGGAGGTCTCTGCATGTCTCCTACATTCAGGATCTTTTGTGGAGATTAGATAACTCTGAAAGTGTTATGAAGGCTGGATTGTGAGCTAACAGATATCTCTGGGTAGGAGACCAGAGGTAGGAGGCCTGGGCGGAGCTACTGCAGAAATTCAGGGAAAAGGAATTGGACTCTCAGAGTACAGATAAAGTTGAAAAGAATGGAGATAAGTTGGAGAAGATGGATAAGGATCTCAAAGGACATAGTATGATATAGGAATCAAAGAGTTGATGTTCCTTTCAGAACTTGGGGTAACTTATGTAACTAAGGAGATTTTATTATCCCTGGGTAGACAGAGAGTCACAATAGAGATGAGCAATGTATTTATTCACTCAACAAATGTTTACTAAGAGCTTACCACATGGATAGTGGATGCTTTCCTAAGTGCTTGAAAGGGTCAGAGGACCACAAAGACAAAAATCTATGTCGCCTGGACCTTCCAAGAGAGTTGGACAATATACGCAGACTTGAAAGTGTCAGGGAATGAAGTCAGAGGAAATTTGCAGGTTAAAATCAGAGAGGGCCCTCTGAAAAGATAATATGTTTGTCTCAGAGATACATTTTAAACCAAGACTTAAACAGATATCAGGAAACCTCTGTCCCCAGCATAGAATTTACATCTTTCTCACAATTTTACCCCTCTCTAAACATAGCAAACACCACCCACTTTTATGTTTAAAAGAGAGAGATGCATGGGGGGTATGGATGGGATGGGTACCTCACTACTGCGATCTTTGCTCTTTGCCTCGGAAATTCTCTATCTTCTTCCTGCAGCTTCCTGCCAACTGTTGTAACCCCAGAAGCTATCTCTCTTTATCATCTCTCCTGGAACATGGGACTGCTCTCAGGTTTAGAGTCAGTAGGTATAAACAACCACAGTTGCAGAGATCCCACATAACTAGCAGGAGAAAGGAGAAAGGCAGAAGACAATGCTGTAACCCAGGCTGTCACCCAGGATCTTGGTTTAATACATATAAAATGCATGCAGGAGCTCAGATATTGCTGTAGAACAGCACTGCCCCCAACAGGACTGTCTGCCATGATGGAAATGTTTCTGTCTGTGCAGTACAATACTGAAGCCACCATTCACAAGCCATTAAGAACTTAAAATATGACCAGAGTGACAAAGAAATTACACCTTAATTTAACTTAAATAGCCATGAGTGGCTAGTGCCTACTGGATTGACCAGCAGCCTGGGCCCTTGATTTTCACATGAAGAACCCAGGAAATCCTCAGAATCCTAACTAAATCCACTGTAGTATTATTAGCTATTCATTTCAAACTGAAAACTTCTAGAAGCTGCATTATATTTTTAGGTAACTAGAAGCATCCTTCAGGAGACATAGGCTCCGCAGTTATCCTTGTGGATTGAGTGTCCAGAGTGGATGCTCAAATCTTTTGGATTGAGTGTCCAAAAGAGCAGTCGAGCACCTCCTCCCCTCCCCTAGTTTATGCAGCTGCTAGAAAAGGGGAATGCTTAGCAGTTTTACTAACAGCAAAACTGTGCTCTTTCCAGAGCCCATTCCAAGGACCAAATACATTCTTGGTTCCACTTCCGGTGAGGCCCCTTCTGGGAGTTCCCATCTGGAGAGTCACCAAGTGTGAGGGATATACGTGGTGGCTGAAAAGCAGGGTCTGTTTTTCTTTCCTCCTGTTAAGCTGCCAAAAGCATCTCCCTAGCTTACAATAGATTTCCCTACCTCCTTTCCTCTCTCCTCTTCCCCCAGGAGAGATAATTGGACTGTGTGATTTCCATTAAATGTAATGTACCACATGCAGATGAACACAATAGCAAAATGCATTAAGATAGAATCTCTTGGAAAAAAATGGTCTGGGTGTTTTTCCATTTGTTAAAATTAGCTACCAAATTATTTTTATGTTTGCACAATTAAATGCAAAGCTTTCATTTACTCTTTTTAAAGCTTATTTGCATTCCATACTCTCAAGAATGAAGATCTTGTTTTTATAAGAAAAACATCACAATTATTTTCTGTTGTTGTTCTGCCATATATGTGTATATGTAATATGTATGTGTGTATATATATTTGAAAAAAAATATATACATATTCACATACTCACGAACAGACCACATAGTGGTGCTCTAAACCTGCCAGAATCACACAGAAGAGCTTTGCTGTTGGTAGGTGAAAATGCGGTGAGCCCGACTGCAGTTAGAATTCTCTCTGAAATGGACTACTGAGAAGTTTCCTTTAAAAATATGTCTTCCAGCATTCATCATTTGGCAAGATAGATCCTTTGTACATACTCTGAAGTGATGAGCTGAGCAAACAGCACTAAAGGAGAAAAGGCCATTTGAGAAAGCCCTGTCTCATCCATAAACCTGAAATAACTATCTTTTTCCTTCCATAATTATCATATTATTAAGTTTTAATTAAGTTCATGCCACAGCTCAGTGGCTAGGTTAGGAATCGCATGCTCTGGACAAAAGGCAAAATGAGTTCACCAGTATCTATTTCAGGCACCTATTTAATCAGTCTCCTTGTCCCATCCCCAAACCCTCTTGGCTGACAGTTGTATTTGGTCGGCTTCAAAATGGTTCAGAAGGTCAAGGTCAGAGTATTCTCGCAGCAACATATGCTATCAGGAACTAAACAATTGACTTTATCCTTTGAAGATGCTTGGGTTTTATCAATTAGATGGCAGAAACATGAACAATGAATTCTGCAAGCTAGCACACATGTAATAAAAGTGCAGTATGATAAAAAAAAAAACAGTTTTTTTTTTTTTTTAGCCAGACTGGATTGTGCTGAATTGAATTGTGTGTTCAAAGCCAATTGTCTTTTCTTTCATGACTAGCCTTAGTTATGACACTACATCCCTGTGGGGCACTAAAATTCACATGTAATTTAATTTTGTTTAGAATTGTGGGAATGAATGATTGGGGATGACCAGAGTAAACACTCTTTTCTTCTTGTGATTCAGGATATTGTACTTCAGTAGTCTTTTAGAAAAGGTTCTGTCTTTTATTTGGGTTATTTACAAATGAGCTGGTTCATGTAAGTGGTCTATCGTCATGATGATGCTGTGTAACAGATAACAAAACCCAGTGGCTTAAACAGTAAGAACTTCTTTATCTCATGAATATGGAGGTCTGCTGGTTGGGTCTTCTGGTTTCAGGCTTCTTTCTGTGACTGTAGTTAGATGCAGATGATCTGGGGGCAAACTGGTCTAGGATGAGATGGCTGAGTTCTTTTCCATGTGGTCCCACATCCTGTAGTAGGCTGGTTCAGGCTTGTTTCTCTTGGCAGGAGCTGGGTTCCTAGAGAGGAAGAGAGCTGAAGCATCCCGGGTCCCTTGAAGCCAAGTTCAGAGCTTGCACCCTGTCACTTCTGCCACATTCCATTCTCCAGAGCAAGACACAGGCCAGCCCAGATTCAAGGGAAAAGAAAATAGACCTCACCTCTTGATGGAAGGAGAATCAGGGCCAGGCAATCAGGAGAATATTTTGTGATGAATCTACCACAATCTATGTGCTTTGACAAAGGTAGTAGAGAGAACTGAACTCTAAAAATATTTCGGTACCAAGCTTGTGAGAAGTCTAACTTAGTTTGTGATTTAAACCCTGCCCACTGCCACCAAAGCATGTGGGATCCTTAAGAAAAAAAATGAGTAAAGAATAAACGAAACTTGACATGTTCATGGACATTAATCAGTATTGCACTAGAATAGTGTTTCTCCATATCTATTAGAATCATACCATCAACAGGCTAGCTCAGAACTCCAGTGAAACCAGTCCCGTGTTGTCCATTGAAGATATGAATCTACACGAGCAATTAAAGCTGTGTAGTCATAATACTAGCTATTTTTTGTGACTTGGACAAAACAGAAACAAAACCATTAAGCTAGATCATTTGCAGTGAGGTCCTTCCTGGAGAAATTGTTAGAAAATCCTCTTGCATCAAGCTTTATGTAACCCAGAGATTCACATCATAACCCTCATTAGCCTGCATGGCAGGTGTTAGTCCTGTTTGCAAGTGGATAGAGTTCATTATTATATTCATTTCCCTTCTGTTCTGAACATAAAACTATTCGAATTCCAACACAGGAAAAAAGAAAAAAAAACAAAAAACAAAACAGCCAGCCATAATTTCTCTAGCAAATCTTTGTTCTTGTTACTAGAGCACATTTCTTCACATACAAGCTGCTCGAAGTTGGTGGGTGTATGTGTGAACTTCTGCTTTTTTGCTGTAATTGTCAGTCAGTCAGTTCAGTCACTCAGTTGTGTCTGACTCTTTGTGACCCCATGGACTGCAGCACGCCAGGCCTCCCTGTCCATCACCAACTTCCGGAGTTTACTCAAATTCATGTCCATTGAGTCGGTGAAGCCATCCAACCATCTCATCCTCTGTTGTCCCTTTCTCCTCCTGCCCCCAATCCCTCCCAGCATCAGCGTCTTTTCAAATGAGTCAATTTTTCGCATCAGGTGGCCAAAGTATTGGAGTTTCAGCTTCAACATCTGTCCTTCCAATGAATATTCAGGACTGATTTCCTTTAAGATGGTCTGGTTGGATCTCCTTGCAGTCCAAGGGACTCTCAAGGGTCTTCTTCAACACCACAGTTCAAAAGCATCAATTCTTCTGCGCTCAGCTTTCTTTATACTCCAATTCTCACATCCATACATGAATACTGGAAAAAGCCTTGACTAGACAGACCTTTGTTGGCAAAGTAGTGAAAAGGCTGTAATTGTGGGATGTCTAAAATGAAGACAAACTCTGGGATGATCCCTTTGGTCACTGGTTTTCAAAACTTCTAGCATGTTAGGATCATTGAAGAATCTTTTAAAATACTCAGATCTGTTCCTTAACCAAGATGAGCTCAATCTGAATCTCTGGTGAGGACTGCCCAGGCATAGTATTTTTAAAAATTTCCCTGATGATTCTAATGTTTAGCTATGGTTGAGAACCACTTTAAGTGAATGATCAAAGGATCCTCGTTGATTCAAGATTCAAGCCTATTCATGTAACCATTGCTTTTTTTCTCTTTTATTTCAGTCTGTAAGTGCACAATGTTGCTTGAATATCTAGATTAAAAGTTAAAAAGCAAATAATTTATCTTTATGTATACACAGTTGATATTTTACTTTTTATGTGAATGCTTTGGTCTTTGGAGACAGATGCTCAAGAATATTTAGTGTCTCTGGAAACTTATGAATTCTTCTTGGGAAGAATTTGGGAAGATTTGCTCTCTGACAGCCTCCTTTCAAGCATAAGTAAAGTCCTAAGTTATGATTTTTAGGCTATATAGACCTAGTTTGTTAGACCTGCTGCTACTGCTAAGTCGCTTCAGTCGTGTCCAACTCTCTGCGACCCCATAGACGGCAGCCTACCAGGCTCTGCCGTCTCTGGGATTCTCCAGGCAAGAACACTGGAGTGGGTTGCCATTTCCTTCTCCGTGCGTGAAAGTGAAGTCACTCAGTCATGTCCTACTCTTCGCAACCCCATGGACTGCAGCCTACCAGGCTCCTCCATCCATAGGATTCTCCAAGCAAGAGTACTGGAGTGGGTTACCACTGACCTGAGGGTAGGACAAATCCTCCCTAATTACTAATCAACAATCCCGGGGAAAGATGAAAGAAACATCCAACATCAAAATCTTCTTTCTCAGTAGTCTAAGACCAAAGGGGGCTTCCCTTGTGGCTCAGCCGGTAAAGAATCTGCCTGCAATGCAGGAGACCTGGGTTCGATCCCTGATCCAGGAAGATTCCCTAGAAAAGTCATTGGCTACCCACTCCAGTATTCTTGCCCAGAGAATTCCATGGACACAGCAGTCTGGTGGGCTACAATCCATGGGGTCACAAAGAGTCAGGTATGACTGAGAGACTAGTACTAAGACCAAAGATGAAGACTAGAAAGGTGGAGGAAAAGTTTGCCCTTCTTTGTTTTGTTTTATTATTAAAAGTTTACTTTAAAGTAGTTTCCTTTCTGTCTCAATGTACATGAAAAGAAAGAAGAAAAAATGGGTCAGTAGAGGTTTCATTGTCATTGTACAAAGTTATGAGAGAGAAAACTGGGGATAGACTAATACCCGCTACTCAGATGTGGTGGTGGATGAACCAGACAGTGTCTTCTTGCAGCCTTGTTGTCTAAGAGGTTTATTCAGCAGACACGTAAGTCTCATAGATGGTCTCTATCCCAGGACTGCACCTCCTTTCCAACCTCTGGTCATTTCTGACTTGTTCAATATCAATGGAACTAGAAGTTAATGGGACAATTATTGTGTCCCCTAGACTGGACTGAGCTAGGTACTTATTCATACAGTATCTTATTTAATTCTTACAGCAGTTCAATTGGAGCAGTTGGAGATATTTGTTGTTCAGTCACAGATTTGTATCCGACTCAGTGTTGCCTGGAGAATCCCAGGGACAAGAGAGCCGGGTGGGCTGCCGTCTATGGGGTCGCACAGAGTCAGACACAACTGAAGTGACTTAGCAGCAGCAGCAGCTGTGATCCTAAGGACTGCAGCACACCAGGCTTCCCTGTCCTTCACCAGCTCCTGGAGTTTACTCAAACTTATGTCCATTGAGTTGGTGATGCCATCCAACCATCTCATCCTCTGTTGTCCCCTTCTCTTCCCGCCTTCAATCTTTCCCAGTGTCAGGGTCTTTTACAATGAGTCAGTTCTTCACATCATGTGGCCAAATACTGGAGTTTCAGCTTCAGCATCAGTCCTTCCAGTGAATATTCAGGACTGACTTCCTTTAGGAAGGACTGGTTAGATCTCCTTGCAGTCCAAAGGACTCTCAGGATTCTCCTCCAACACCACAGTTCAAAAGCATCAATTCTTTGGTGCTCAGCTTTCTTTATAGTTCCAACTGTTACATCCATACATGACTACTGGAAAAAATGTAGCTTTGATTAGATGAACCTTTGTTAGTAAAGTAATGTCTCTGCTGTTTAATATGCTGTATAGGTTGGTCATAGCTTTTCTACCAAGGAGCAAGCATCTTTTAATTTCATGGCTGCAGTCACCATCTGCAGTGATTTTGGACCCCCCAAAATAAAGTCTGTCACTGTTTCCATTGTTTCCCCATCTGTTTGCCATGAAGCGATGGGACCAGATGCCATGATCTTAGTTTTCTGAATGTTGAGCTTTAAGCCAACTTTTGTACTCTCCTCTTTCACTTTCATCAAGAGGCTTTTTAGTTCCTCTTCACTTTCTGCCATAAGGGTGGTGTCATCTGCATATCTGAGGTTATTGATATTTCTCCCAGCAATCTTGAATCCAGCTTGTGCTTCATCCAGCCCAGCTTTTCTCATGATGTACTCTGCATGTAAGTTAAATAAGCAGGGAGATAGTATACAGCCTTGACATACTCTTTCCCTATTTGGAACCAAATGTTGTTCCATGTCCAGTTCTCACTGTTGCTTCTGACCTGCCTACAGATATCCCAGGAGGCAGGTTAGGTGGTCTGGTATTCCCATCTCTTGAAGAATTTTCCACATTTTGTTGTGATCTACACAGTCAAAGGCTTTGGCGTAGTTAATAACACAAAAGTAGATGTTTTTCTGGAACCCTCTTGCTTTTTCTATGATCCAACGCATGTTGGCAATTTGATCTCTGGTTCCTCTGCCTTTTCTAAATCCTGCTCGAACACCTGGAAGTTCACATTTCATGTACTGTTGAAGCCTGGCTTGGAGAATTTTGAGCATTACTCTGCTAGCATGTGAGATGATTGCAATTGTGTGGTAGTTTGAACATTCTTTGGCATTGCCTTTCTTTGGGATTGGAATGAAAACTGACCTTTTCCAGTCCCGTGGCCACTGCTGAGTTTTCCAAATTTGCTGGCATATTGAGTGCAGCACTTTCACAGCATCGTTGTTTAGGATTTGAAGTAGCTCACCTGGAATTCCATCACCTCCACTAGCTTTGTGTGTAGTGATGCTTCGTAAGGCCCACTTGACTTTACATTCCAGGATATCTGGCTCTAGGTGAGTGATCACACCTTCATGAGTATCTGGGTCATGAAGATCTTTTTTGTATTCTTGCAACCTCTTCTTAATATCTCTGCTTCTGTTAAGTCCATACCATTTCTGTCTTTTATTGTGCCCACCTTTGCATGAAATGTTCCCTTGGTATCTCTAATTTTCTTCAAGAGATTTATAGTCTTTCCCATTCTATTGTTGTCCTCTTTTTTTTTTTTTTTTAATTGTTCACTGAGGAAGGCTTTCTTATCTCTCCTTGCTAATTCTTTGGAACTCTGCATTCAGATGGGTATATCTTTCCTTTTCTCCTTTGCCTTTCACTTCTCTTCTTTTCAAAGCTACACATGGACACATGGACATCACCTAATGTTCAGTACCTAAATCAGATTGATTATATTCTTTGAAGCCAAAGATGGAAACTCTCTAAATACTCAGCAAAAACAAGACTGGGACTGTGGCTCAGATCATGAACTCCTTATTGCTAAATTCAGACTTAAACTGAAGAAAGTAAGGAAAACCACTAGACCATTCAGGTATGACCTAAATCAAATCCCTTATGATTATACAGTGGAAGTGAGAAATAGATTCAAGGGATTAGATCTGACAGACAGAGTGCCTGAAGAACTATGGACGAAGGTTCATGACATTGTACAGGAGGCAGTGATCAAGACCATCCCCAAGAAAAAGAAATGCAAAAAGGCAAAATGGTTGTTTGAGGCCTTACAAATAGTATCTCCTGGAGCTTGCCCAAACTCATGTCCATTGAGTCAGTGATGCCATTCAACCATCTCATCACATGTCACCCTCTTCTCCTCCTGCCCTCAATCTTTCCCAGCATCAGGGTCTTTTCCAATGAATTGGCTCTTCACATCAAACAGCCAAAGTATTGGAGCTTCACTTTAAGCATCAATCCTTCCAATGAATATTCAGGATTTATTTCCTTTGGGATTGACTTGTTTGATTGCCTTTCAGTCCAAGGGACTCTCAAGAGTCTTCTCCAACACTACAGTTTGAAAGCATCAGTTCTTTGGCACTTAGCCTTCTTTATGGTCCAGGTCTCATATATCGGTAATGACTACTGGAAAAACCATGACTTTGACTTTACAAACTTGTCGGCAAAGTGACGTTTCTGCTTTTTAATATGCTGGCTAGGTTTGTCATAGCTTTTCTTCCAAGGAGGAAGTGTCTTTTAATTTCATGGCTGCAGTCACTGTCCACAGTGATTTTGGAGTCTAAAAAAATAAAATCTGTCACTGCTTCTACTTTTTCCCTTTCTATTTGCCATGAAGTGATGGGACCAGATGCCATGGTCTTAGTTTTTTGAATGTTGAGTTTTAAGCCAGCTTTTTCACTCTCCTCTTTACCCTCATCAAGAGGCTCTTTAGTTCTTCTTCACTTTCTGCCATTAGAGAGGTATCATCTGCATATCTGAGGTTGTTGCTATTTCTCCTGGCAGTCTTGATTCCAGCTTAAGATTCATCCATCCCTTTCAGCTTGTGATTCATCCAGCCAGGCATTTCACGTGATGTACTCTGCATATAAGTTAAATAGCATGAGAATATACTACCTGGTGTACTCCTTTCCCAGTTTTGAACCAGTCTGTTGTTCGATGTAAGGTTATGTTACTTCTTGAGCAGCATACAGGTTTCTCAGGAGACACGTAGATGTTCTGGTATTCCCATCTCTTTAAGAATTTTTGGAGATATAGAAATGTACAATTAAGATCAGATAACTCTCCCAGGGTTATTTAGCAAGTCATCTAACTTGTGACTATATTGGGTAACTGAATATATATTATTTAAAATTATTATACAATGTACCAGGTATACAAACAGAAAGCCAATTCTGTTTAAAATCCAAGAAAACTTGGGGTGATGTTGTGACTTCTTTAATGTGTGTTTAGCAGTGAGTGTGGTATACATTCTCAACATATGCACATATATACACATGGACGTGTATGTATATGCATGCACATATGCAATTACACCACAGTAATTGGTATACTGCTTACTTCCCTATGACCAAAAAAGTGCAGTGAAACTATATTTTGTACACACTGTCAGCCTCTTCCGTATCTTTGTTCTCTCTGGCAGCAAACTGTATTTTTCTTCAGATGAGTTATGTTCCTTTTTGCTGTTTTTACCTTCCAGAGCTTAGACGATTGACAAAAGTTGTTTATGTACATGCTCTGTGCTGTGTGCCCGGTCGTGTCTGACTCTCTGTGACCCCATGGACTGTAGCCCACCAGGCTCCTCTGTCCATGGGATTTTCCAGGCAGGAATACTGGAGTGGGGTGCCATATCCTCCTCCAGGGGATCTTCCTGACCCAGGGATCAACACCGCATCTCTAGCACTGGCAAGTGACTTCTTTACTGTTGTGCCTCCTGGGAAGCCCCCGTACTGCACTTGATCTTTGTCAAAAGGCCAAGAAGTGATCTGCATATATGTATATGTATATGCTATAAAATTTCAAAGTCTGTTTCCAGACATATGAACATTCAAAGAGTTTGGTAATTAATTTGGTTTGGCATCTTTTTAAGCAAAACTGGTCTCCTGGGCGATGATCTTGCTCCGTTTTCCTCATAGGTTCAATTCAGTGAGGAGTTTCTTTTAGTGAATTACACTTTTTCTCAATTCTAAGGAAGGCTCTTGTTTCTGGATCTCCCCTGTGGTTTCACTTAGGCCAGGCTGGATGGCCCACCATGCCAAGTTGAATTTTCTGGAACAGAATTTGCTCAATGAGCTGTCATCTCTCTGAAATTTTGGATGTGTTTTCAAAATAGCAAATGTGTATTTTGGGAGCCAATTTTTCAAAGGTCAAAACATTGCATTTTCAAAATCTGGACTAGATTTTGTTTCTACACACTTGTTCTGGCACATTTAGTTATCTGTATGGGTAGGCAAAGAGCTTAGCCATTTCTCATTAAATTGTGTATATGTAGGTATATTTATGTGTATATATGCATATATATGTATATATGCCTAGGTATGTCTAGAATATAGTACATAAATGTTTTAGAAGGAAAAATACCAACGAGAATGTGCAATAGCCAGTCTTTATTTACAGTTGGAATGTAGCTAGCCTCTGCTAGTGAGAAATCATTGGTACACATAGCTTGGTGGAGTAGGAACTAAGGTTATTATCTATGAACTGCTGTTGGATCGACTGTGTATCATGCCAAGTTTGGTTTTCTTCAACAATCAAAATGTAGTTGCTCTATTGTACGGTAAGCTACTTTAACTTGCCTACACTAAGATCTATTAAAAGAATGATTACATCAACATGCATCATTTGGTACAGCAGAAATGAAGCTACTGTATTAGAACATTTTCTTACAATCAATGTTTCTCAATTTGCCTCGACATTTACTTTCAATAAGTAACTAGCTTTACCTTGGCATTTATCTAGCAAGAGTGAACTATTATCTTATGACACTGTTCCAACCCAATGACATTCTCGCTCATATGGATATTTTGAAAAATATATGCAGCAATGAGAAGCACATTAGGAAGAGACAAAAAAAAAATAAATGAAGTAGCTAGGTAGCTAAATGATAAGTATTATTAAGATTCATATTCAGTAAGATAAAAACAAAGTAAAAACATGAAATATATTTTGAAATTTACACTGATAACTGCCCAAATGGCCCCTAACATCTCTTTTTAAGGTTAAATGTTTTCTTATATTTCTCCTTCCTTCTATATTGCTCTTTTCTCCCAGCAATGAGAGCTGTGGAAGTTTTGATGAAAATCCTTAAACATTTTTATGATGAAATTCTGAGAATTGATGCTTCATCTTATAATAGGTACGTCGTGCTTGAGTATATACACATATAACTAGTCTCGGGGAAAGGACCAAAAGTTAGCTTGTTTCAAACAAATCTGTAATAGCTTCCAGGGTCAGTCAACTGAAAAGAATACTCTATCCTTTGCTCATGGCCAGAGACACCTAGAGGGTGTTAATAGTAGGGTTGCTGTTGCTCATTTTGCCTTTAAAAAAAATTCTATTTTCTTTTTTTTGAATTTAAAACTCTTTATTGTTGTTCAAAAAAGTACTTATGTTTATGTTGAGGTTATAATTGAGCATTTTTTTTTAATAAGTTTATTCCAGCCTTCACCTTTTGGCCTCTCACTCATTGACAACATTTGCTAACTGTAATTTTCTTTTTTTTCCTTTGTTCTGTATTTTTTTCTTAATTTTTATTTTTACTTTATTTTGCTTTACAATACTGTATTGGTTTTGCCATACATTGACATGAATCAGCCGCAGGTGTACATGAGTTCCCAATCCTGAACCCCCCTCCCACCTCCTACCCCATATCATCTCTCTGGATCATCCCCGTGCACCAGCCCCAAGCATCCTGTATCCTGTATTGAACATAGACTGGTGATTCGTTTCTCACATGATAGTATACATGTTTCAATGCCATTCTCCCAAATCATCCCACCCTCTCCCTCTCCCACAGAGTCCAAAAGTCTGTTCTATACATCTGTGTCTCTTTTGCTGTCTCGCATACAGGGTTATCATTACCATCTTTCTAAATTCCATACATATGTGTTAGTATACTGTCTTGGTATTTTTCTTTCTGGCTTACTTCACTCTGCATAATCGGCTCCAGTTTCATCCACCTCATTAGAACTGATTCAAATGCATTCTTTTTAATGGCTGAGTAATGCTCCATTGTGTATATGTACCACAGCTTTCTTATCCATTCATCTGCTGATGGACATCTAGGTTGTTTCCATGTATTTTCTTATATTTTGTTGTTTGAGAGTGAATTTTCTTTTACCATAAGCACAGTACCTACACAGGTATGTGGTGTTCACTTCAGTCGCTCAGTTATATCTGACTCTTTGCGACCCCCCAACCGCAGCACACCAGGCCTCCCTGTCCATCACCAACTCCCAGACTCTACCCAAACTCATGTCCACTGAGTTGGTGATGCCATCCTACCATCTCATCCTCTGTCATTCCCTTCTCCTCCTGCCCTCAATCATTCCCAGCATCAGGGTCTTTTCGAATGAGTCAGCTCTTCACATCAGGTGGCCAAAGTGTTGGAGTTTCACCTTTAAAATCAGTCCTACCAATGAACACCCAGGACTGATCTCCTTTAGGATGGTCTGGTTGGATCTCCTTGCAGTCCAAAGGACTCTCAGGAGTCTTCTCCAACACCACAGTTCAAACGCATCAATTCTTCAGTGCTCAGCTTTCTTTATAGTCCAACTCTCACATCCATACATGACCACTGGAAAATCCATAGTCTTGACTAGACAGACCTTTGCTGACAAAGTAAAGTCTCTGCTTTTCAATATGCTGTCTATGTTGGTCATAACTTTCCTTCCAAGGAGTAAGCGTCTTTTAATTTCATGGCTACAATCACTCTCTACGGTGATTTTGGATCCCAGAAAAATAAAGTCAGCCACTTTTTCCACCATTTCCCCATCTATTTGCCATGAAGTGATGGGACCAGATGCCATGATCTTAGTTTTCTGAATATTGAGCTTTAAGCCGACTTTTTCCCTGTCCTCTTTCACTTTCATCAAGAAGCTCTTTAGTTCTTCTTCACTTTCTGCCATAGGATGGTGTCATCTGCATATCTGGGGTTATTGATATTTCTCCTGACAATCTTGCTTCCAGCTTGTCCTTCCTCCAGCTTGTGTCCCTTAATAAGCTACTGAACTTAAGAGGAATAGTCCATGTTCTAATACTGCTAATTCCCTAAGGGATTTTTGGACAAGTCACGGCAAGTCTTTGGGTTTGATTTTCCTCATCTGTAAAATGGAGCACCTAAGCCTGCTTGATATCTTAAGTCTTTCAAGTATTATTACTCTATTAAAACATCCTCAAAATACCAAAATTATAGTGAGTCAACAGTACCAATGTTCTGGTAAACTGTTATTTGTGCGATCTTCCTTGAACTCTGTTATCTTTCAGAATAGAAGGTGCATTTACTCATTCAATCTACTGTTGGAATCAGATCAGGTATTATTGCTATCTCAAGTTTTCACTTTTTATTTTCCATGTAAATGAAATATCTATATAAGGCATTGTTTTTTGAGTCATATCCCATATTTTGGTGGTCAGGTTGCTGTATTCTATATCTTGTGAATTTGATAGCTAGGTGTGTGTCCTCCTGAGCAGTAGTAACACATTTTTGTTGCTAAGTGGCACTCTATATTTGAGGAATAGAATCAAGTCCAGGTTTTTAAAGACCTTCTCATTTTTCATGTAGATGCTTGATCGTTGCTGTTGGATGGGAGAATCTGCCAAGTTGAAATAACAGTGCAGGTAATATTGATGGGGCTACGATAAGATTAATATCACTCAAAGTATCATCATATAGTAAAGAGAAAGAAGCATACGGAATTAAGTCAAACTCTTCATATGTATTCCTTTTAGAATACACTTTGAACTTTGGGTGTTTTTATTATTATTAGAGGGGAACCTTAGCTGATGATTTGACTGTGGCTCATTAACAAACTTTGGAGGAAATATTACTTAAGTCAGTGAAAATAATATGTATAGAAGTCTTGTTTCTCTTAAGTGGAGGTATTTTGTTAGAGAAGCATTTCTCAAAGGTTCTCCTGTTTTAGAATTTAAAAAATAATTCTCAAGTAATAAAGATAACTAAAGCAGGGTAAATAGAATCAATTAATTCTCATTAAGACAAAATAATGCATCATTTCTGTACTTCTGTCTTTAGAACATATAATTCCATTGTATTTGTGTTACCAAACACATGTATTGAATTGAATACCTTTATGATTTCACAGCTTATAGAAAGTGGAAGTAAAATTGTTAGTCACTCTGTTGTGTTAGACTCTTAAAACCCCATGGACTGTAACCCACTAGGTTCCTCTGTGGATGGGAGTCTCCAGGCAATAATACTGGAATGGATTGCATTCCTTTCTCCAGGTGACTTTTCCAACCCAGGGATCAAACCTGGGTCTCTTGCATTACAGGCAGATTCTTTACCATCTGAGCTATCAGGGAAGCCCCATTATCTCAAGATAAAAATGACTATGTTAATTAGAGAGACACACAGTAGTGTTTAATTATAAAAGGAAACTGAATTTACCCTGATTTCAAATCCCCTATTTGCTTTATAATCACCAGCAGAACAATTCTGTAAAATCATTCTTGGCTAATGACTTTGGGGGAAATGTAAGGTGAATCACCTAATAGCCTCATTAACTCAAATCACTGGCTACAGCTGTCCCACTTTCAGATCCTAAGGCTTTCACTACCTTACACACTAATCTTAAAAGCAGTCATGGTTTCCTGTAAGTCCCCAAATATAATTTTAAACATGATTCAGTTCATCTCTTTTAGATAACTTGCTAACCATAATCAAATCAAGAATTATTTCTTTTGGATTGAGCAGAGTTGTTAAGATCAAAGGAAAAGAAAGCTAGTCATATCTCATCATATTGACCCGCTAACTGATCGCTGATGTGTGTTATCATCCAGGATCTAAGGCTGTTGAGAGAAGAGCACAGGCAGCCTGCTGGTAATCAATTTGGTTCTATTGGGTTTAATCTGGCAGATATTTGTTATAAGTATTTTCAGGGATGTAAAAGATAGAATGATATATAAATTCTAGAACCTGTCCTCTAAGAATATGTATTCAGTTTAAAGGGATGTGATGAGTATAAGCTAGATTTAGAAAAGGCAGAGGAACCAGAGATCAAATTGCCAACATCCATTGGATCATAGAAAAACCAAAGGAATTCCAGAAGAAACATCTACTTCTGCATCTTTGACTATGCTGAAGCCTTTGACTGTGGAAAATTCTTAGAGATGGGATACCAGATCACCTTACCTGCCTCCTAAGAAACCTATATTCAGGTCAAGAAGCAACAGTTATAACCGGATATGGATCAATGAACTGGTTCCAAATTGGGAAAGGAAAACATCAAGGCTGTCACCCTGTTTACTTAACTTATATAAGAGTATATCATGTGAAATGCCAGGCTGGATACATCACAAGCTGGGGTCAAGATTGCTGGGAGAAATATCAATAACCTCAGATATGCAGATGACACCTCCCTTACAGCAGAAGGTGAAGAGGACCTAAAGTGCCTCTTGATGAATGTGAAAGAGGAGAGTGAAAAAGCTGGCTTAAAACTCAACATTCAAAATCAAAGATCATGGCGTCTGGTCCCAACACTTTATGGCAAATAGATGGGAAAAATGGAAACAGTGACAGACTTTCTTTTCTTGGGCTTCAAAATAACTTTGGATGGTGACTGCAGGCATGAAATTAAAAGACTCTTGCTCCTTGGAAGGAAAATTATGGCAAACCTAGACAGCGTATTAAAAAGCAGAAACATCACTTTGCTGAAATGGATCTGTAGAGTCAAAGCTATGCTTTTTCCAGTAGTTGTTATGGATGTCAGAGTTGTACCATAAAGAAGGCTGAGTGCCAAAATGATGCTTTCAAATTTTGGTGCTGGAGAAGACTCGAGAGTCCCTTGGGCTTCAAGGAGATCATACCAGTCAATCCTAAAGGAAATCAGTCCTGAATATTCATTGGAAGGACTGATGCTGAAACTGAGACTCCAATACTTTGGCCACCTGAGGCAAAGAGCCAACTCATTAGAAAAGACCTTGATGCTGGGAAAGATTGAGGGCAGAAGGATAAAGGGGAAACAGAGGATGAGATGGTTGGATGGCATCACTGACTCAGTGGACATGAGTTTGAGCAAATTCTGGGAGACGGTAAAGGACAGGGAAGCCTGGCATGCTGTAATCCATGGAGTCAGAGTCAGACACGACTGAGGAGCTGAGCAGAAACAAAATGATAAGTATGTGTGTGTGTGTGTATAGTAATTCAAAGTAAAAATATAAATGCTATGAGTGATAAAATATGAAGCAAAAGTTCTAAGAAAGGAACAATGCTTTTAAATTGAATGGGTCAGAGAAATTTCCGGGATTAATAGAATGTGATAAGCAGAAGTGGGGAAATAACACGAGCAAAGGCGAAAGCGGTGTGGATTGAAAGTGGAGAGCAGATTATAGTTCTGGTTTGAAAACCATCTGGTTTGAAAATACATCAGGTGGCCAAAGTATTGGTGTCGGCAAGCATTGTTCATAAAGGACCAGAGAGTAAATATATTGGAATATGTGGGGTATATGATCTCTGTTATCACTACTCAGCTCTACCTGTGTGGCATGAAGTCAGCTGTAGACAATACATAGAGGTAAGAGTATACACATTGTAAGTAGACATAGATAGTAGTATGGGAGGGTGAGTTTGGACCTAGCAATACATAAATAAATGAATTTGGCTGTATTCTAATAAAACTTTGTTTACAAAAGTGGTGGTGGTCTGGATTTGGCCTGTGAAGTGGGCTGTATCTAGTTGACCTTTGCCTAGTTTAGACGCTTAAAGTATGTGGCAGTGGGAGATAAAATAATATGGGCCATATTGCTTAAATCGCCTATTGAGGAATTTGTGCTTAAGTTGGTGGCAAATGGGGAGCCATGGTTAGTTTTTGAGTAAGGATAATAAGCTAACGTGTGTTTATGCTAATTATATGCTAGGTACTGTGATATGTACTTTCTAAGGATGGAATATGAGACAAAGTTGACTGGCTAGTGGGATTTTCTTTGAGTTGGCATCCTTCTAAGGACCTCTTCTATCATAGAACATAAGCAAAAGCCTTATATACTGGCATTAAAGACTATTTCTAAATATTTCCAGAGAGACTTGTAGTTAATTATACAAAACAAGTCAGTTAAATGGCATTTGTGCTGTTTCTATTATGTTCCAGGAAATGGGCTGAATACTGTGTATGCAAAGATGAATAAGACATTAGGCCATGCTTCCATGGTGCTCACAGTCTAGTAGAGCATAAAGATATGTAAATAAATTATTATAGTGCTAGCTGACACATAGCAGGATGTACAATCTAAAATTGTACTAATTGTAAGGGAGTGATTCTACTTAAGGAGGTCAAGACAAGCGTCACAGAAGTAATATTTAAGATGGGTGTAGAACAATATTTAAGCCTATGTCTCCAGAGGAAAAAATGAGATGATTCCAGGAAAGTATACAAAAATACCAAGATGTTAAAGCAGACTAAACATGGCTACTAGTTTACTGTGTGTCTTAATTTAATGTAAATAATTTTAAGCATAAAGTTGTTAACTAGGTAACAGAATGCAAGAAAATAAAAAGAGTAACTTATTACAGAGGGATCTATTACAGCAACCAAGGTTAGGGGAAAAATGGGAAGAAATTGGAATCATGAGAACCTAGAAGTCTGGAGAAGAGGCCGTGTGGGGCTGTGGCTCAGACACCTGAGGAAGGGGAGCTAATTGCCTGGTACTGGGGTCTCTGAGGGGCCCACTATGAGGCTGGTTCTGCAGATGATAGAAAAAATTGCGAACAGAATTTACCCGCTTACATGGGAAGAAACTGCTACTTCTGGGCCAAAGAGGTGTTACTAGGATAATATACACAGTAACAAGAAGTGAACAGGAAGCACACAGGAAACAGGAAGGAATACTTCCTTTTTTCCTTCTCTACAGCCTCCCTCTATCAAAAATAGGGAGACGCTAGAAATGCAGAAATGCTATTCATGACGTCCCAGCCTCAGCATCACAAAGCCAAATATAGAGGGTGGGTTTGGAGCTGAGAGACAAAAGTGTAGTAACTGGCACCTTCGGTATACCTAGCACATGAGGTATGTCTTTGAAAATTAGGCAAAATGTGTACTTTCACGCCAAGAGAAGGGTCTGGACTTTGTTCTGTGGGTGATGGAAGTCACCCAATGATGGATGGAAGAAGTAATGTACAGCATCATTCTTGATTTTATAGCACAGCATATTCTCAGTTCCAGTGGAAGCTTATCTAGTATTCTGCTTTCAGAATGGTTGGGTAATGGTAACAACTGTTCTGTACGTTCTTGAAGAGTTACCACTAAAAAGTGGTGCCAAAGCTTGGCATAACAATGATCCTTTGTTTTGGATCTATTAGTAATCATTGTATTAAATTTGTTTTTACTAAGGGAGATTCACTGCTGACTCAGTAGAGTGAGTGTGTGTTTGTGTGTGTACAGTATTTTTCCAACTCAGACTTTGTCCTTCTGTGTGTAAACTGAAGCTCTTTTTAGTTTATCTGTTTTAGAAAATGAGCTGAGCATTCTCTGTGCAGAGTGCTAAATGCTCAGGTTTCACTGTGAATTCTCTAGACCAGGCAGATGAATTGTAAAAACAAAGGAGAGGTGAGAAAGTCATGGGCAGGAGAGCTGGGCAGAACAGAGAGTGGTCTGTGAGTGTCCAATAGGATCAACACCTGTGTTTGTCTTCCCCAGAAATATTATGTTGCTGGACCAAGAAACACTAAGAAATATTGAAAATGTTCAGAATCGAGCAGAGTTGTTATGGTGGATCAAGAAAGGCTGAAAAAGACTTTAAGGAGGAGGAGTGGGGGATTTCAAGGGGAAGTGTTCTACATAATTCAGTGGATAGGGATAAATCCCATTCTCACTCATTAACTTGACTTTTTAATATCTTAAGGTCTTCATATAATTTTAATAGGGGCATTTAAAATGTGATGGGCTAGAGGAAGATTGAAACTAATAACCAAATTTAGAATTTTAACATAGACTTATTGATGGACTTCCTTAGTCTCAACTGTTTGCCCTATTCTTTCCTGTGACAAATCTTTTAAAATAATTATTAGTGCTTCCAAATAGTTTTAAAAGTACTAAAAAAAAAACCTCTGAAGCAAAATTATTTCTTCAGTATAGAATTTTTCTATGCCTAGTGTGTCATCATTTAATAGATTTGATATTAATAAATTATTGCAATAGAATCTAATAACAGTAGGTTCTTATGTGACAAGAACAAATTTTCATTGAAAGTGAGAACATATATTATGATTAGAGACAGTGGGCTTGAATTGAAGATCACCACTCTATTAAAAAATAATGAAAATGATACTAGAAAGGAAAAACATGTCAGATGGAAGCATGCTATAAAGTATAGATTATAAAAAAATGTTTTCTATTAACTCTTTATGCTACTAGGGTTTTGATATGTCAACATTTACCCCTTTAAGTACATTATATCTTGTTAGGCGACCTGTCTTGGAATTACAAATAATTTCACTTGTTTTAACTTGAAGTCTTTGATAATAAACCATAGATTTCTTATAAACCAATAAATATCCCCAAACTACAAACCCTCATTAAAATACACAGGCAGCAATCCATTCCTGAATTGTTACCTGGAAGATTCCACAGATAGAGGAGACTGGCAGGCTTCAGTCCACAGGATTGCAAAGAGTCAGACATGACTGAGCACAATCATAATATTAAGCTGAAGTATGAGAGACGCTAACCTCTGGAATATAGTAAACTAATTGGCTCAGAGGTTAAAGCGTCTGCCTCCAATGCGGGAGACCCGGGTTCAATCCCTGGGTCGGGAAGATCCCCTGGAGAAGGAAATGGTAACCCACTCCAGTACTCTTGCCTGGAAAATCCCATGGACAAAGGAGCCTGGTAGGCTGCATGCAGTCCATGGGGTTGCTAAGAGTCAGGCACGACTGAGCGACTTCACTTTTACTTTTCACTTTAATGCACTGGAGAAGAAAATGGCAACCCACTCTAGTGTTCTTGCCTGGAGAATCCCAGGGAGGGCGGAGCCTGGTGGGCTGCTGTCTATGGGGTTGCACAGAGTTGGACACGACTGAAGCGACTTAGCAGTAGGTCATGAGGGTGGGGCCCTCATGAATAGGATTAGTGGCATTATAAAAGGGACCCCTCAGGGATTCCCTCACTCCTCTACCATATGAGGAAACAATGAGACATCTGCTGTCTGAAAGAGGGTCATCTTCAGACCCTGCTGGCATCCTGATCTAGGGGTTCCAGCCTCCACAAATAAACTTCTTTTGTTTATAAGCTGCTCAGTCAGTATCTTATCATTGTAGTAGGGTTTACTGCTATAGAGAAGCAGAGGTTGATAGTCACCCAGTATTATTCACCAACTAACAGGACTGGTTAGTTGATGGGCTCAGTGCAAAATGAAAATGAGGCCTCTTGTTCAAAAATGATAAAAGATTGAAGATGAAGACCACAGAGCATTAAATTGGGAATGGGGTCCTTCACAGGCCTATGAAGCCAGCCTTATTAGGGATGGAGTTAAGATTTGTTCTTTCATTTCATTAACTCACTCATTTTTCTAGCATAGATTTAGCATCTACTGTGTTGCGGCTTTGTGATCAATACTAGGGATACAGTATCAGTTCAGTCGCTCAGTTGTGTCTGACTCTTTAAGACCCCATGGACTCAGCACACCAGGCTTCCCTGTCCATCACCAACTCCTGGAACTTACTCAAACTCAGGTCCATCACAATGGTGATGCCATCTGACCATCTCATCCTCTGTTGTCCCCTTCTCCTCCCAGCTTCAATCTTTCCCAGCATCAGGGTCTTTTCTGATGAGTTGGTTCTTGGTATCAGGTGGCCAAAGAATTGGAATTTCAGCTTCAGCATCAGTCCATCTAAAGAATTTTCAGGACTAATTTCCTTTAGGATTGATTGGTTGGATCTCCTTGCAGTCAAAGGGACTCTCAAGAGTCTTCTGCTCACCATGGTTCAAAAGCATCAATTCTTTGGTGCTCAGCTTTCTTTATAGTCCCAACTCTCACATCCAGACATGACTACTGGACAAACCATATCTTTGACTAGATGGACATTTGTTGGCAAAATGTCTCTTTTTCATATGCTGTCTATGTTGGTCATAGTTTTTCTTCCAAGGAGCAAACAACTTTTAATATCCTGGCTGCAGTCACTATCTGCAGTGATTTTGGAGCCCAGAGAAGTAAAGTCTGTCACTGTTTCCATTGTTGCCCCACCTATTTGCCATGAAGTGATGGGACCAGATGCCATGATCTTAGTTTTCTGAATGTTGATTTTTAAGCCAACTTTTTCACTCTATTTCACTTTCATCAAGAGGCTCTTTAGTTCTTCTTTGCTTTCTGTCAAAAGGGTGGTGCCGTCTGCATTTCTGAGGTTACTGATATTTCTCCCATCAATCTTGATTCCAGCTTGTGCTTCATCCAGCATGGCATTTCACATGATGTACTCTGCATATAAGTTAAATCAGCAGGATAACAAGATACAGCCTTGATATACTCCTTTCCCATTTTGGAACCAGTCTGTTGTTCCATGTCCAGTTCAAACTGGTGCTTCTTGACCTATGTACACATTTCTCAGGAGGCAGGTCAGGTGGTCTGGTATCCCCATCTCTTGAAGAATTTTCCAGTTTGTTGTGATCCACACAGTCATAGGCTTTGGCTTAGTCAATAGAGCAGAAGTAGATTTTTTCTGGAACTCTCTTGCTTTGATGATCCAACAGATGTTAGCAGTTTGATCTCTGGTTCCTCTACCTTTTCTAAATCCAGCTTGAACATCTTCATGTACTGTTGAAGCCTGACTTGGAGAATTTTGAGCATTATTCTGCTACTATGTGAGATGAGTACAATTGTGTGGTAGTTTGAGCATTCTTTGGCATTGCCTTTCTTTGGGATTGGAATGAAAACTGACCTTTTCCAGTCCTGTGGCCTCTGCTGAGTTTTCCAAATTTGCTGGCATATTGAGTGCAGCACTTTCACAACATCATCTTTCAGGATTTGAAATAGCTCACCTGGAATTCCATCACCTCCAGTAGCTGTGTTTATAGTGATGCTTCCTAAGGCCCACTTGACTTTGCACTAGGATGTCTGGCTCTAGGTGAGTGATCACACCATTGTGATTATCTGGGTCATGAAGATCTTTTTTTGTACAGTTCTGTGTATTCTTGCAACCTCTTCTTAATATCTTCTGCTTATGTGTTCCAAGGAAATGTGTGTTTTGTGTGTGTGGTTGTAGATACTGGGCATATTTGGTGATGGTGTTATGGTCTTTCTCTAAACATTGCCAAATCTTCTTTCAAAATTCTTGAGACTCCCAGAGTCAACACAGGGTCAAAGACTTGTGACATTATTTTATATGTGCATAACACTGTCTGCTACAGCATTTATTCCTGTGTTCATCATAGAAATATGTCATCCTAGCAAAAGAAAAATCCCAAACCCTTTCTAGTCTCTTGAGCCCTTCTACCTTTACTTACTTATATGTTTTATATATGACCATCAGTTCAGTTCGGTTCAGTTGCTCAGTCGTGTCCGACTCTTTGTGACCCCATGAATCACAGCACACCAGGCCTCCCTGTCCATCACCAACTCCTGGAGTTCACCCAGATTCACATCCATCGAGTCAGTGATGCCATCCACCCATCTCATCCTCAGTCGTCCCCTTCTTCTCTTGCCCCCAATCCCTCCCAGCATCAGAGTCTTTTCCAATGAGTCAACTCTTCACATGAGGTGGCCAAAGTACTGGAGTTTCGGCTTTAGCATCATTCCTTCCAAAGAAATCCCAGGGCTGATCTCCTTCAGNCCTTGCAGTCCAAGGGACTCTCAAGAGTCTTCTCCAACACCACAGTTCAAACACATCAATTCTTTGGTTCTCAGTATATGACCATAGGTTCCCCCATTTTCATCCAGAATCCCTTTTACAGCATAGAATGAGAAATAGAACACATTCGTTTGAGTCCTCAGGTCCATAGAAATTTTAACACAATTGATGAATTAACAGGGATTTCTGAGTGCCTGTTCTGTGTCTATCATAAAGGACAAAATCAGAACCCAGAAGCAGCAACCTTCACTCATGTTGTAAGGGTAATATTCACACATTCAGTCTTCAGTCCAGTGGGGCAGTTGGTGTTACTAACAATGAGACAAATAACTTCTCAAGATAAGACAACTAACAAGTGTCAAGGTGGCATGTACTTGTGTTAGATTGAACATCTTTTTGAATGGGCTTAATTTGGGAAAATCTTCATGTGTGAGATGCCCCTGGCACTGAGAGGTGGCTCCTTCCCTTGCCCCCTTATCTGAGAACTACCTGTGTCCCTCCCTCTCGCAGGGTGGAGACCATGTTTGTAGTGGGACACTCCATGTGCCCTCTATGACCTTAAATGTTTGAGCTAAATATAAACCCGGATTCATTAGATGCTCTCTTGGGAGCCTCAAATCGGGACTCAATTATTCTTTGTTCTCTGGTAGGTAATATAAATAAAGCCTAGGAGTTTCTTGTTTGCTTTTATTTATTTGGAAGCAGAAAAAGTCAGTCTGACCTAGGAACAGAGAAGTAGTGGAGAGACAGAGCCTTGTAAAGACAGAAAGGAAAAGGGAAGGAGAGCAAGAGACAGACACAGAAACACATACACACACAGAAAGGCATAGAGAAGACAGAGACATATGCGGACTCACATGCACACTGAGGAACAAACAGAAAGACTGGGACAGAGACAAAGAGACACAGAGAAAGAAGAAGGAGAGAAAGAGAAAGATTAAAAGACTAAGAAGTAGAAGTGGCCTTTTCACTGGTACAGACCCTATGTGACTCTAATGTCAGCTACATGGATGGTGTGTATGAGTTTAGTCATTCAGTCGTGTCCAGCTCTTTGCAACCCTTAATACTCTGGCCTTTCAGCCTCCTCTGTCCATGGGATTTTCCAGGCAATAATACTGGAGTGGGTTGGCATTTTCTCCTCCAGGGATCAAACCTGTGTCTCCTGATTTGCTGGTGGATTCTTTACCCCCTGAACCACTGGGGAAGCCCTATCTGGATGATGACCAGGACAAGATTCCAGGGTGGAACCAAGGAGTTGTTTATTTCTCTATCCTTTTAACCTGGACTCATCACTCCTACTTCTGTATTCACTTTGCACTAATGATATAGCAGTGTATTCTTTTTCTTCTTTCCATATTTTTTCTCTTCCTAGATAAACCTGCACAGCTGGTATTTATTTGGGTTTCCTTTTATAGCTTGAAAAATATTTAGGCATGTTTACCACAAGTGGGAATCTGGAAGCAGCTTATGTATACATGCATATTGGCACATTTCTGTTTTGAAACGAGTTGATAATAAACACATTAATTTTTAAAACATCAGCTGATTAATAGACTCAGGCAGTTTACAGTAACTCCTTTCTTTCCGTCAGGCTCTTCTTGCTCCCAGCTCCCAGTCTTTGAAAACCAATGCTGGTTTTTGAACGTAACATTTAGGAGGATGTGATTAAGAAATCAAATGTCGAATATCTCTGCAAACTCTTTAGTTTCTATGGCAATAACTAAGTAAAATTTAATTCCCTTATCAGGCACTAAAAGCTTAAAGTGATTCCTATTAAATTGACAAATGCAGTAGTGGGTGCCTCTTATCAGAGGAGAGCATCGGCTTGCTTGCCGTTTCATTGTTGGAATTGCTCTGTTATGCTTTATGAATGTGTTCCCTGGAATCCGGGGATAGTAGCTCTCTGTCATGCTTCATGGCTTGGAGTACAGGGAACCATTTGCATGGCTCCTGACCTAGTGGAATGTTGCCAGTACAGCTTCCTTTAAGACTGAAAGATGGATTGGTGTAGTTCTCAGAACAGTGGTGTATGAATCCAGATTGTAATTTTGCAACATTACGTGTCATTTGTGGGGATCTTACATGTACTCCTTGCTTGGTAAATATTTTACTTGTCATGTCATTGCTGGACATGCTCTGCTCTGGTCTGTGGGTCTGATTTACACTACATATATCGTCAGTACTTTTCAGAGGGTTCCAGTGAAAGGATGAGGTTTTCTGGAACAGCAGGCAGGTTACCAGCTGTACAGGGAACCCAATATTATTGTGACTGAGAGGAAACCCTCAAAGTCAGGGTGTCACATTTTTAAACAGATTGAAGTTACTGTCTAGGGGTAATACTTCCGAAGTCAGGTGAAATATCTCTAAGTAGGTGGTCAAATGATAAATTCCAGTAGCTCCAAGGAGACTTGGAAGACAGAGACATAGACAGTTGACTCTTGAACAACACAGGTGTGAGCTACAACTATCCACGGATAAGTGAATGTTTTTTTTTTTTTTTCAATAAATTCTAAAGTACTTCAGGTTCTAAAGTACAATCTGCAGCTGACTGAATCCAAGGAGGCAGAGAGCTGACTATGGTGCTCGACCATCTCAGATTTTAATATCCTTGGAAAGCTCTGAAACCAGGCCCCAAGGATGCTGGCGGATGAGCGTGTATGGCTTTGATCAGAAGGTTCAAAAGTCTCAGAAGACTTCTTCACACCGAATCCCACACAGCCCTTCCAGATCTGTTACTGTCTGTTATGCTATAGTCTGTGAATTTCAAGAGATGATAATGTGCTTTGGATAACCTTGAACACGCCATGTATTTGGGGATCTGTTACACTTCCGGCTAGAGTTATGTTTTTAGAGTTTCTTTCCCTCTTTTTAATTATTAGAACCACTATACTTTAGAATAAAAATCAGAGCGCTAAATTCTCTCTCTCTCCTCAATAGATATAAAATATTTGTTTAAAATGTTCGGAATCTACCTGTTTCTTGTGATTTGTTTCTTGCTTTTGACGTCATGGTCTCTCTTCCCTAACCAGATGGCATGGCCACACTCAAAAGTAATGTGAAGTATAAACAAAACTGTGTTTATAAAGTTATTCATGATGAACAAAGGGAGAGGTACACTGATTAGAGAAAGCCTGATCACACCACTTTTCCAAGTGTCTTTATTACAATGAGCAATTTTTACAAATTGAAGGAGACTTAATACTTCCTTTGTGGCAACATCACCATCACCTCCTGTCTCCATATCTTTATCCGTGCTCTTACCTCTGTCTAAAATTCTCGTCCCCATTTGATTGCCCTGTTAACTTCTGTTCATCCTACCAAACCCATTATCAGTTGTTACTTCCCCTGTGAAGCTTTACCTACATGATCTAGAAAGTGGTGGCCACTCTCTTCTGAAATCAGCAACCACTTCCACACAGTGCGATACAAATTATTTTAGGCCCCACGTTGTTGTTGTTGTTCAGTCGCTAAGTTGTGTCTGACTCTCTGTGACCCCATGGACAGCAGCATGCCAGGCTTCCCTATCTCCTGGAGTTTGCTCAAACTCATGTCCACTGAGTCGATGGTGCCATCTAATCATCTCATCCTCCGTCGTCCCCTTCTCCTCCTGTCCTCAATCTTTCCCAGCATCAGGGTCTTTTCCAATGAGTTGGCTCTTCACATCAGGTGGTCAAGGTACTGGAGCACCAACTTCAGCATCAGTCCTTCCATGAATATTCAGGGTTGATTTCCTTTAGAATGGACTGCTTTGATCTTGCTGTCCAAGGGACTGTCAAGAGTCTTCTCCATCACCAAAGTTTGAAAGCATCAATTCTTCGGTGCTCAGCCTTCTATATGCACCATAGTGATCATTTTACTCCTTGAAGTCAGCAAATGTTCTTTGATCATCTTTGCTACATTAGCACCTATAACAGCGGGTCCCATGGTAGATGCTTAATATATATTTAATAAATAAATACAAACAGAATTCACTAAATCGTGATGTGGACAGTAATAGAAATTATGATCCCAGATATGTTTGTGTGTGTGTGTGTGTGTGTGTGTGTGTGTATAAGAAGGAGATGGCAACCCACTCCAATATTCTTGCCTGGGAAATCACATGGACAGAGGAGCCTGGCAGGCTGCAGTCTATGGGGTCACAAAGAGTTGGACACAACTGAGTGACTGAGCATGCATACCTATATATGGATGGAAAAATATCCTAGAAAGATACAACTACACTAAAAAATTACAGTGTTCATTTCTTGGTAGTGGTGTTACAGATAAATTTCTTATATTTCCTGATTTCTATACTGAACATGCATTTTATAATCTAGGAAACAGTTAATTATGAAGAGAAACTCAAGCCA
The DNA here is from genome assembly GCA_006410935.1 of Redunca redunca. Lineage (NCBI taxonomy): Eukaryota > Metazoa > Chordata > Mammalia > Artiodactyla > Bovidae > Redunca > Redunca redunca. Next base: position 528,513 of record SJYQ01000642.1, read on the forward strand.
TTTAAAAGTTTCCTCTGACTTCCTTGACAGAAGTTCCTTCTCTTACTTGGTTGTCATTTGTAATCCCATGTAGCATGTTGTTTGTCTTGATTGAGCTAGTATTTAGGTGCGAAGATTGCCATTACTGGCCCAGCAGCCAGATGTACAAATAAAGATCCGCTCTAAGTTCTCTCTGGTTTACAAATGGTTCTGAATGTAAACATAAAGTAAGGCAGAGCATGTGTGTATCCTTCCTGTGAGCCCAGTTTCAACTGGGAGATCAAACAAGTGAAGGCTCAGAAGAGCCGGTGGTAGTGGTCATGGCATCACTCAGGTGTTTTAATGCTTCTCTGGTATTTTAGTTTTCAGTTTTCCAACCTAAAAACCCTGAAATTAAAAGCAACCGTCTCCATCTCTCTCTTTTGTGCTCTTGTTTTGACTGTTGTTTTATAAAACCTGCATCCTGCCATTTCAGAGAAGGATTAATATCTTCAAATCTCGTTATTGTGCAGTTGTCCCCTGGTGGTTACTTTGTTTGCACGTTGTAATTATAGATAGCACTAACTGTTCAGAAAACTGCCATTTTTCCTCTTTATTTTTGCATATATTTCAAATACACATTATAACTACTCCATCTTCTGTACAGCAACTCCATTTCATGGTGGCACTACCTTGCACAGGTTTGGTGCAATTCGTAAAGAATTCACATTATTTTGGAGCAGAGCTAAGTGTTAGGTTCAGTGTAAATCTCTTCAAAGCACTTCTTGCCATAATAGCAAGAAGTGCTGTTTCCACACCCCCCACCCCCACCCCAGGGAATGCCATAATTCTGGGTTGCATTTGTTGCTTCCTTTGGCAACCACATGTCCCATCATTGCAAATTGATGGCAGTAAAATTGACCTTTATTATGGCCTTTTTATTTGCTTAACTCCGTAGGATTTATAGCATTATATTTTGTTACCACATTGACTGTTAATGGGAACAATAAAAAAGATGACTGAATTCTACATATCCTTTTTATTTTCTAATGGCCTTGGCATTATTTACCAACTAGACTTTCAGATTTTAAGATTTCTCTCTTGGACAATACAGGAAGGGTTTTGTAAAACTGAAGCTTCTTCCTTGTGTGAGATGCATATTTCGCTATATACTGTCAAAATAATTAAATGCTTGTTGTAAATTTGAGCACTTAAAATGACAAAACCATTGCATGCAGAATAATGGAAGAAACAAAAAATCATGAAGGAAAAAACTCCAAACACCTACAAGGTAATTCAGACTGCTTCATCTGTAAATAATGAAAATTTAATGAGGCTTATATTCCAAAATCTCTCTTTTCTAAGTACATAATGCATTTATTGTCATATTAATTGTCTTTCTCGCAGCATCCTTAGGATACTGTTCATAGAGAAAAGGTTACATTCTTGGCCAGAAAGTGAGAGCCTGGAGGATCCCAGCCTGGAGACGTTCGGAACTCCTTGCAAAGGGAGAGGATTCCATGGATAGGAAAGCCTGATCTCTGAGTCTTCATGTGTGAAATTTTTTGAAATTGCTAGTTGCTCAGGGGTATCTTACTCTTTGCAACCCCATGGATTGTAGCCTGCCAGGCTCCTCTGTCCATGGAATTCTCCAGGCAAAAATACTGGAGTGGGTTGCCATGCCTTCTCCAGGGGATCTTCCCGACCCAGGGATCGAACCTGGGTGTCCTGTATTACAGGCAGATTCTTTACCATCTGAGCCTCTAGGCTTCACGTGGGGTTAGGAGAGAAAAGGAAGACAGTTGTTCTGAGAGGCATGCGAGTGATCTAAGGCCTGACCAGGTTTTGCTACCTCTGCTCCCTGCAGCTGGTTAGAGACGGCTAGAAAGGCCTCGGTGTGAGAGCTGCTGACCGCAGGCACGGAGGGGAAATGTGCAGCTTTGGCCCACGTGCTCTGTCTCTGCCAATGAGTCTGAGTTTCTGTCAATTTGCTGCCATTTTAACCAGTGTCTGTCTCTCCAGTTTTCAAAGAGGCAAATGTTTTAAAAACTATCTACTCACTTTCTCTCTGCAGTGGCATGTCATTTATTGAATGTTAAGGTTTTAAGATAGGATCTGAAATATTACTAAGATCGGTTCCTGTTTATGTTTTTTAATTGGCCTTTAGATATTTCCTGTTATGGGCCTAGATTTTAATTTAATTTTTTAGTCTGGAGAAAGTAAATGCATTTGCAGAATTTAAAAGAAAAACTGGCTGGATCTCTTCAAAAAGTCAATGTTATAAAAAAAAATTTTTTTTAAGTCTCCATACTTGAAAGAAAACAAATGTAAAAATCGAAGTACATAATACCAAAAATTATCAAAAAATGTAACAAGAGAAACAGTGAGAAGCATGACTCTTGCCTCTGTTCCATCTCATTTCCAATCCCATGTGCCCTAGAGATTGGAGACATTTGATACAAACAGTTCGTATTTGTTGGTACCATAGTGAATGTAATTAGCTCTAGACTGAAAAACACCTGGTCAGTTTCCAAAGGTGTGTGATTACAACCAATATTGCAGAAAATAGGTTCGTGTATACATTATTTGTCATGTGCGCTGTTGTATCTGTAGGATAAATCGCCAGGGTTCGAATTTCTGGGTCAGATGCTAAATGTATTCATCATTTTGTTAAATTTGTCCCCCAAATGCCCTCATAGGCACTCTCACCAGCAATGCAGGAGAATGCCCTTTTTTTCCTACAGTCTTGTCAATGAAGTACCCTGTCAAAATGTTGGTTTTGCAAAGTTGACAGGTAAAAATGATATGCCAGAGTATTTCAGATTTATGTCCTTTACTATGAATGAGGTTGGATATCTTTTTGTACATGTAAGATTTCATTTATATTGCCTTTTTTTTGTTTTTGTTAACTGTCTATTCATAGTCTCTGCCCATATTCCTACTGGGTTGATTGTCCATTTCTTAATAATTTCTAGGGTCTCTTTAATATTGGGGACATTATCCCTTTTAATAGGGTGTGAGTTGTTTGCATTTTCCTACAGTTGCTGATTGTCTTTGCTTGCAAAGTGCTTTTTGTTTGTTTTGCCAAGTGGAAGTCTTTAATTTCTGTGTTCAAAAGTATCTTTTCTTTTATAATTTTTGGATTTTGTTGTTGTATAGTCACTAAGTTGTGTCCCGTTCTTTCTGACCTCATGGACTGCAGCATGCCAGGATTCCCTGTCTATCACCAACTCCCAAGCTTACTCAAACTCATGTCCATTGAGTTGGTGATGGCATCCAATCATCTCATCCTCTGTTGTTCCCTTCTCCTCCCCCCTTCAATCTTTCCCAGCATCAGGGTCTTCTTTTCCAGTGAGTCAGTTCTTCACATCAGTTGGCCAAGTATTGGGGTTTCAGTTTCAGCATCAGTCCTTCCGATGAATATTCAGGACTATTTCCTTTAGCATGGACTGGTTGTATCTCCTTGAAGTCCAAGGGACTCTCAAGAGTCTTCTCTAAAACCACAGTTCAAAAGCATCAATTCTTTGGCACTCAGCTTTCTTTATAGTCCAATTCTCACATCCATACATGACTACTGGAAAAACCAAAGCTTTGACTGTATGGAGTTTTGTTGGCAAAGTAATGTCTCTGTTTTTTAATATGCTGCAGTGAGTTTGGAGGCCAAGAAGATAAAGTCTCTCCCTGTTTCCATTGTTTTCATATGAACTATATTCCTTTCTTAATATTCATTGTTTTGCTGGACCAGGAGAAGGAGTCTGTGGTATTGGAGTATCCAGGCACTTTGAGGGTTTACACCTCAAGGACTCGACTTCTCTTGCTCCAGAGATAAGAAAAAGACTCTCTTTAAATTGTGCAAAGTACTCCTCCATCCCTCTCCCTACCTTTTGGATGCCTTACAGGATAGGGGATCAGAGCACAGAATCTGGAATCAGGATTCCTGGGTTGAGTACTGGCTTTGTCCCTTATTAGCTGATGATCTTGGGCAAACTTGTGCCTCAGCTTTCTTATCAGTAAAATGGAGAACTTGAATCTTAGGATTGTTGTGATTAAATGAGCTAATATGTAGAGGTGCTTAGAGGAGTGCTCAGCACATAGTTAAGTGTTTGCTCCTGCTCTGCAGTTGGTCAGCAAATGCAGATGAGCCCAGTGGCTTCCTTCTGCCCTGTGTTTGCTCTCCCTGACCACAGCATCCCTGCCCGGTCCAGGGAAGCCCAGGGCTACCCTGCATCATCACACTGTCACAGGATATAGCCCTTGCCCCCCAAAGGGAGCTACTTTTAGAAGGTATTTTGGAACAGTCGCTCAGAGATCTGCCCTCAGTGGGTTTCCCTGGATATGTTCTGGATCATCTCTCTCTGTTTCTGTATCTGAAAGTGCCCTGTGCCACCTCATTTCTGCTCACAGCAGCCCCTCTCCGGGGAGACACTCTATTTCACAGACATGTCCTTTTCTGGAATTATCTGACCTCTCCTATCCCTGTGGTGGTGGTGGTGGTTTAGTCGCTAAGTCATGTCTGACTCTTGTGACCCCATGGACTCTAACCTGCCAGGCTCCTCTGTCCATGGGATTCCCCAGGCAAGAACACTGGAGTGGGTTTCCATCTCCTTCTCCAGATGATCTTCCCAACCCATTAATCAAACCCATGTCTCCTGTGGCTCTTGCCTATCCCTAGACCCCTTCACATTCAGAAAACTAAGATCTTGGCATTCGGTCCCATCACTTCATGGCAAATAGATGGGGAAACAGTGAAAACAGTGGCTGACTTAATTTTTCTGGGCTGCAAAATCACTGCAGATGGTGACTGCAGCCATGAAATTAAAAGACACTTACTCCTTGGAAGGAAACTTAGGAATTTCCTAGACAGCGTATTAAAAAGCAGAGACATTACTTTGCCAACAAAGGTCTGTCTGGTCAAGGCTGTGGTTTTTCCAGTGGTCATGTATGGATGTGAAGAAAGCTGAGCACTGAAGAACTTATGCTTTTGAACTGTGGTGTTGGAGAAGACTCTTGAGAGTCCCTTGGACTGCAAGGAGATCCAGCCAGTCCATCCTGAAGGAGATCAGTCCTGGGTGTTCATTGGAAGGACTGATGTTGAAGCTGAAACTCCAATACTTTGGCCACCTGATGTGAAGAACTGACTCACTGGAAAAGACCCTGATTCTAGGAAAGATTGAGGGCAGGAGGAGAAGTGGACAACAGAGGATGAGATGGTTGGATGGCATCACCAACTCGATGGACATGGGTTTGGGTGGACTCCCGGAGTTGGTGATGGACAGGGAGGCCTGGTGTGCTGTGGTTCATGGGGTTGCAAAGAGCTGGACACAACTGAGCGACTTAACTGAACTAAGACCCCTTCCAAACTCCTTATTTTTCACTAGAGCACACTCATAACTTCTGGCATAGGCTTGCTGGTCAGATGAAACTTGAACAATACCAGCTCACAACTTGGAGTTTGTGGATATTATCTGAACCCCACCTTCACTGAAAAATTTGTGGTTTTATCCATTATCTTTGTTTCTCTGGATGGTTTCTGAGGAGAAGCAGTGGGAGATTGTGAACTAAACTTCCATGAGCTTCCTACTGGGACTGGTGTCCATTGGTTGGTCACACACCCCAGGAATTTTCTTTTAAGAACCTGGATTGGCGTTTTGATTTTTGGCATTTCTCACAGCATCCAACATAGTGTGAAACAAATGGGTGATTGAGGGAAGAGTTTCCATGAAAATTCCTGACTGAGAGCACAACCTCCTTCAAGTTCAGATCTTGGGCAGCACAGGATTCTGAGGGGCTGCTGGGGGGTCTGGGCTCCCCCTGCAAGGTATCCTCTCTGCTATGGGCTATCTCTCATGCTGTGGGATATCCTTTCCCCATGTGGCTTCACAAAGTCCCAGGACCACCACAGAGCAGGAGCTCATAGAGGTGACAAGAAATTTCTGTCTCTATGATTTATTCCAGTTTGGGAAAGGAAGGGTTCCCAGGACATTGGCTTAGGTGGGAATTCACTGGGTCTCACAGCAGAATTTTTTGTCTTTTGTCTCCATCTAAGATTTTTGACCATTTACATTGTGCTTGGCCTGGGCTACAAGGGTGAGTGCTTTGCATCGCTAAGACAACGTTCCCTTCACAGTCGCCCTCTGAGAGGTGGCTATGATTTTACCCATTTTATAGATAAGGAGACTGGTATGCAAAAAATGCACATACCTTTCCAAAGACGTATGGCCAACACAGCAAAACTGGGAACCGATCTTTGGCAGTTTTGAGATCTGTTTTATCCTTCAGTATCATTTTGACACTTAAGGGGACCTCGGACTATATGAAGAGTCTTGAAATTGTACTTTACATTAGGCAAATAGACAGGAGGCAAGTAGGATTCTAGAAATTCAAGAGAGCTCCATTTGGGTTAACAGTGGCCAAATGTGTTCAGTCATGTCTGAATATTTGTGACCCTGTGGACTATAGCCCACAAGGCTCCTCTGTCCATGGGTTTTCCCAGGCAAGAATATTGGAGTGGGTTGCCATTTCCTTCTCCAGGGGATCTTCCTGATTTTCCAGGGATCAAACCATGTCCCCTACATGTCCTGCATTGGCAGCTGGGTTCTTTACCACTAGTACCACCTGGGAAGCCCATTAGGTTAAGAGCAGCAGAGGCAAATGTCACTTGGTATGTAGTCAGGAACACTGGGTTGGCTGTGGACCCAGCCTCAGTGATAATAATCAATAGGCTGTTAGGGCTTAACTATAGGCTTGGTACTTTTCTAAGCATTCATGCATTTACTAACTTCACCCTGACAATACCTGTATGTTGTGTATGGGATGGGCTGTGTTGTTTTGGCCCCATCAGATGAAAACTCTGAGGTCAGAGAGAGCAAATACTTTGCCCATGGGCACATGGTATTTAAGTGGCAGAGCTCAGAAACTGCCCTGCTGACAGGGCTTTGGATCACACGTGAGCCTTGCTCTGTGAGATCTGGGGAATGTGCAGAAACCCCCGAATGTGGCAGTCTTCATCCGCCCGTGGTGGACTATTACTGGACAAGAGATTTGACTCATAGCCTTGACTAGAACAAAACCGCTCTCCTGGTCTCGAAAGAAAATATTATAAACACTTAGAAAATCACAGCCTAGAAATGTGTGTATTTTTTATAGAACATGAAATAATTCTCAGGGGAATAGTAAGACCGTGATTTCCACCGGAATTGTTTAGGAACTGCTTTCATTAAAGAGCATCTTCACCTTTCAAAAAGAGTTAGATGTGCAAACGAGAGAGACATAGCCACTTATGACACGATGTATTATGTACAAATATTTTTATCATCCTCCTATGTCCATAACCTTTACCTCTGAAGCATCTTCTCAGGCTTTCAACCAGTAATGATTTTCTGTTTCCACAGCAATCGTTTCAAAAAAAACAATATTCTTCCAGTAGGTGAGGTCAAGGAATATTAGTTTATTTTCACTTCAGTCTTTTATTCTTTGTTGGTTTAGTTTGTAGTGATTGGTCCACAATAACAACATGCATGACTTGGAGAATATCTGAAGAAGAAAAGAACCCGAGGATGGTTAATTACTAAAACAACTTGTTTCTTTCCACACTGAAGAAAGAACTGTCACCCAGCACAAAGATAAAGGATGGCAAAGATTAAAAAAAAAAAAGTATGAAGGCTGAACACATCTGTTTCTTTGTTTGCTTTAAGAATAGAAGCCTCTCATTTTTTCTGTTGATTTCACAAGGTAAGGCACTGAAGGAGTAGACTCAGAGAGGCTTCTTAAAGTAATTCAGAATTCGACACATTTTCTCCCCATCCGCTATTGTCCTGTTCTCTATTCAGCCTGCAACAATTAGAAAGAGCCTTTTGTGTGATAAGCACTCAAGTTGTCCTTTGTAGATCTACGCAAGAAATAGTGGACTCTATTCTAGAAGGTTTACAGTCCAAAGCTGTAAAAAGTTATACTCAACAAATTGAAGTGTAAAAAATCCAGAACATCTCCTAAAATTTTTAAATAGAAACAATCATCTTGACATGAAATTAAATTGGCTGATTTAAGCTCAACAGGTATACATACATATATATATATATATCTGTATATATGTACAGTTATGTATTACTGAATTTCTGATGGCATTACATAGCCTGTGGATATAGGGCAAATCAGTTCTGGGAAAAACACATTTGCATCACCATGTTCAATTTTTTAAGCTATATTAATGTACAGTTGCAATATTGTCATTATCTTCTGATAGAGTGTAAGTGAGGGGGTATTTAATTGACAGTAGTTCAGATAAACTGGGGGTGAAGTCAAATATTGAATGCTTTATGTATTTGATTTTCATCTCAATGTTTTCTGTAAATTATCCCTTCTTATTGACAACTCTGTTATAATGTTTAGGTAGGCATTGATAAGCTCTTCTAATTTGTTTTCAGTATGTAGCACATTTAAAAAATTACTGGGAGATTCCATCTGGCTATTGACAAGTAGAGCTGTCTATGTATCTACATCTCTGACTTTCAACCACATTGTTTATGGATAGACAGAGTCCTCTCCCTCTTTTCAGTACCTTGCTTAGCTCCATGCCAATCCAGAGTGCCTATCCAAAGACCATTAACTAAAAAAGTTGAGGAAAATCTAATCAACAGACCAACCCTAGGCTTATTCAAATAGTGGGGCATTAGGTACCACAGAGGAAATATGCATCTTTTTTTTTTAAGTAAATATATACCTACACAAACGAAAATAGTTGGAAAATAGTTGGAGAAACAGTCCTTTTTGCAGATGAACAGGAACAAGTAATTCAGGATAAAGCTACAAAGTGCCAGCTGTGGTATAGATAATGTATGTGTGGGGACCTGCTCAGAGGAGGGCCAGAGCACTGTGACGAGGGGCTTAGAAGGCCAGGGAGAGCTGCTCAGAGAAAGAGGGACTCATGGTGGGTCTTAAAGTAAGAGTGGGATTTAAATGAGAATTATTCTCATTTCATTTAAACAAAAGATTAATTTATGATTTATATTGTAAACTCTTCCATCTCAGTACCATTTCCAGTTCTTTAAAAGTTCATTTTCATTCTCTGTCCAGCCACACCAGCCTCCGAACAATATTGAATCAAAAGAAAGTTTCAATCTTTGTGCTCTTGCATTATTGAACACTCTGAATATTCCCCAGGCCTGCTCTCTCTGCAAACACTTTCCTACCATATGCAACTGTCTGAGAAAATCTACTTGTATGCAGTAGATTGCTGTTATTCATTATTCATTACAACATTATTTAGTTGAACAACCTACTAAAGAAAACTTGGTTCTGTAGGGGGAAATGTACAAACTCAGAGAACTAAATTATTTTACTATAAATGCTTTAAAAAGAGCAAGCTTTATGGTCCTCATTATTTGGTCTGTGCTGAGGAAAACAAGTTTTCTCCAATGGAAAATAAGCCATAAAGGACAGAAGCTATGTGATCCAGTGTATTCAATAAAAGTTGCAGATATAACTTCTGCCAGCAATGCACTAAATGAATAAAGATCATTAAAGTGTTTACAGTCCTTAATCAAATAATAAGCATTTATTGAGTAGTCATTGTGTGCCTAGGACTTGTAGTTTCAGGAAACACATTTTACCAGCCTGGTTGTCAGAGTGCAATGACTCTGACATTCCTTCGCATGTTGGGGTGAATGGACTTCTTTGTGATGACCAATCCTGCAGACTTGCTGTGACTTGCTTTTCCTTACATCAGGAGGAAGTCTTGAGCTTTTCTAGTTACTCTCTGGTTTAAAAAAAAAAAAAAAAAAGTGTTCAATTCGATCTACTACTCAAACTCTAAGCCATCATCCAAAATAAGATCGCCCCCTTCCCTCAGCTCTCTTTACTTCTTCTCTTACCCCAGTCTTCTCATTCATTTCCTATGGTCCTTGTGAGTTGGGCCCTTGGGTGCTCCACTGTTCTCTCAGGTGACCCAGTCTGTCTCATGGGAGATTCACCATCCATTGGCTTGACAGCTCAAAATGAGCAGGTCGTCCCCAAAGCCTCTTTTCTTTGGTCTGACATCAGAGCATCTTGAATGTGTCAATACCAGTTCCCATGTTCCTCAAAGCCTGTATGACCCATATAAAGAACTCTGAGTAGTTCTCCTGAAATATGTTTTGCTTGCCTTAAGAGTACCCCCTTAACCTTTCCCCTGTAGGGGACAGGGCCTTGTGAAATACAGTTCTTGCCATAGACATCTCTTCTACCAGCCTTTGAGCTTCTCTTGAGAACCTTTTATCTGCTATTATATAGTCCAAATGTAAGTAATGAAATAATGGTTGCTGCTGCTGCTGCTAAGTTGCTTCAGTCGTGTCCAACTCTGTGCGACCCCATAGATGGCAGCCCACCAGGCTCCTCGTCCCTGGGATTCTCCAGGCAAGAACACTGGAGTGGGTTTCCTGTCCTTCTCCAATGCATGAAAGTGCAGAGTGAAAGTGAAGTCCGCTCAGTCGTGTCTGACTCTTAGTGACCCCATGGACTACAGCCTACCAGGCTCCTCCGCCCACAGGATTTTCCAGGCAAGAGTACTGGAGTGGGCCGCCATCACCTTCTCCGGAAGTAATGGTTAGAATTACTTAAACATCTTAGCATATATTATATAGGTGTGCTAGTACCTCAATTTAGGATCTGGGAGTCTTGGGGATATACTTCATTTTTCTTGGTCTTGGTTCAGAAGAACACACAGTTTCCATTTTTTCCTCTTAGATGAATGGATACTATCTAAATAGCCAACTCTTTATGGTTCTTTGTTAATAAGATAGGGCATAACCATGAAAGTATTTTACATCAAAGCTCACTCTTGATCTTATAACAAATACTTAAATGTTGTCTGACTTAAATACGTATGGCAGTTTTCCATTAGAACAAAGAAACATATAGACCATATTGACTGTGAAAGTATCTATCTGTCAGCAATTTATTAACCAGCAGTTATTTTTGAAATAATATACAAATTCAATGTGTCATGTCAAAAGGGACATATTAACAATTATTAACAAAGTAATACTTTTGAAAGAAATTGATGCTGTGAAAAGACACTCTGAATATAAATTTTTTCATTTATGTTTCATTCTTTTTATTCATGTTATGTAAATTTTGTCAAAAGCAATATATGTGCCATTATAACAATTTTCATATCTGTTCAATTAAATAGTTCAGAAATGGAATTTTCTAACTGGTTCTGAAAATCTTCCCCCCAAAATAGATTNAAATCTTCCCCCAAAAATAGATTTTGTGTGTGTGTCTGAATACCTTTGTTAAGAACATATAAATGCTGTATCTTCCCAATAATTTTCCAGAAGAACTGAGTGACATCAGGAAAAATGAAAATTTACAAACTGAATTTTACAAATATGAAATTGACAGTGGGGACTGAAAAGTGACTGTCATGATTTGGTAAGCAGGGCCAAAAGTTCGGTCCACAGTGTGTTCATGAGGTTATAAGAGCCGTTGTAACTAAGTATCCAATTAGGATGAATTTCAAATCAGACCTTTGAATCACTGTCTCCCAAAATGTTAAATGAATATTTTCAAATTAATAAAATATTGAATCACATATTTTAACCAAAATAGTATTATTAATAGCAATTTGTAAGTGGCTGCAAAATTTTTTTGAGCTGATAATGAAATAACTTATTTAAAGTTAAAATACCTGTATATCATTATTTTTAAAGATTTTAAAATATTTTTACATTGATTTATTATTAGTACATTCATGGATAAAATAAATGTGCTAATAAACAAATGTATATACAAGCATTGGGGTTTGTCTCCCACACTCACTGATGTGATAGGTAAAAAGTCAACATTTGGAGACCCTGGTCTTCATTGGCTGCTCTGAAATGTAGGCACATTCTCTCCATGACACTCTTGATTTCCTACTCCTTGTGGTTCTTTACTGCTTCCAAGATAGATTCCAACTCTTTAGCAGGTCACATGAGGTCTTTCATGGTCTGACTTTTGCTTATTTTCTCCACTGTTCTTCCTGGCTATGTTCTCCTTGTCCCCTTCATTCCAGATACACTAAGCTATTGATAGTTCCCTAAATGGACGATACTTTCATATATCTAGTCTCCATGGTTTTGCAAATGTTGCTACCTCAGCCTAGAACCCACATCCATACCTTATCACTCCTTCCTCCCCCACACCCCAGTCTCTTTCTGTATCTGATTAATGTTGACACATTCCTTAAGATGTGTCTCACATAACACAGGTGCTGCATCTCCACCTCTGGAAGCTTGGCTGCTCATATCATTATTTTATAAAAGGAGAATAAAAAAATGTATTTTCTATGGGCCAATTACTTGCTATAGGTTGGTTCATAAGCCTAACAATAGCTCTAAGAAAAACATATTATTAACCCTATTTCACAGATGAGAAACCTGAGGTCCAGAGGGGATAAATAACTTATTCAAGGAAATACTGATATTAAATGGTAAAATAGGGATTAAATTTAGCAGTTTAGTTCTAGAATCATACCTTTATAAATCTAAGTGGTGGTGTTGTTTAGTCATAAGCCGTGTCCAACTTTTTTGCAATCCCATGGACTGTAGCATGCCAGGCTCCTCTGTCCATGGGGTTTTCCAGGCAAGGATATTGAAAGGTGTTGCCATTTCCTTCTCCAGGGGATCTTCCGGACCCAGGGATGCAACTCATGTCTCCTGCATTGGCAGGTGAATTCTTTACCACAGAGTGATCAGGGGAGCCCAAACCTAAGGGTAGTGGGCTGAATAGTGTTCCTAAGAAGATATTGTCCAAGCCCTGACCCTTTGTAGCTGTGACTATAACCTTATTTGGAATAGAGTCTTTGCAAATATAGGTAAAGATCTGACAGCATCATGAATTATTGTTACCATCCTGATTATGGTGGGCCCTAAACCTAGACCAAAACGAAGACATTGAGAGATGAAAGGGAGAAGACTATGTGAAAAGAGAGGTCGAGATTGGATTTATGCTGACATAGGCCAAGGAATGCCAGGAGCCATCAGAAGCTAGAAAAAGCAAGGAAAGATTTCCCCCTGGAGTCTTTAGAGGGTGCATGGCCTTGCCAACCCTTCGACTTCAGACATCTGGCCTCCACAATTCTGAAAGAATAAATTTCTGTTGTTTGAAGTTACCAAGCTTGTGGTAATTTGCTAAGGTAACCCTAGGAAACCAATAGACCAATCTATTTTGCTATTTAAAGCTAGTCAACAAATAGTTTCTAATGAATAAATGAATGCATTTTTCAGTGTCTCTGTGTTCCAGGCACTGTGGTAAACACTGGGAATAGGAAGATTATTAAAACCTTCTTTCTTGTCCTCAAAGGTCTTGCTATCTCGTATCTTCAAAGTCTTTCTCTGAACATTGCTTCTCTGCTGCTCAGGTTCTGCATTACCTTTTGCCTTGTCCAGTACAAGGGCCTGCTAACATCTCTCTCTTCCTTTTCTTCTCTTCAAGTGGGTATGTCAGTCACTCAGTTGTGTCTGACTCTTTGCGACCTCATAGACTGTAGTCTGCCAGGCTCCTCTGTCCATGGAATTCTCCAGGCAAAAATACTCGAGTGGGTAGCCATTCCTTCCTCCAGGGATCGAACCTTGGTCTCCTTCATTGCAGGCAGATTCTTTATCATCTGAACCACGAGGGAGCCCTTCAAATCACCTTCAATATTTCTGCCAGAGTTCTTTTTCTAAAAATATTTAAATGCTGCAGAAAAAACAGTCTTCTGAAACATTTAAGCTCTGTATTTTCTGTCCACCCTGGAGAAAATAAAGCCTCACCTTGTTGGCATATTATTCAAAGCCTCCTTCTTCTGTATGTTTTCATGACCTCCCTTCAAGCCCTCTTTGGAGTAACTACATGAATCCAGCGCCTACCTGGTCCAGACTACCCTCGCCTTGGACCTGGATCACAATTTGCCTCCAACAGGCAAACTGAAGACATTAATTCAGAGCCTGTTACTTCCTTGCTTGGAACTTTCCAATGGTTTGTCATCTCACTAGAGCAAAGCCCCAGTCCTTTTTATGACCTGTAAGCTGCAAAATCACTGCAGATGGTGACTGCAGTCATGAAATTAAAAGACGCTTATTCCTTGGAAGGAAAGTTATGACCAACCTAGATAGCATGTTCAAAAGCAGAGATATTACTTTGCCAACAAAGGTCCGTCTAGTCAAGACTATGGTTTTTCCAGTGGTCATGTGTGGATGTGAGAGTTGGATTGTGAAAACTGATGCTTTTGAACTGTGGTGTTGGAGAAGACTCTTGAGAGTCCCTTGGACTGCAAGGAGATCCAACCAGTTCATTCTAAAGATCAGTCCTGGGTGTTCATTGGAAGGACTGATGCTGAAGCTGAAACTCCAGTACTTTGGCCACCTCATGTGAAGAGCTGACTCATTGGAAAAGACTCTGATGCTGGGAGGGATTGAGGGCAGGAGGAGAAGGGGATGACAGAGGATGAGATGGCTGGATGGCATCACTGACTCAATGGACATGAGTTTGAGTGAACTCCAGGAGTTGGTGATGGACAGGGAGGCCTGGTATGCTGCAATTCATGGGGTTGCGGGGAGTCAGACACGACTGAGCAACTGAACTGAACTGAACTGAAGCTGCTTTTCCCATATGATCCTGTAGTCCCTCTGCCCTGGCCTCCTGAGAGGTCATGAAAGTATTAGAGACAGCTCTACCTTGGGATCTTTCCATTTGCTGTCTCATTGCCTATGTTGATTTTCCTGAGAAGCCCCCTGGTAACTTCCTTGTGTCCTTAGGGTCTTTACTCAAGTTTTACCATCTCAGACATGTTCCTCTGGCTTCCCCAACCCCAGGGAAGCTTATGTTCTCCTTCTCTGCTTCTTTTTTTCCTTAGCATTTACCACTACCTAATACACTATGTGTTTTCCTTATTAATTGCATTTTTTGTCTGTCTCTCCTATAAAATTGTCAGCTCCATAAGGGAAGAGTTTGTGTCTGTCTTATTCATGGCTGTCTCCCCGCAAACAGGGCCTGGTACATGGCGGGGGCAATGCCTCTTTATTGAACGACTTAGGTACTAGATGTTTTGAATAGATCAAAGTTCACTGCACCTCAGAGAATACCTCAGCTTGGCTTTGTCAACAAGAGCAGAATGGGTCAAAAGAGGAGAGTGCTAAGTCCTAGAAACAGATATCCCCCCAGGATTGGTTTAGTTTTGCTGGGATGGACTTTCTGTAGATGCTGAGGAGGCTGAGATTGATGGACAGGATTCTTCATCTAGGAATCAGCCAGGAAACAATTGGGAAAGTCCTGGCCAGTCCTGATGTGTGCAGAAGCATAGCAGTGGTGTTCAGAGCTGAAAGAGACTTATAGAGAGTTGGCATCGGGGAAACCTGTCGCCAGGGGGCAGCATTCACTTCATTAGGCTGGGGTTTGGGCAGCTCCTCGGGCTGGAGGAGAGAGAAATGAAGGCAGAACACTAATTCTGAAGAGTCTCTGGAGCTCTTATCTGGCTGGATAACTGACTGATGATGATCCTAAGGATTAGGAATGCCTCCGAAGTTCTGTCCTAAAGTCTGGGTTACTTTGAGCAGGAAATAGGTTCAGGGTGAAGGTCTGTTATCCTCCCTAAGGGATCATTGACTCAATCGACTTGAGTTTGAATAAACTCTGGGAGATAGTGAAGGACAGGGACGCCTGGTATGCTGCAGTCTATGCGGGTCACAAAGAGTCAGACATGACTTAGTGACCGAACAACAAGGGGAGCAAGACCAGAACTAACAGGAAAGAAATTTGAATGATGGGGTCCAGTGTGGGAGGCTCAATACTTCTAAACACCTTTGATCTGAAATGCCAGAGATCACTGGACTAAGATGAGAAGTGGACCGAGAGAGGAAGATTGCCAGTTGGAGAGCAGACACGTCCCTGGCCCTTGCCTTGCTCTGCTTCTTTATCAGCTGTGGCCTCTTTATCATTGTGTTTATAACTAACTAAAGTGTGTGTGACCAAGGAAGGCCGAATCAGACCCACAGCTATGTTTTGGTTTGTCGAGAAAGTTTTAAAATTGACTTTGAAACCTTCTCTGTGGGGCACTGATGGTACTGTTTGCCGCTGGCTTTAGCTCTCTAGTGTTCCTCAGATTTTTGTTGCCTGGCTGGCCCTGAAGGCATTTCTTTCTGCTACCTCTAATTGTTTTCCTTACCCTCCAAAGGCCAGCCTGGGCCATTTCTGATTTTCTCCCTTCAAAATTAATTGCTTCTGTTATATATCATTGTGACTTCATTTTGCACCTCGTGCTTTTCTTTGCATTATGAATACCTGTTTACATATACATCTTCTGTTTAAGATTCAAAACTGGAGGCCAGGTCTGAGTCATTGTGTGCTGCTTCAGTGTCTAATAGAGCATCTTGAACTTAGAAATGTTCAATAAATATTTCAATTGGATTTATTACTCAGAGTAAACTTCACACATCCTGGAAAACAAGACTTCTTTAGAAAGTCACTGATTTATCCAGTTTTGCATCACATTTGTTATTTATGTCATCATTAAAGTTAATCACGGAGAAAAAGATCAATTTGCAAATGCTCAATCCACTCTGGCTGCTTCATGATTCAAATAACTGAATCACACTGGTTAAGGTCAAATGATTAAGCTAATTGGATTGAATGACCATTTCTCAAGTGAGCAATCCCTTCCTCTCCAGCAATCTTTGACTAGCTGATACGATCAGTTGTGTATACATACAAATAATTACAGCATCATGTGACTTCACAATGAAACTGTATTTTGGGATTTGGGAGACATGGTTCTAGATTTCTTTGTTATTTTCTATTTTTTAAGGGGGTTGGTGCATGGGGTAGGGATGAAAAAGAAGGGTATATTGGCAGAAAAACTACAAGCTGAATATCTGCTAGCCTGATACTGGAGTAAGTACAGCGAGGTTTTGGGTCGGGGGGAAGAAATCGGTTTGCTCTGATAATAAGGTAAGCCTGTAAATTGGAAGGAATGCCCAAGGGGCAGCTTTGATCTGCTTTCTGCTCTTGAACTGGGTGGGGTTGATGTGGGTTGTGCTCCTGAGCCCTGTACCTGCTGCTGCCCTGTTGCCTAAATCTAGTCTTTTTAAACCTATATTGTTCTGTGTGACAACTAAATGAGCCACTGTATTAACAGCAAGAGTTACACGGAGGCAGAGACTAACTTATTAGTTAATAGGATGGGAACAATGGTAGGTGTCAGACAGTTACCACCTTCTAGATCCTTCAGGTTTAATTGAACCATTAGTGATTGCCTCATTGGCTGCTTTAAAAGGGGGGAGAATCCACCATTGTAAATGTGAAGTCACAATGTCACCTCCAGAAGTGTCAGTATGTAATATTTTATATGACAAACTTTCAATTATTCATCTAAAGAATGGCTACATTTCAAGCACTTTTGTTTTGGGGATGGATCACACCTTTTCATGATGAAAGCTTTCCTGTTAAGTTTGACTTAGACTGGTAACAAACTCAGATTCCCTGAGCTCCCTGCTGCTGATAACGGTAGAAGGCAATCTGAACATCACATGCTAGGTGACAGGGGGACCAACCTGACTTAACTTAATACGGCGATCCCATATTAAAAGAATAGGCAATTGATTGTGTGTGTGTTTCCTATTCAAGTATGCCATGGTTAGCTTTTATTTTCCCCTGCTAATTTGTTTGTTACTGTTGTGTTTCTACACAAGGTTTGGTGTGAGAGCCTTCTTTATTCCGTGGGGGAAAACTGTAGCTGCTCATTTAACCTCTAAAAAGAGAAATTTTACTTTTCAGGCTAAAGCTGAAAAGGGCAATGTTATTCCATTTCACGATTTCCTTTGGATTGATTGGCTCCATTTTCTGCCCTTAGGGATCTGCCTGAAATCCAGGCAACTGTAATTATTACAAGGCTTTGGGGAGAAATCAGCAGCAGCAGTGGCGATAACCATAGAGAAAATAAAAAGTACATTTTGCCTTTTATGTAGATTTTTGATTTGTTGTGTGTGAATAAAGGTTTGAAGTAAGAGGATGGAAATCAATTTCAAAGGTGACAGCAGCTGCTGGGTCTTTTTTATTGTTCTGGGGGTTGATTCCATGTCTTGTGTACCAAAATGTGTCTAAAATTAATTGATAAAATACTACAAAAAAGTACCTTTTTTTAAGATTTTTTTTTTTAATGTGGACTGTTTTCAAGTGTTTATTGATCTCCAACCCGGGATCAAATGCACACTCCCTGCAATGGAAGGTGAAGTCTTAACCACTGGACCACCAGGGAAGTCCCCTTATATGTGCCTTTGGGGGCAGAGGGGAATCTTCAGACTTAGAAGCTGTACTAGATCTTAAAGATTTTCTGATGCAACTACAAAGGAGCTTAAAACGACACTCAAGATAGCTTCCCAGAGTTCCCCAGATTAGTGAGTGTCAGACTACACTGGATGTCTTGACACCAAGTCCAGTTCCATTTCCCCCAGATCATGTTTAGATATCCTGCTGTGCTTCGGCTCAAGGGGAAACACACAAGGTTCCAAAGTGGGCCGCCTTTGAATAAGCAACAGCTAATACAAGGCTGAAATGACCCATGCGATGCCGATGCCAGGAATCAAAGGGTGAGCTCAGTAGACCAACTGTGCACACAACCCCTGTCCTTTCTTCACCCCCGTCACTGTATCCACCAGCATTTACCACCTTTCTAGAGGGAGGATTTTTTGCACTAGGGAATAGGTCCCCATTCTCATGAAGCTTCTCTTTAGGGAACTCTGTCCTGAGGATGGAGATGAAAATACCAGGGGTCTCGCCTTTCCCCAGGGGGAATGGAGACACTGCTGGCCTTTCAAATCTGGGGGGATCCTACATCTGCCCTTTCCATAGCCATATTTTCTGCTTTGCGATCTTCTGTGCCTAAGGTATTAACATTTAAAAAAAAAATTTCACTTCTAAGAGTTTTCGAGATAGAACCTGGAAGGTGTGCAAAACTTCTCCTTCTGGACTGCTTATTCTGCCAGCTTCCCTTAACTCTTCTGGCTGCTGTAGCCATTTGACTTTTCTGCTGGGCAGGTAGTAGTAATTTGGGGGGTCCCTAATTAGATTCCAGCCGCTCAATTCCCTGGTTCATTTACCCTGAACCACCTTCAAATTGAATTGGTTTTTTTCTTCCTCGCTGCCAACCCAAGCAGGAGTGGATCCTGGGGAATTACAGAGAAATAACAGCCTTTTTCTCCCCTTCCCCAGCCTCTGACTCATGCGCCTGCCCTTTTGTGCCGCTCTTCCATTATGCCTTCCCAACCACATGCTCCGCGCCTTCTGCTTAAGCTGTCTGAACTCGTTTCCTCCATGAACCATCGTGATGTACAACACGTACAGTCCCAGGGCCAGATGAATGGTTTTCCATTAGAAGTACACTGTGCCATCTGGGGCACCTGGGAAGATAATGCCACAAAGACGCCCCCATCTTTCAAACACTCGGAAGGAAAGATTTCTACCGCTCTGCCCAGCTCGCTTTGACTACTGCAATATAACGTGCTGCTGCTCGGTTCTGAAACCTGCGTTTTCTCTCCCTTCCTCTTTCCCTGCAGCATCTCAGGGCACTGTGTGACTTGGGTCGGGGGTGGGAGGGGGGGTTGGTCTTAAAATGCGATTCTGTGCACACCTAAAGGAAACACACAATGACAGTGTGAATTGTCAACACAGATAAAAAGGTTCTTCCATGAAAGCAATCAAGTGAAATACTTGCTTTTAAAAGGGGGCTTAAAGAACAAGAGGACTGTTTGGTTTTAAGAGAGCCAGGCCTTTTCCCTGGGCCACAAAATTAGCGTTTGTTGATTTTAGCACGTTTGTTATTTCTTCTGTGACTGAAAGTGATTGGTGGGGAGAAATCTCGGTTTCATCGCAAGTCTCCTTAACTGATTTCTTGTGTGTGCGCGCCTGCCTGTGTGCACCTCTCTTTCTTTGAAAGCCTGTTAAGACAATGCAGTTGCCTGAAAAAAAAAAAAATCCTGATTAGTATTCTGCANTGGCACTGCATCTACAGTGAACTCCAGTCCATTTTTATTCCTTTGTCAAATGCTTTTATTCACGGGAAACTGAAGGCACATGTTTACTAAGGGATAGAAATAGAAACACAATAAAAAACCAGTTTGATAGATGATCTAGCCTATTCTTCACACTTCCCTGTTGTTTTATTGATTTACAGAACACAAAGACTAATCCGAATTTACATTGCTTGTATTTCCCCTGATCTCAGAGGACTTGTTCCCCTTTGCTCAGATAAACCAAGCCAATTTTGTCTTTGTATCCAGTAGCCTCCGTGACAGTCGAATAGCCTGTCAACTAATCAATGTATGCGGCAAAACTAATTTTTACTTTAAACAAACATCCGAACATTGTGTTGACACAATTAAATGATTTCTGCGTTCTCCCATATAGCTGACACACACCCCAGGGAGCAGGTAAGAGCTATGGCTGAAATCACGCACACGTGCTCCTGCATCAAATTAAATATTTTCCCCTTAATCCTACCACCAGCAGCTGTTAGGTACCGCGGCTTATTGCATATGGCCTACATAATGAGACCGATCCAGGCGGTTCCGGCTTCTCCACTGAATGCTGAGTAGCTGTCTTCCCCCCAAGGACATGAAGAGTTACTGCTATTGAAAGAAGTTCTCATGCCGGATGAAGAGTCTGGGCATACACGTTTGGAGATGAGGGAAGAAAGCATTTAAAGCCGGAGCTTCTCCCTTGATTAAAATGAAGGGGATTGGCACTCTGCAAAGACTTGAATGAAACTGGCAAAGTCCCCAGAGTTCTGGCAGGATGAAGAGGGAGACGGGGTAGGTACGGCAAGCAAGGAAATCTTTGCTCTCTTCGAAACCTGTCAGAAAATTAGGTCAACATGATTTTGTATTTTAATGAAATAACTTAAGGGTAAGCCTGAGACTTGGAGGCCGCTAAGACTTTTATGCTAGAGTGGCTTGTCATGCTTGACGTAATGTCTGGCTCTGTATGAGAGGGGTATCGAAGCTCATGTTCTCCATGGCTAATCGGCCTTTAGCTGCTCCTGTCCTTTTAAGTTCTCAGTAGCTGGAGCATCAATATGGATGTGCCTGTCTCACAGTCTAAACACGGGGCAGGCTGCACATCATCATTTCAATTGTCAAAACAGATGAAAGGATTTCTGATACTCCAATTAAACGAACTTGGAAAAATCATTTTAAAATATGCTCCATAAAATAACCTGAATGTTAAAACACCAGAACCTTCCAACCGTTTCCTCTGGCTGTGTCATTAGCATCCCCTCCTGCCCCCCCACCTCCCACCACACACATACACACAGCCCTTATCTGATTTGATTACTTTTAGAATGAATTTGGTTTTGAACATGAAAGCTGAGGAAGCTAAATTGGAAGAATAATGGCTTGGCATTTTATGTCATTTGGTTGAAATTGCAGGTGTGGGAGTCAGGCCTGCTTCTCCGACTCATGCTTGGCTATTTCCCCTTTAATTTACCGAATTTGAAATGGATTGCCGCTTCCAAATTACACTACACTTAAGGGACTTGCAAAGAATGCTTGTGATTTAGGATCCTACAGTATTGCCTTGATGAAAAATTATGCAGGCACACTCACTGCCCTACAAGAAAACTACTTCTTGTAAAACAAGAGTATTTGACAAACACCAGGAAGCTGAAGATGATAAAACACATTCTAAGCTCCTTTTCTTATTAATCACGAGAGGGGACTGTGTTAATGGCAGCCTGAGGGATTGAATGGAAAAGAATCGGTGCAAGAGGGTATATGACAGAGGATCAAGGTGGTCAGAAAGAGTAATAATCATTGTATGGATGACTCTTATTTGAAGCCACAGAGGTTAAGAGATAGTTTTTAAAAACCAGGATTGCAATTGCTTTCAAGTACCCAAAGCAATTTTCATTACAAACAACACTGGTATTTCCAAGTGGAAGGGGCATCTTTGATGAATGAGCAATACACATCTTTAGCAGTATTATGTTCTTAAAGGAGATACATACTTTAATTCCAAAGTTTTGCTTTGTATTCTAGCTTTTGTTCATCTAGTTTAGTATTAATCTGTTTCTGTAAAGTTGATACTCTAGAAATATTACATACTTTACATAGTCCAGAGACAAATGTGAGGTTGAATATTTCAGGTTTCAAATGACTAATTCAAGCCTGAGTATCCTCTTTAAGCAGCTGTGTTCATCCCTCTGCCACTCATCATGTGCCTGAAACATTCCCAAGAGATAGAGAAATAAGGTGTGTTGTTTAACATCCAAATATGGTCCAGAATATGGTCAATCTTACTGATATGCAAAGTGCTGGTGAAAAGAGGGCATATTCTGCTCTTTGTGGGTAGAGTATTCCATAAAGGTCATTAGGTTAAGTTCAATAATGTTTCTCAAGCCTCCTGTATGCTTGCTGGTTATTGACCTACTTACAGTACCAGTGACTGTAAGAGGAGATTTTAGGTCTCTGAGAATAATTGTGGACTTTATTTAATCCTTAGTTCTATCAGTTTCTGATTTCTATATTCTTCGCAGTCTGTCCTATGCATTTAGGTTTGTTATTTTTCCTTAGTGAAGGGACCCTTTTGTCAACATGTAATGCACTGCTTTATTCCTGGTTCTTAATTTTGAAATCTACATTTTCTCCGTGTGGCTTTTTTAGATTAGTGTTTGCATGGAGTTTTTTCTATAGTTTCAGTTTCAATATTGCATTATAATTAAAGTGAATTTTTGTGGACAGCTTATACATAGTTTGATTTTATCTTTTAAATGCAATCTGACAATCTTTTAATTGGTGCCTTTAGATCATTTATATTCAATTTGATGTATGTACTTGATGTATTTGTATTTGTCTATTCTTTCATCATTTTGTCTGTTTGTTCCCTCTGAATTTTTTTCTCTCTTTCTTATCCTCTTTTAGGTTACTTAAATATTTTTAATATCTCATTTAATTCCTCCATTAACATTTTGACTGTATCTTTTTGTATTATTTTATTTGTTGCTCTAGGGATTATAATTCACATACTTAATTTTCTAGTCTACTTATAACTCATATTTTACCACTTCAAGTAAAATGTAGACAGTGCCTTACAACCATATATGTCCCATTCACCCTTTATGTTGTAGTTTTCGTATATATTATATCTGCATACATTAAACCTTCAGGTTTCAAATTACTAATTCAAGCCTGAGTATCCTCTTTAAGCAACTGTGTTCATCCCTCTGCCACTCGTCATGTACCTGAAACATTCCCAAGAGACAGAGAAATAAGGTGTGTTGTTTAACATCCAAATATGTTACATTTTTTCTTTCAAGAATCACATATATTATAAAGAACATAATAGAAGAAAATAATCTATTATATTTACCCAAATATTAACATTTCTGTTGCTCTTCCTTTACTCCTAAAGCTCTGAGTTTTCCCTCTGATACCACTTCTGTTCAGCCTGATAAACTCCCTCTAGCATTTCCTTTACAGCAGGTCTGATGGTGACAAATTCTGTTAGTTTTCCTTCATGTGATAATTTCTCCTTCATTCCTGAAGGATCCTTTCGCTGAATATGGAATTCTGAATTGATAGGCTTTTTTTGATCTGGTTGTTTGCCTTCTGTTTTCATCATTTAAAATATATTTCTACTGTTTTCTAGTGATTTCTGATGAGAAATCTACAGCTATTATTATTTCCTTGTATGTCATATGTTGTTTTCTCTGGCTGCTTTCGGGACTTTTTCTTGATATTTGGTTTTGGCTCAGTTTGATTATGATGTCTCTGAGCATGATTTTCTTTGTGTTTATCCTGTTTAGGGTTCATCTTTGTGTTTATCCTGTTTCAGGTTCATTGAATTTCTTGAATCTGTAGGTTTGTGTCAGCAGTTTACTGTTCTATGATTCATTAGGAAAATTACCTTTACAGCTATTGTAGATCTTCTAATTGGGAAGAAAACTGATAGTGTATTTCTGATACTAAATTTAAAAAAATTGGCCCAGATGAAAGACATACTGAAGATGAGAAAGTACAGTTTTTACTTTTTAAAAGATAAAGTACACAACCAAGGAATTTGTCTTCAGTCTTATGTGAATTTTAAAAACATGTTATTATGAAGATGTTAGGTACAGAGTTAAAAAGATCATCAGGAGTCAGCATGAATTCATTTCAGAAAAATCATATCAGATAAATGTAATTTCTTTTTTAGAAAGACTTATTAGACTGTAAATTGGGAAATTGATTACAAGTAACATATTTTTCAGCAGGGCAGAGGGTCAGATCTTCCATGCTATTCCTTTGGGCAAAAGGGAAACCTTTAGAGAGAGTATTACTGTTATTGAATGCATCATAACTGGTTTAACAACTACCAAAGTGTCCTAAATAGTCAATTGATTTCATCCCTGGAAAGCTACTTCTTATGCATCTGTCATGACTTCTATTTTAAACCCATGATTGGGTGAAATTTTAAAGCTGGAAGTTATAACAAATATTTTGGATGACTGAATCAAGATCTAAAATAGTAACATTTACCACTTAATACCAAGATCTATAACAATAACATTTGGCAAAAACACACCAGGCAGTTTTCTAGAGCTGGGAACTGAAGCTAATGTGTAACTCCTCAAATTACCCAAACTCTTGGCAGGATTCAGTAGAATACAGTAGTGATCGTTTACTCTTTCTTGGTACTCTCTTCCATCCCAGGATATCACTCTCTCATGGTTCCTCTCATATCCCACTGATCTCTTGTTTTTGGTCTCCACTGCTCTTTCTTCCCAATTTTGGAGGGCCTGAATCCCAGGGACAGGGGAGCCTGGTGGGCTGCAGTCCATGGGGTCGCTAAGAGTCGGACATGACTGAGCAACTTCACTTTCACTTTTCCCTTTCATGCATTGGAGAAGGAAATGGCAACCCACTCCAGTGTTCTTGCCTGGAGAATCCCAGGGACGGGGGAGCCTGGTGGGCTGCCGTCTATGGGGTCGCACAGAGTCGGACATGACTGAAGCGACTTAGCAGCAGCAAGGAGACACTCTTTTTCTTCTCATTCTCTAGGAAACTTTCTGAGTTCCATAACTTATACACATCTATAGTTTTGAGCATCCAGTGTCACATTTTCAGTCTAGACCTTTCTCCTGAACTCCTGGTATATGTGTGTTTTGTTTTTGTTTGTTTTTACTGCCTGCTTGACATTACCATTCATTGTCTTAATAGGCATTTCAACTTAACTTATCTAAAACAGAACCCTGGATGCCAACCTTCAGCTTATTATCAAATTTCTCCTCCTGCAGCCTTCCTAATTCATTAATGGTACCTCTGTTCTTTTAACTGTCCTTCAAAAGATAATTCCTAAATAATAGACATTTCATCCCCTATTAACAGAGGAAAGTGAGACTCAAGTGAAAGGTCTTTGTAAAAGATTACACAGGCATTAATAAGTAGTGTCAGGGTCAAACATGAACTCATCTGATGCTCACTCATCCCCAGATGTTTCCCATTTTAATAAGATTACACCAAAGTTTTGTGCTCATGTCAACAAGTTTTTTTTAAATCTGAGACTATAATTCATAATATAATTTAAAAATGCTTACTCCTTGAAAGAAAAGCTATGAAAAACCTAGACAGCATATTAAGAAGCAGAGACATTACTTTGCTGACAAAGGTCTGTATAGTCAAAGCTATAGTTTTTCCATTAGTCATGTATGGATGTGAGAGTTGAACCAAAAAAGAAGGCTGAGCTCTGAAGAATCAATGCTTTCAAACTGTGGTGTTGGAGAAGACTCTTGAGAGTCCCTTGGACAACAAGGAGATCAAATTAGTCAATCCTAAAGGAGATCAGTCCTGAATATTCATTGGAAGAACTGATGCTGAAGCTGAAACTCCAATGCTTTGGCCACCTAATGTGAAGAGCTGACTCATTTAGAAAAGACCCTGAGCTGGGAAGGATCGAAGGCAGGAGGAGAAAGGGATGACAGAGGATGAGATGGTTGGAATGCAGGACGACAGAGTTTAAGCAAACTCTTGGAGATAGTGAAGGACAGGGAAGCCTGGTGTGTTGCAGTCCGTGGGGTCACAAGGAGTTAGAACTGAGAGACTGAACAAAACGAATATAATTCAGGAAAACACTGGCCTGTAGCAGCAGCCTCTGATAAAGGACTTGGTTAAGTAACCATGTCTTTCCATAGGAGGTAGCTGCCGGCACAGGATACTTTGATTCTTGGCTGCATTATTTGAAGAGTAGTCTTTAGGTTGATGGGGTTGCCAGTTCACTATACTCTGTACTTGTGAGAACAGATTTGCAGTATTCTGTTTTATTCTGGGGACAGCATAACTAGAAAGAGATGACAAATAAAAGTCATTCAGTGAGAAGTCATCAGGATGATAAGTAAGTTCGAAGTCACGACTAAAGAGGAATTCTTCAAGGCCTGGAGATAATATGGCCTGGCAGATGCTCTTTTTAGCTCTATATTTCAGTTCTATTTAATAAATAGAGAATGAAATCCTACTATGTGTCAATTGGACACTGTCACAAGCACTGATAATACAAAGATTAAAAATCATGGTCCTTGCTTTCATTATCAAAGAATAGGTATAGCAGTTACAGAGAGAGAGAAAGATTTGTCCTTTACATTGAGCCAAAATCTAATGGAATTATTCAAGGATGAAATGAGGTAGCCTTTTGCCATCACTAAAGATATTCAAGCACATGCTAGAAGTCTACTTGGTGTAGGAAGAAGGCTGTGGAATTAAATTAACCATTGTATGAGTGATCGAACTGCAGGACCTTTAAGCACTTCCAACCCTGAGATGCTATGATTCTTTCATCTGTGCTATCCCTGTCCTTTAATACCATAAATAATTGAGACATAACTACAAAACATTGCATTTACATGGCAAATGTAAATCACCCACTTGCGTGGGCAAGATTTGTTCATTCTCTTTTAAGCTCACATCATTTTGTGTGTCTTTCTTCTGTCCCAGAGAAAATTATAGGAATCATAAGCTAAAACAGGTACACCTATGAAAGTTAGAAATGAAAGGGGTTCAAATTTATGAACATCTATATATGTTTATTTTTGTATTCTAATTGCATCTTATAGAACCCACTTTAAAAATATATAGATAAAGGGTAAACCTAAGCTTCTTAGAAAATATCATTTTAAGTTTATGTGACAATAAGCGAGGATCCAGTGTAATTTTAGCATTTAATTTTAGGCCACTGAATGATCACTGTGCTCTGATCATAGCCATCTCTAGTGGTGTTGTCATCATTTGAGCAGCAGGTGAGTCCATTTCTTTTTATGCATTTTATAAGGTAAGACATTCTGTATGTTGATTTGATCAGGTGGGGAAGAAGCATAAGAGCAAACTGACAGAGTTTTGAAAAGAGTGTGGCAGAATTTGATCAGTTTCCATGGTTTTGTAAGAACAAAGGAAATGCTCAGATTTGAAGTTTTGAAAAAAAAATGATAAAGGCAAGAAGAGAAGGGCAAGGGAACTTATTAATTCAAGATACATCTTCAACTGTTTTGAATATGATCATTCTAATAAGCCACATATGTAGTTTCAGATCCTGGTATGCATTATTTTACAAGGCGTTTTACAATGGCTGCATTACTTTTTAAATGGTCTCTTGGTTGGGAGAGGTGACAGAGCTTCAAAATAAATTCAGGCCAACGTACTTGCACAGTGATTCAAAACTGACCAACAGCCAAGTGCAAATATATATGCATGATTGAGCAACTTCTGTATGCTACTACTTGCGAGTTCATATAACTCCAAGAACAGTTCTTGGAAGTTGGTGTTGCTATGCAGTTTTACACATGAAAACATGTAATCAGCATGCCACACCTATGTTGTTTGATTTCAACTCTGCTGCTTTTTCTGCAGAATCTGTGATGGCAAATTGTGGCATAGATTGAGAGTCAATTTAATTTACTGCTAATATAATTATTGGGGTATTTTACATCTTCTGATACATAGGCAAACGAAAGTAGCCATGTTGCTGCAAAGGTAGAAAACAAACCGAAAAGTGACCAACCAGCCAAACTGCCTGCCCCTGAAGAATATTTAGAGTCCAGCTCTTAGTCTTCTCTCGAGGGTGTTCTGGGTTTCAGCCCACAGGCCAACATCGTTGCTGGGTTTCGGGTGCAAAAGGTTGGTTATTAGGTTGTGAGCTAGGTTGAACTGGGCAGGAACACTCACAAACTGAAAGCTCCTTCGCAGAATCTAAAATTGGATTTGGACTCAGGCCAAAAGTGAACAGACAGGAATAGCTACGCACTGTTTAGTACAAAATGAAAATGCAGGTCCCTTGTTAAGATGGCTCAGATTGTAAAGAACCTGCCTACAATGCAGGCGGCAAGTGTTCAATCCCTGGGTCCAGAGGAGCCCCTGGAAAAGGAAATGGCAACCCTCTCCTCTATTTGTGCCTGGAAAGTCCCACGGACAGAGGATCCTGGAGGGCTACAGCCCATGGGGTCGCAAAGAGTAGGGCTTGGCTCAGTGACTACCACTGTTACTTTGTTAAAAAATTAGGAAAGAAGCGTCATTAAAAGAACTAAGTACAAAGATTTTTCTTTTCTTCTGTGGTCAGTCTCTTGTCATAGTATTTTTATTAACTATTTAGTGTTGTTCTAAGTTTTAAAAAATAAAATGTTAAACATAAAATTTTAAAAATAGACTGTTAAATGTAAAATGTAAAATTCATACTAATAATGTATCTTTATATTGTACAGTGGCAATTTAAATGCAAATATAAGGGCATTTAACTCTTATGCAGAATCACTGAAACTACACAGTTCATATATGCCTGTGTATTTTGTTCTTAACAGAAGAGTAGAGACTAACTCAGCTGTTCTTATTTCACTTCTTTCTTTACTCACATTTGACCTGTACTCTCTAGCTTGCCCCTCCTAACGAATAGAGAAGGACTGATAGGAAAAGGTACGGTTTCATAAAGGAATGTTTATCTTTTCCTTTTCTTCTAAGTCATCAGTTTCAGTGTAAACTGTTGGCTGAAATAGGGAAGCAACATGAGTAAGGATTTGATAGGTCTCCTTGGTCATCTGTGTTTCTTATTAAATACCATTGTCTTCTTTCTGTGTTCAAGTTTTGATCCTAACAGAAGGTATGGTTTCTTGGGGGATGTTGGCATCCCTGCTTACTTAGTTACAGATATAACATGATTACCTTGTACTTGCTTTGACTCCCATTGAACTTCCATGCCTTGTGGGTCTATTGGAATTTTGCACTCATGGAACATCA
Source organism: Redunca redunca (assembly GCA_006410935.1). Taxonomy (NCBI): domain Eukaryota; kingdom Metazoa; phylum Chordata; class Mammalia; order Artiodactyla; family Bovidae; genus Redunca; species Redunca redunca. Next base: position 557,711 of record SJYQ01000642.1, read on the forward strand.
TGAAAGCTACATGTTAGTGGGGACAGCAAGGAGGAGTAGTGCAGGTGCATATGGTATGGATTTCCTGTGTCCACAAACATGCTCCATTATCCCATTGAACTTCACTCACACAAGTTCAAAGATAAAATCACTAAGAATTTCAAGATGGCAATGATAGAGCATTAACCCAAAGACACAGGACCCTACCAAGCACTAGACTCCATGTGACTTCTCTGACTGCACAGTTAGGAAGCTGGCCTTCATAGCTGACAAATTTAGAAGAAAGCCTGAGGTTTTTAGTACCTGGCAAGATGGAGTTCTTATTGTTTAGTTGCTCAATTGTGTCCAGTTCTTTGTGACCCTATGGACTGCAGCACACCCGGCTTCCCTGTCCTTCACTAACTCCTGGAGTTTGCTCAAACTCATGTCCATTGAGTCGATGATACCATCCAACCATCTCATCCTAGGTCACCCCCTTCTCCTCCTGCCCCCAGTCTTTCCCAGCAGCAGGGTTTTTTCCTATGAGTCGGCTCTTTGCATCAGACAGCCAAAGTATTGGAGCTTCAGCATCAGTCCTTCCAATGAATATTCAGGATTGATTTCCTTTAGGATTGACTGGTTTGATCTCCTTGCTGTCCACGGAACTCCCAAGTGTATTCTCTAAAACCACAGTTTGAACGTATCAATCCTTTGGTGCTCAGGCTTCTTTATGGTCCAACTATCACATCTGTACATGACTACTAGAAAAACTATAGCTTTGACTATTCAGACTTTTGTTGGCAAAGATGGAGCTATGCCTCTAAAGTTTACCTCTACCCATGACCACAACTCTAGACTGGTTAAAACCCCAACACCAGCTACCTAAGTACAGAAGTGTAAACAATAGCAGGTGGATGGAGGGGGAAAGTCTAACATGAAGAACAACTACTAAGGCAGCTCTGAGTTGTCCTCCCCACCAACTCCTTTATATTTTGCAGTTTTGACCCAAGAGCAGGCCAGATCAGGGAACTGTGCAGTGGGTTCGGGGAGCAAAATCTTTGAGAGCAACCAGTCATTCTGACTAGAGGACAGAAACAAGGGGTTCTTGTCCTGCCAGCCTTAGAGAGTGGGTGAAACCTGTTTTTTCCTCTCCCTCTCTTGTCTCTCCTGAGTCTGCTCCAAGGCGAGTCCAGCAGTAGATCCGCACTGCTGCGGTAGCAGTGGTAGCCCCACTGGCGCCCAAAACCTGAAGGAAAACTCATCCTTCCAAACTGGATTAAGCAGGAGAATGTCCTTGTTTGTAGGAAATATATACTAAAGTGTTCGAGGGTGATAGGGCATCACGTTGGCAGTGACTCAGCCTGTATTTATTTCTGCATTTATCTATGTAAATCTGAGTTCACGCAGATGTATCCAATTGCAATCCAATACTACATGGCTTATTCTGGTGTTCTCTTTTTCTTTGTTACTTCCTTCTTCATTGGTGAGAAAAATAGTTCCCATTGGCTTTGATACATTGACTCCTTTGATTAATCCTTCTGTAATGCCCTGCTCACCCTGTCCAGTTTATGATGACTTCACCTGGAAGTCCTCCTCACTCACTCATCCTCCAACACTCCATGACAGTTACCCTTTCGAACCTTCCCTTTCTCATTCTCACAGGCTACAACCCCCAGCTCTAGGAAATTATGCATCCCCCCATGACTAGCAGCATGGCTAGTCCCACCTAATGGCTTCTGGGTTAAATTTTCCAGAAAAGGAGAGAATAATTTTCAAACGCCCTCTAGCTTTTTTTCTGTCTTCAGGATGTAGCTATCTATGAAAGTACCTCACAGTCATGTCCGACTCTTTGCAACACCATGGACTATACACGTCCATGGAATTCTCTAGGCTAGAATACTGGAGTGGGTAGCCTTTCCCTTCTCCAGGGGATCTTCCTGACCCAGGAGTAGAACCTTGGTCTCCTGCATTGCAGGCAGATTCTTTATCAGTTGAGCTATATACAAGTACATAATTTCTCTGGTTGCTTTATACAGACTCACTGAATTTACCAAAATATTCCAAGAACCTAGGAAAGTGCCCCAAATGTAATAGGCACTTAAACATAGTTGTTGATTCAATTAGTATTGCCATGACCTGACTTTCATGTTAGCCTCTGCTTCATGTTTAGATTTTTAAGCTCTATGATCTGTACTGGATAGCACACACATAGCTTGCTAAGTGCCCCTTATTCTCTTAAGAGCTTTCCATGAGTTAATTTATTTAATCCACACAACAGCCTATGAGATATGGACCACTAACATTCCTATTTTACCAACAAATTTGCAAGGCAAAGAGAGGTTACATAAATTGCCCAGTATCACCTAACTAGTAAATGGTGGGGTTAGGATTTGAACACAGGCTGGAGTTAGAATCCGTGTTCTTAACTACTACACGAATAACTATGGCTTTATTTCTCTCTTTCATCCCAGGTTGCTCCACTGCTCTTTCTATTCACACAGTAGCTTTTGAATATTTATGTAAATCACGTGGCTGTTGGACTTCAGTGCTGACACTGGATATGAATTTCATGTGGCTCCCGGGTTATGATCATCTTGTCTCACTTAGTATCCGGTGACACAGTCTCTCTGGTTTAGTTAAAACTCAGGAACCACAAGTGAAACCACAACTGAAAGCTCTGGGTTTGCTGGGATGGCAAATGCTTCTCAGTATGCTAGTACTTGCCCTGTCAACCCCTGTAGTAGCCCCAGGATGATACCCGCTTTGAGACAGTATTTAATAGGACTTGGGCTTCCCTCATAGCTCAGTTGGTAAAGAATTTTCCTGCAATGCAGGAGACCCCGGTTCAATTCCTGAGTCAGGGAAGATCCCCTGGAGAAGGGAGAGGCTACCCATTCCAGTATTCTTCAGCTTCCCTTGTGGCTCAGCTGGTGAAGAATCCGCCCGCAATGCAGGAGACCAGGGTTCGATCCCTGGATTGAGAAGATCCCCTGGAAAAGGGAAAGGCTACCCACTCCAGTATTCTGGCTTACCAATACTTTCTTCTAATGGGCTTATGTATAACTAATTGGGTATACATGTCAACTAGTGCTTTCGACATGAGTATCAGATCATCACATCTTTGTGACACCTATTTATTCTTTTATATTTGCATCTCAATTTTGTCTTATGTGTCATTCATTAGGCCTTCAGTATTGGTTGCAACTCCCCTTCCAATATTTTTTCATCTAAAATAACTGGATATTTTTAACCCTATTGTTCTTTGGTGGGGGTATCATTCATAATTCCTTCCACACTAATGGCTAACCACTTATTTCTGGGAGTGTTCCTCTATATTTTAAAGTTGTTTTGATGAGCTCAACTGGGAATTGCCATTCGAGTGATATATAACCAGCTTAGCCCCCAAACCTATTATTTCTAATGTCTATATTCTTCTTTTAGTCAAAATCCCAGGCACCATTTGCAATTAGGAATGAATGGAACTCCTGTTTCTCTAAGACTTTCATTTTCATGCCCAGGACTTTCAAGTTCCTAGTAACTCATCCTACATCTTCTTTGGAAGCATTAGTTGATTTCTGTGTAGTATTTGGTACCAAACAGAGTGGGATGTGTTTCACAGAATTTTTTGTTATATGCCAGATGCATATATAGACCCTTAGCAAACCACCCTGTTCCTCAAAATGTGATTTTCTTTAATTACCCTAAGTCATTTCTGTCTAGAGCTAGGAGTAGTTTTGTCTAGTTACCCTTGAGAATTCTTTTTTTTTTTTTTTCCTCCACTGGTGACTTTTATTTTTTTTTTTTTCTTTTTNAAATTTTTTATTTTAACTTTAGTTCACTTTACATTACTGTATTGGTTTTGCCAAACATCGACATGAATTCACCACGAGTGTACAAACGTTGAGAATTCTTATTATTATGAACATCTTCCCTAACACATGAACACATGCTTGGGGAGACATTACTTTCTGCCCTGGGGCCTGGTCTAGATACAGCACATAGGAGTTCTCATCAAGCTTGGACACATTGACTAGAGGAGGGTTGCTGAGAGGCAGCATCTTACAGAGATGAAACAAAAAGCAAAGGAGACCAACAGACGAAATTTGTCAGCAGGAAAGGGACGGACGGGACGGGGGAAAAAACAGATCACAGCTGAGATGAACAGAGGGTGGGAGGAGCTGTCTAAGACCCCCCACAGTGGTGTTTATCAGGAGCGCACAGGCTCTCCAGATGAAGACAGGATGGTTGCTGTTCAAGCTGCACACCCAGTGTGGGCGCTGATCATGTGGCTTCTAGGGTGCCGAGCTCTTTCCTTTTTGCTTTCTGTGGCCATGTCACTCTACTCTCCAGGCTCCGACTGATTTCTCTCCATTTCCTTGCTGTGATGTCATGGTGCATGGGCACTTGAAGTCAACTTTAATATTTTCTTCTGCCTCAAAAAGAGTTCCTGTTGCTTAATCCCGACCAGCTCCTTTGAGAACACAGTGGCCCTCTGTCTGCCCAGGATGCAGCTCGTGGAGGTCTGTCTGCCCTCTGCCTCCCTTGCTCGCTTCATCCACAGCCTTCCTCCTGAAGCACGCCTCCTGACCCAGTTCACACTCACTCTCATCTTCTGATGTTATTACTTTCCATTTCTGACCTCTTTCCCTCCCTCGGGCCTCAGTACTGTCTTTCCAGCTACAAACTTCTTTTCTTGACTCTGGTTTTTCCCCAGTGTCACTGCCTCTAGCAGTAAACAGTCATTCGGGTCAGCCCCACCCCAGAGACCATCCGTTGGCACAGCGGATGTGGTCTCTTGTCCAGGGAACCTGCTTGAACCTTCCATATGGAATCCAGCTGCCACTCTCTTAACTGAGAAATCTGTCATCTCACAGTGGTAGGAGAGAGGGACTCAGCTACAGCATTTACTACTCTCATGGCGGCTGTTTGCCTCTGGCAAAAAAAAAGACAAATTTAGCACACTTTCTGCAGGCCACTAAAATGGACTTCTTTGGCTTCTGCACCTTTGTGTTACTAAGTGGAATTATGTTTTTCTTTCCTGGTTCCTTTAATGGACTTACAGAAAACTAGCTGTATAGTACAATGCTCTTGTACCCTTGCTCCCTTAAAGAGTTAGCTTTAAAAATTTTCTTCTTCATAATGTCTCTCATTCCTTTTTCTATTATATAGGGACAATTTAAGGTGGAAAATGTCAGCAAATTTCCGCAGTTATCTTTAGCCTGCTGGTGCATTTCAGCAGGCCCTATATTGTCTTTTATCAACAATGTAAAAAAAAAACAAAAACAAAAACCTGAATGATCTTGGAACTGCATAGATAATCCACAGTATTTATTTTCCATCTAGTGCTTCATTTTTTTTTAACTCATTTTCCATCTAATGGTGAACAAGAAACAAAGAGGAAGTACTTAGCTTTTACTTTACTTCCCATCTCATTTATAATAGTAGATAGCGAGAGAGATAAGCAGGATGTGTGAATTTATTTAAGGCTTCTCCTATGTATTAGAGACAAACCTAATAACCAGGTTTAGAGTTGAGAGAAGAGTGTCTGATTTCTAGTTCATGGCCAGGTGGGGGATGGGGACCTACATGCAATAAAACACAACATAAATATTGAGAGAGGAGCATTTTAAGGAGGAGCATTCCATTTATGTGGAATATTTAAAGCTACCTGAGGGAGAAGAGGGCTTAGGGAAAGCTCGCAAGAGCCTGAGAAGCGATGATGCCTGTGCTGAGTCATTTCAGGATTAGGAGGGTTGACCAGATAGAGAAGGATGTTGATTTCAGGTAGAGGGACCAGCACTGAAAGGGTGGGAGGCAAGAAAAACTGAGAGCTATGCTCCATTGAAGGAAATTGGATATGTCTGGAGTATGGGGGATGTGGAAATGCTGAAAAGGAGTGAGGATGGGAAGAAGAAAGTGTAGGGCTGGGTCACGGGAAGCCTTATATGTCTGCCTATGCAATCTGAGCTATAGGAGGTGGGCTGGAAAGCCACTGATGAAATTGAAGCCATAGAAGGGCATTGTGACATTTATGCTTTCAAAGAGAATTTTGGCTCCAGTGTAGCTGATGGTTTAGAATGGGACAAGACTAGAGGCAAGAATATGATCATTAAGTTCATACAGGGAAAAGTACTAAGGGTCTGAATTAAGGCAGAAGCAATGAAAATTAAAAGGAAAGAACTGAGGAAGGTTAGGGGGTTATCGCTGAAAGAATATGGTCCTATTCTGCTTATGTAAGGGTGACAGAGATGAAATATAGAATAATTACCAGGTTTATTTTTTCTGTTTAAGTAACTGGATGGAATTTGTAATAATAGACGGATTGTATTGTGAAAAAAAAAGAATGCTGACATTTATTGAGCACTTCCAAAGAGTTAAGCAGTTTATGTATATTGCCTCACTTTATCTTTAAAATAACACTTTGGAGTAGGTACTATTAAGCAAATTTTACAAATGGGAAAATGGCACGGAAAAGGCAAGTTTCTTTTCCAGGATCACACAAATAGGTGGCCATATTGGGATTTGAATACAGATGTGAATGCCTCCAGGATTTGGGGTTGGTGCACTGTCATATTTTGTGCATAGGAGATGGACTCCATTCAGGGAAGAGGCGATGAGTCCTGTTTGGGATATGCAGGTGGGTTTCTAGTAGGCAGTTGTGATGTGGGTCTGAAGGTCGAGTGAGTGATTTGAGCTGGAGATTGTTATCGAGGGAAGGAGACAGACAACCAGGAGTTCGCTGAATTATCCAAACCATGACCCACCGTGCTCCTTAGATTCCTGTCTTTGTTACTCCATGAAAGAAGAAAGAGACAATCATCTTGAGCGAGGTCAGACCAGGCTGCCACAGTCGGCCCTTTACCCTCAACCCAGCTCATCACTGTGCCTCTGTGACAGGAGTGGGTTAAATTTGCTCCACTTTCTCTTTTCCTTATGATGATTCTTATCATGAGAACATTAATCTTGTGCTATTTTCTGTTTTCATTACAATCTTTGTCACACAAGTGGAGCCTCAGAATGTTAATGCCTCATATCTTCTGTGAAGGATAGTAGAATTCTCCATTGCTTTGACCTTTCCAATGTTCTGTATTTCGATTGGGTCTGGAAGTTGATGATTAATGATAATTACAATAATTACACCAAGGGACTCGAAATATAAATTACCAAATGTTCAAAGGAAGCCACTTGAAACCTTTAATAGAATCTTGAACAATCTCTGTCCAAATGTTCCCACTTCCTCTGTCAGACATCCCTCGGTGAGTAGGTTGGGAGAAATTCAGCCTAGGTTGCAGCCAGAAGAATAAAAGAGCTGTGATTTGTGAGCCATGTTTTAGTTATATGAAGGGGGGGGGGAGAAATCAATTTTTAAATCAATAGAATGGCCCTTCGCCCAAACAGCTTTGCTTAACAAAGAGTGAGCATTCCATAAAACAAGACTTCGCTTTTGATTCAGATCATTAACTACGATTCCCATTAGGCGGGAGGTGCCATGAGAAAAGGGGATATTTACTTGTCTCCTCTGCTCTGGTTTCTGGGCTTTAATTTTAGGGAGGTGTAGCTTTCCAGTATGGAGGGGTCAGGACTCCATGCAGCCTTTGCACATTTGTCCACAGATGACACCCAAACTTAGCACCAGTGTTAGCCCAATCATATTCTCTATGTGAGCCTTTGCAATGGGCAAGATGCAGATTTCCTGAGGCTTTCATATTTTAAAACAAGTAGTAAAAACACTCCACTCCACTGTTCTTGCCTGGAGAATCCCAGGGACTGGGGAGCCTGGTGGGCTGCTGTCTATGGGGTCGCACAGAGTCGGACACGACTGAAGTGACTTAGCAGCAGCAGCAGTAAGAACACTGGGATGAGGGTTTCATTCTGAGACCTCTGGCTATTTTCTTCCTGCTGCAGTAAATTCTACCTTATTTTGGGATACCAGTGTGACCTATAGAGTATCTCAATCTTTATCCAGAGGGTTGGAGGGGTTGCCATCATGCTAGGCTTCCAAAGGGAAGAATTTATGGTGACAAGACATCTGTGGGTAGGTTGTAGGAGTGTATTCTTATATGATGATAGGATGGGAAGAACTGTCTCTTCCTGCAGCTTTGACGCACTTACTTGAATACAGGTATCGTGACTGCTTTTGACTGTGTCAGTATTTGTGGTATAGTGTGTGTGTGATCAGTCAGGTCTGACTCCTTGTGACCCCATGAATTGGGGCCCACCAGGCTCCTCCATCCATTGGATTTCCCAGGCAAGAATAGTGGAGTGGGTTGTCATTCCCTTCTCCAGGGTGTCTTCCTGACCCAGGGATTGAACTCAACATCTCTTGCATCTCCTGCATTGGCAGAAGGATTCTTTACCACTTGCGCCACCTGGGAAATCCAAGGTGTTCCATTATACACTAGGTCTAATTAGCCTTAGCCAGATTCTTGGCATTTAGAAATCTGTGTATTGAGAATGATGTAGGAGAGTAGAGGGATATCTCGGGGAGAGTGATGGGCAGTCCTTACAGTGTTGTTCTCCAGACATATATTGGACACTGAAAGTTTACATGGAGGTCAGAATTGGCTGAAACTGAGTGCTAACATCAGAGCATTTGCAACAGGCAAGGTGCAGATATCCTGAGTTCTGTTGAGTTTTTGAATAAAAATAGCAAAAGTTATGTAGCCCCGGATGGACCTTCTGGCCAGTAGACAGCAGCCCTCCCTCTTCTTTTTGCTCTGGGATCTCCAGGGTCCTGAGAGCACCATGAGTATTGCCAGAAGCACACCGTGATGGTCACTTGGAAGATTCTCGGGTCCAGATAGGCAGACCCCTATTCAACTAACAGCTATGGTGCCTTAGGGTGTTTCCTTTTTCCAGAAGATCCTATCAGATCCCCAAGGTTTTTAATGAATCAGCCTGGCACACACTGAGGTAGTTTAAGGTAATACCTAACCTGTAAGAGGCAGTCATAAAAATCGTGGTGCTGGATTTGTATGAGCATGTGTGTGCATCCGTGTGTGATTGTATGCATATTTCTGCTTATCTTAAAATTTCCCCTTTGGGAGGTGCCATGCTTCTTTCTGGCTTACATTACACCCCAGAAGATATAGGTAGGAAACAGGAGTTTTAATCCAGGATCTGAACTGGACTGTGTTATCTTTGTTATCACTTCTGTTCTGAGCTAGGCTTTAATTGCAGAAACAGAGTCTCAGAAGAATAACATGAACTCCATCTTGATGCCGATTAGTTAATAAATCAGTCGGAAGCATTTGGTATGTTCCTCTCTTCAAGTGAGGTACGCTTTCTAGAGCTTTTTGTGCTGCAGAGATACTCAGAGCTTGTAAACATGAACTCAAGAAAATTCAAACTGTGACAAGTTGATCTTGTAACCTGGGCAGTTACTACTATATTAAACTGCATCCTGACTGTTTGGAAAGCACAATGCTTTTGATCAGCGATTGAGGCCATGTTTTGGGGGTCAAGTATCTCATTACACTTGTATTTTCTTCCAAATGAATTTGTACCTTTATTTTAGTCTGCTGGTTGTTTTTTCTGGCTTGTTATTACAGCCTATTATTGCAGCCTTAAAAAGTAACTCCTATTTCCACTCCCAGAAGTTAAAAGAAACATTCCTAAAAAAAAAAAAAATCTAATGAAAAAGTTAATATACTAGTTTCCCAATTTGTGTGAATGCAGAGTGTATATGTGTGTGTGTTGAGAGAGTTAGTTAATATGTATTTGTACCTGAACTGAAGAGTGATTGAAGACATATTCTCTTGTCTTAGCAAAGTGGAGAAAGAGGATTCAGATGCACAAGGTAAAAAGAATCAGTACCAGAAGGACTAGATGGCAATACTGAGCAGTATACAAGTATGAACCAGTGCAAGGGCTACAAGCCAATTATCGTTTGGAGGCCGCCTAATGATTCTGGAAAACTACCCACCTTCTAAGGTTCTATAACTGCCTCACTTAGCTTTGATTTTTATAAATAGTCACATTCGTTCCAACCCCTGTCTCCACTCCCGTTAGTAATATCAGTCAATTTATATATGTGTAGTGGGAAGTAATTAATTTAGATTCCCTGAACATCTGCTGGTCTCTAGATGGACTTGAACTGAAATTAAAATCATTGAGTCATTCACCCCACAAATATTTACTGAGCATACTGGGGCCAGTGCGGGCTGTTAGAGGCTCCCTCAGCAACCAGAGGTTCTCTGCGAGACGAAACACTCAAGAGAATTGGGAAAAGGAACAAAAAGCTATTTGAAGCAGGCCCTAGAGAATTCACTCATCTCTTCCTTTGTGACTATTACTGTTCCTAAGACTCTGATCGACCTGGGCATCTACATTCCTAGCTTGAATTTGAGACTGGCTTTTCTGGGTTTGTCTTTTCTTTGCTTGTCTGCCTCTTGTTTCTGGATTCATTCCTCCTCCAGCTACCGTATGTTTCTGTTTAGACCTATTTGATTTTCTGACTCGTTACTCTAGGCAGGCTAGCTTCAAGCCCTACCTTCCATATCTCATCTTAATATGTGGACACTGACCCGGAATTGGAAGGAAATAAGACAAAGTCCCCCATTATCAAGGAGCTCTAGACCAGGAACTTTTAATCATACAACAGAACGGACTCACATTCTAAGTGAGAGAGAAACAGCCTGGCCTGGATGTCCTTGGCTTGTTCCGAGGCCATGTCAATTTCAGTGTTCCTGAAAGATTCAGTGGCTTCTTCCACTGTGCCCCTGTGACAGTCCGTGCTGATGGTGTTTGGGCATTCCTGCGGTCCCTTGCTGGGCATAGACTAAGCTAAATGGGGCAAGAGGATGAACTAGTTTCCAATTCTGGCTCTCTGCAACTCGGCTCTCACTCTTTCCTGTCCATATCCTGCAGGGTGTGATAATCACTTGCTGATCGATTTCAACATCTTTTGGTGCTGAGTGAAAGCGCTTGTAATCCATTACAGTCACGAGGATTCTATTGGTATTCCACTGCAGCAGACTCTGAATGATAGCCTACCATGAAATAGTTAATCCAGCTGTTGAAAGAGCCCCTCTTAGACTGAGATGAACTGACTCATTGTGTTTCCTGGTTTTCTCGTTCACATGCGTTGGTGCATCAATCACGCCCAAGTCCCTGTTTTAAATGATTACCACATGTCAGTGCCGGTGTCCTGCGTGTATAAGTGATATCCACATTTACCTGTATTGTAATGTTTCAAGTTTACAGAAGTTACGCCATGTGTGCATTTTGTGCGACAATTGTGGTTTGTGGACCCATAACAAATATGAAATAATCACCGTCTCCAGTGAATCCTCCAGACCTAAGTTTGTAAATGAAACATTGACCTTCCAGATTCATATATTTTATTCATTTCTAGAGCTCCTGATAACTCACTTCTTCCGTGGCATTCTTTAGTAAGTGCCTTCACTTTGTGATTCCTCTGAAGGCTGAAAACTCAAAATATTGAGCAAACTGAGAAGTCAGAGCCCCTCCTCTCGATCATTAATCACTGGCTGGGTGTGTGTGTCAGAACTCTGTGCGGCTCTGATTTCGCTCCTCTGCCCTTCGGGCAGAAACCTCGTCTTATTTGTGTCTCCTGGAGCACCCAGTACACTGCTGGAGCTCCATAAATAATTAATCTCGCCGATAATAATGGGAAGCAGAGGCTTCCAAGAGCCTTCCTCTTCCCCGTTCTGTGAAACTGGTGTTATGGTATTTTAACTATCAAAACAATGATTAAGCAGCTTTGGCACATTTTATGTTTGGGCTAAATGCGATTTTGCTAATGCACCATCTCATTGCTCCCTCCCCCAACACTCGTATTTTAATGATTTCTAATTAATATTGTAATATTTATTGAATAATTCATGTTTTTAAACAAGAAAGGCTGGCATAAATTTATGTCAATCTGTTTCTGTATTGCAGCACTGTGCATAACAAACAAACACAGTCTGCTTCCCTCAGAGACTGGCGGGGAGAGGCAACGGAAAAGCAGCATCTGACTAGGGGGCTGGAGTTCAAGTTCATCCCCAGAAGGGAGAGGTGCCCTCGGGTGCCTTCTGAGGTTCCCAGACACCGTGGTCTTTGCTATCACCCCCTTATCAGGTCATCTTTTCTCCTGGCAGGTGCCCAAGGCCCATCACACAGAATCCTCCTCTCCTCCCTCCCTAGCTGTTCCCTGATCCCATGTCCCCCCTGTCTTCTCACTGCCTCTCTGGAGACTGCTCAGGGTAGGCACAGACGGTAATCTGATAGGCTAGTCAGGGCTAAGTGGCTAACAGTTGGGAGTCAGTTTATTCATTTAGCTGACAAGTATTTAATGGGCACCTGCTGCCTGCTTGGAACTGTACAAAGCCTGAGGGCACCATACAAGTTAGTTATTGGGTCATCTTGGCCAAGTAACCCAATGGCTCCTTTACTGGGGCTCCTGAAGAATCCACTCGAGATGCTATGGAAGGCTAAGGGGGATTTCTTTTTTTTTTTAAGGCTTTAAAACCCACTTCTGTACAGCTGCTGAAAGGAAAGGTTTTAGCATAAGAGCTGGGTGCCATACTGCCCCTGCCAACCCTCCTCTGAACTTCACAGGATGGTGATTTCTTTTCCTCAGTCCTTCTTCAGGACTAAGTTTCACATTCTATTAAATTTCAGCATAAAATTGCTCAGAGATCTGGAAGCAGGAAGTCACTTTCGTACAGTACTTTCTCTTTCTCTCAGTTTGGGGACGCCTGCTGCTTTAGAGAGTTGTTTCCATTGGATATCAGGTGTCAAGTGATGTTTATTTCCCCCATTCTTCCTTGAGGCTGGAGAAAAGTGTTTAATATCTATCATTTCTGCCTGCAGTATAGCACTACGATTGCTGTGTTGACCCTGTGGCTGGGGCCATTAATGCGTGTCATTGTTAATTAGCAGCCAGTGGAATACCCAAGCCAGTGACATGGTTCACTGAGATGGATGCAGTTGTTTTGATTGCATTGCTATTGTTAGGCAAACCATCATTTGTACTAATGATTTCCAAGTTGAGAGCAAAAAGGTAGGTGGGAAGTGACTTAATTTGATGTCCCCCCTACACACACACACACCGATTCTAGTGGTGAGAACACTCTGCGAGGCAATAGCACCTGAATTCAGTGAAGCTTTTATAAAGACAGATTGCCATTAACTGATCATATCAAGGTAGGGAGTGCTGGTGCTGATGTATCCCAGTATCATCTTCCACCAGTAGAGAGAATGTTATCTGCCCTCCGATGGCCTGCAGGTGGCATGTATAGACACAGCCAGCCTGCAGACAGAGGAGGTGCCTAGTGTTGTTCCTCCTAATGACACTGGAAAGGGGAGTTGAAAGTAAATGCAAAGTAGGAAGAATACGCTGCTGGCAGGAAGAGAAGAAAGTTGGTTTGTCTCTGCCTGAAGGGCATAGGAAGTCAGGATAGAACTGAGAAGATGGTTAAATCTTCTGGAGGGAAGTTGAGTGTCTTAACAACTTTGAAAATTTTCAGAATGCACACTGTCCTTCTTGTCTGCTCCATGTCCCCTTGACATTTGGGTAGAATGTTGCTGCATCCAACCCATAAGGCTAGGATTAAGAATGGACATCTGCCTAAAACTAGATTGGAACCAGAAACCTACGTCTCTAAGCTCAGTTATCCATCAACATGAATGGACAGTTTTTATGTGTGTCTTTATCCATGTACTTCCCATCTTCAGCCTTTACATTCAGGGATTCTTCCAAACTTGTGTCTTCAAACTCTGTTTGTTCCCCTTCTCTCTCACTTCTGGCATTTAGCAGTCTGGGAAAAACATGCTCAGATCAACTTCACTGTTAGGAAACATCTAAATTTGTACCCATTTTCCACCAGTTCAAGACCATTACTACCTCCAGGGTTTAGGAATCCTTGGGGCTATGCTCCTTTAGCCATTTTTTCTCTGTCCTGGATCTTTAGCCTTCCAGTTTCATTGGTCTCTCTCAAGCTTCTCTTATTATAAAAGAAAAACCTTAATGTTACCTTCCGTGTTCTTTGAGCTAGAAGCCTGTATTTCCCCTTCCCTTCCTAGGTAAGTTCTTTGAAATACCAATCTAGAATGCATATCTCCACTGGAGATACTCTTACTATACATCCTTTCCTCTGTTCCTGTCACTCCGCTAACCTGCCAGCAAAGACCACAAACAGCCTTCTTGTAACCATAGTAGGTGATGGATGTTCAGTTCTCATCTGAACTGGCTTCTCAGTGGAATGTCACAGAGATCAGGTTCTTTCTTCATTTGGGTTGGTTTCCATGACAGTTCTCTCTTATCTTATGCCTCTGGTGATACCTTCTCAGTCTTGTTTGTGAGATGTTCATTCTGTACCCATCACTTAGAGTTTGGAGTCCTCAGGGGCTCCTTCTGTTGCTCTCTTGTATTTTTCATCCTTGTGGTCTTTCAGAGAAATCTTACCCAAGGTTTTCATTACCACATAAAAAGCTGGTATTGCATCCTCTGGCCGCCTCCCTACCCTCTTTTAAGATCTCTGATTCTCTTCTTAAGCACAAGACTTTTTCATCAAGACTCCACATATTCTCCTCTGACTCAGTATATTCAAAACCAATTGTTCTTTTCCCAGAGCCTAAAATCTGATCTCCCTTCTAGATTGCCTAAGGACTAACAACCATCTGCCCAACTGTTCCAACTAGAAACCTGGCCCTATCTTCTCTCTTACCCCCCCTCATCACCCCAGGATATATTAATAACTAAGTCCTCTGGACTCTGTAGTTCATCATCGCCTTCACTGTCACTGCTCTAATTTGCATCTTCCTCATTGTAAAATGATTTTTCTAACTTGTACGCCATTTTCCTGCTCAGAATCCTTGAATTCTTTCCGGTTTTCCCCAAGTTAATAGATGTTGGGTCCTTTTGACCTCTCCAACCCCGCTCCCCACCATTCTGCCTCCCATATGGCATGCTGCACGAAGCTACTGGCTAAAATTCTGGCTGATGCCAGAGTTTCATTTCGCCACACGTCTGGGCCACGCTGGATCTACTGTTTGAATGTCGCTTTCCTGGTCAGCTCCTATCTTTCCATATTCCAGCTAAAATGCTGCCTCCTCTATCAAGCTTTCCATGACCCCACAGGGAAGATGGAAGGCTCCTTCTGTGTTTTATTCTCCTCAAACTCCAGGGTATGGCTTTCTTTTGTTTTGTGCATCTTTCTACCTACTGGACTTAAAGCGTCTTGAAGGAATGAATCTTTCTTTTTATATTTGTAACACCTGCTCAGTGCCTAGCACAGTATCAATCCTAAGTAAATGTTTGTTGGGGTTATGTAACTATTCCACCCCTCCCTCCAAGTCACGCTGTGTTTTCATCAGACCTGAATTCACATTTTATTAAGATAAGAACAAAATCACCTACGATTCCCAGATATAGAATGCTGGGTTGTGGTTCTGTCCTTGTAACTTAAAAGGTATGTTACCTGGGAGAGAATATTTGATCTTTCTGGTCCTCAGATAGGGGAGAGAGAGCATAAGATCAAGGTTTTCCTCCCAAGGAGACCAGGGTTTCTTGAAGGGAAGGAGGAGGTTCAGGATGAGGGACTCTGGGCCCTTCTTCCTTCTTTGTTTCAAAGAGCAGCTTCACTTTCATCAATTTTATATATTATGATCCCATGTAGAATTTTCTTTAAACCAAAGATTCCACTGCTAAAATACAATTTGGAAACCACTTCACAGGGTTGTCTCTAATTCTCCTCTAGCTGAAAAAAAGATATATCTGTGGTTCTGTGAGCTGCATAGTAATATTGGCCTGACAAAGCACATCACCCAGCAGCACAATGGAAATGCATTACCTAGTCTTTGTACAAACATTCTATTTTATAGGTTTCTACATAAAAGAGGGGGGAAAAGGGGGCAAGGGTGTAAAGACAGAGAGGGGAGCAAAGAGGAGGGAAGGGGGACTTGGGAGGAGGTCAGTGGAAGGAAGGGCAAAGAGAAAAGGTGAATTAAGGGCAGGTAGACGAGTCCATCGCTCTTGCACTCCACGAGCATCTGCCGTGGAGACAGCATGCATCTCAGATCACAGATGAGCCACGAGAAGTGCGCCTGCTCCTTCTGGAAGCTTTCTCACAGTGCTGAGTGTCAGTCTCGGATTCAAAGGTGCACATTTTTATGCTGCACAGACCCCAACCAAAAGCCAACAGCTTCCTTTAGTGTTCAAAGAAAAGGTGGTTCTCTTCCAGAGCTGGAAGACAGACTGTGTTGGACTTTGAAAGACTGCTGGTCTCTAAAATGATGCCACATGAACTGTGTTTTACGTGCAATTTAAGGGGTGTTCAATTTCCTGCATAGACCTGAACAAAATACAACTCCATGGTATGACAGGTCTGATGGGAGTTGTATGGTTTTCTGTGTTATCATGAATCACCATGAATCTTTTCTATTCAGAAGCTGCTTTACATGTAAACTAGAACAATGTTTATTGACTTAGTGTAATAGTGATTGGGATAAACAATGCAGAATGTGGAGGAGGGCATAATATGGGACCAAAGCAGAAGCTGCAGACAGCTCTGAGTGTCTGTGCTGATTTACATCATTACATTGAAATGCAAGAAGGAATGTTGACTCTAAAGAAAATCAAGTATATTAAAATGAAGCTCTTTGCATTTTTAGAGTCATAGACAAAATAAACCTGAAATCTACATTCTGTTTAAATGTCTTTGATAGAAAAGATAGAAATTCTGCCCAATCATGGATTTGAGGGGAACAGAAATACATCTAGATACTGAAGGACTGAAAAGGAAGCACTAAAGGATTTTATAATACAGAAGTATTTGTGCTCAAGAAGTACATCCCACTGAAAATGTCATATTAAGTTGAATTGCCCTTAGACTTTTAAAAATAATATGAAGGTTGGCTGTAATTTCAGTATGGGAAATAGCCTGTTTTTAGCAAACTTATTTTAAAGCCAAAGTCTATTGCATACCTTTCTGAGGTTTCTCTCAGTCTTTAAAAGACTTACGTGCTGTCAGTTTCAGTCGAGGTGTGGACTTATTAACACTGACCTTGGAAAGAGCCAGAATAGTTAAACAAAAGCAGATTTGAAATTTACTATTTTGCTCTGTAAAAGCTGTCAACTAAGCAAGTGATTGGGTATCAAGTTCCATTAGTGCAGTTTATCACCTAAAGTCTTCAGAATGTTAACATACCCCAAGCCATAAGGTCAACCAAGGGAAGACTTTCCAGAAGCAGAAAACCAATGTAATTTTTGCGGTACATAAATCCAGCTTCTCTTGCAAACAGTACAGTACACCAGATACTCATTTCTCTTATTTTTTTTTTTAATTGGCAAAAGCCACATTTCAGAACTTTGATTTGCACATAGGTAATGTGACCCAAAAGGACTAAGTTGGGCAGCATAGGAGAACGCATGTAGATAAAGTGGTGGTGGTGGGGGGGGTCCACTTTGTACTTAACCCTCAACAAGTCCATCACACTTGGTTTCTTATAGTGAAGAAGGCACGTCAGTTTCTCATGAGTACACAGATCCTGTCCTAAGTACTCCTGCTTAGTACTCAGGAGTACTCAGTACTTAGTCCTAAGTGCTCCTGGGGACTGAGGTCAGGACATGCCATCCTTCCTGTTTCCTGCCTTCAAGGCATTGTGTGTGCCATCATTCAGTCCATTTCAAATATCATCTCTCTCTCTTTGCTCAAACCTTGCTTTTGCTTCCTTCAGTTCAGTTCAGTTCTGTCGCTCAGTCGTGTCCAACTCTTTGTGACCCCAGGAATCCTTCAGTATCCTAATAATGACCCAGGTTGCTGGAATATTTTCCAAATTATGCTTTAGATTATGTTACTTCTCCTTTCTAGTCCACTGTACACTTCCCTGCTTTCTCAGCACATGAGTTTCTTTGTAAAATAATCACCATCAGATTGTCTGTCTCTGAAGGCTGAACATGGGTTGTTTTACTCATTATAGATATATGTTTGCTATTATGTTTGTGCTGCAAATTCCACTGTGTGAAACTTTTCTAGGACAGGCATCTTTTGTTTCCTTTAGCTAGGCAGAATGTATAATGGATAGAGCATGACATGGGGGTTCTAGCCACCCTAGATAACTCAGATCACAAATCTCTATGTCCTCAAATTAGTTCCAGTCTAGAAGAGGTCTCTTTGCCTTCTCAAAGTACTTGGTATTTTCTTTCAAAACATTTATCATTGGTGTGACTTTATATTTACTTGCATATTATTGAGCAATGTCTGTCTTTCTTATTATACTCATAGCACCATGAAAGCAAAGACCACAATTGTTTTATCATTTTAATCCATTCTATATTACAGACCCTGGGACATAGTAAGTGTAAAATAAAATTTAAACTGAAAATTTAAAATAAAGATTTCCTTTACCATTTCATACTTTTCTATGAACTCATGGGGCAGTATGCAGTCAAGACTATTTGGTAAAATATTTCTGAACAAACATCAGTGCCCACTGAGTCATTCAGAAGTCTCGAGTTTGAAGATTACCACAGAAAAACAAATTTACAGAGTTTCTTTTACATTTTCAGATGATTCCCAATATATGAAGCCCTCAGGGAAGTGGGACAGGTCCAAGGAGTGAGGTGTGCAGTAAGAG
The DNA here is from genome assembly GCA_006410935.1 of Redunca redunca. Lineage (NCBI taxonomy): Eukaryota > Metazoa > Chordata > Mammalia > Artiodactyla > Bovidae > Redunca > Redunca redunca. Next base: position 576,254 of record SJYQ01000642.1, read on the forward strand.
AAAGTCATTAGGAATAGGAGGTGTGAAGAATGGGATGTGACATGCAGAGCATCACTCTTGCTTGAGGGAGTCATCGCAGATCACATGTGCAACACTGTTTTTAATTGTGTTAAGTTTTAAAGGGGATGTTAAACTAGAATATGATATGGAGACAGTAAAATCTGCAAGTGCCATTGAGGAATGTTTGGAAAAAAAATATTTTTAAAGAATTAGGGTTGGTGAACAGGTCTAATTGTCTCCAACTATTAAAAGAGTTAATACAAAAGAAGGATTAGTCTTTTCTATGGTCCCTAAAGCAGAATAAGAAACAATCCATGATAGTTGAACCGAGTAGCTAGAACTGTCTGAGGACTGAAGTGAAGCCTTATAATACAATGAACTTGTTTGGTTGCACTGGAGCAGTGCCAGCCTAGATGGGAGACTGGGTTCTGGAGCCCTGTGGCACCTGGGTAGAGTCCTACTTTTGGCACTCAACACCTTGGATGGCAGTCATTGAACCTGCCAATACTTAATTCATACTCATCTGTAAAATGGGGGAAAAAAGTACCACCTCTGTCACAAGGTGCTGTGAAGATGTAATATGATAATTTACAGAAAGTGGAAAAGCATTTGATGAATTTAAAAACTAACCTAGGCTAAATGAGCATGAGACATTATTAAATGAAGATAAATCAGTATTTTCCCCTAGATTTCAAATTTTCATTGTTATATACATAAAGGCCAGGTATTTCCTTTTTTCCTTCTATAAGCCTTTGATTCAGTCCATTCCATCCACAACCTAAGCCACCATACACACCCAGACACTTGGGGGGAATGTTTCTTTAAAATATTGCATTCTGTATTCCAAATGCACAAAATATCAACCTGTGCTAGAAACAGTGTTATGTGTATTCCAAATTATTTCCTAGTGCCCAGTCTGGGCATCGAGGTAAACTTGGGATTATGATTATATTTTGGTCAATGGAATATGAACAGTAATAATGTGTTCCATTTCTGGACTTGTTTATACACTTGGCTCATTACCTGTGCTTTGTATCACTCTGTTTTGGAAAGCTTGGAGGCTGGGTGTTAAGATGACAGTACAGCAATATGGAAAGGGACTAGATCCCTGAGTCTCTATTTGGAAGGCCGTCCCCACACAGGGCCACCGGAGACACATCAGACTATGACTTGAAATAAGAATTAAAACTTTGTATTACATCTCTGAGATTTCAATTTTGTTTATTCATTTATTTGCCACAGAATAACCTACTTTATCTTGACTAATACAAAACTTAGTACCAAAAAAAAAATAGAACCCAAAGTGGCTAAAACAAAAACCTAAAACATAAGATACTGGTTTTAGTGTTCAAAGGGCTTGATATGAGTATTTAGCATTCTTATAATCTACTCCATGCCTAGCCCTTATCCTGGGTCACATAATCATTTTTAGCCCCTCAGTTATTGAGGTTAAAGGGAGACTACAATTAATGATAAATAGCATTTATTAAACCCATAGTTCAGGTTATGGACTGTATAGTACATGCATGACCTTAATTAATCCCCACAGCTTACAATGGAGACATTGTTATTTTCCCTTGTTACAGGTAAAGAAATTGAAAACTAGAGGAAGTACAGCCTCCATGTTATTCAATCCACAGTGGGGTACCTGGAAAGTTGAGTTTTATTCATTCTAAATTGTCTAGGAATAGGCAAGAAGAATATGTTAAGAGGAAGCATCTGTTAACCCAGGCTACAACTTAATATAGTAAATTGGAAAGGGGTAGAACTCATCAGAAAGTTATTATCTCGGTTAAGTCATAGGTACAGTACTTGGACATGCTTCAAATTGGAGAAGAGAAAAATCATGAACACACACACACACATACAATTAAAACATAATAGAAGCCTCTAAATGATACTTCAGAACACAACTAGTTAAAGTATGGGCCCCAAAGTGGAACACACAGGATTTAGGGAGAATGGGCTTAGCTATAGTTCTGGTCTTCGGGCTAGAACTGTGCTGTCCAATATAGTAACCATGGCTACATATATATCCAGAGAACTTGAAATGTGTCCAGTTTTAGTTGTGAGGTGCTATAAGGGTAAAATACACACCAGATGTTGAAGACTTAGTACAAAAATATAAACTATATCATTAATATTTTGATTAAATATTAATATTTTGGTTGGTTGGTTGTTGCTGCTAAGTTGCTTCAGTCATGTCCAACTCTGTGCGACCCCATAGACGGCAGCCCACCAGGCTCCCCCGCCCCTGGGATTCTCCAGGCAAGAACACTGGAGTGGGTTGCCATTTCCTTCTCCAAATTACAAGTATTATAATTTTACCTGTTTATTTTTATCTGTTTATTGTGGCTAATAGAAAATTTAAAGTTACATCTATGGCTCACTCTTATGGTTCACATTTTATTTCTGTTGGACAGTAGTGAGCTAAAGTGTTAGGAACTGGGCAAGCCAAAGTAAACTGCAAAGATTGTTCTAGAAATAGTTCAGATTTTAATGAAGGTGATACTTTGGATCAGTTATAGAGAAATTTTTCTGAAATCCTTATTTGATTTGGTCTCTTGGTATATTCTTCTTGAGCGCCTTTCCTGGTCTCTAGTCATAGAAACTTTGTCAGATCTTCTTATAAATAATGCATTTGCTTAAAAAGGAGAACTCCATCAATCCCCAAAGTAGCTATGGCCAGACCAGTGGTTCTTATATTTAAAGTGCAAAAAAAATCATAAGAGTGGGAGGAGGTCTTGTTAAACCAACGTTGAGACTCAGATATTAAGTCTGGGAAGGGGCCTGAGATGATGTCAAGCGTTCACATCTGAGGTCCAGGCATGAAGAAGCAAGAGGCAAGGACGCATTAGACCTACCAGACTCAAAATTTGAGGAAAAAAAAAAGAGAGGTTAAGTGATTGTCATAAAGTCAGAGAGATCCCACTATCCTCGATTAACTTACTCCTCTCGATTGAGCTGTATCTAGAGAAGGTGAAATGAACAGGCCACAGCACAACTAATCTGCTCAATTCTACTGTTGCAAAGATTGATGGAGACCATTGTATGATCAATTTGGTCATGACACCAGGTATCAGTCATGAGCATGACTGAAATGAATGGAATCACTTTACTCCAATCTGCTTTGCTTTTATTGTGTAAATTTAGCTGATCCTGATGGCTTGGGGACAGGGAAATCAGTGATACACCTAAGTCTACTAACCTTGTTGAGATAATTTTTGAACAAAAAATCAGCATATTCATGCATATTAGTTATTATAAGAGAATTTGCCAGGTTTACTCATGTTCTCTTCTCAGAGGATGTACTTCCTTTCTGTTGAAGTTAGAAAATATCATAGTATTTGTAAAAATGAAATTTTGTTATAATGGAATTAGTCTTCTAATTTGTGAAATCAGCTCAAAAAATAATTTCTCAAGGAGAGTCAAGGAAAATGTTTGGAGCAGTTATATAATATTCAGTATAAGTTTATAATCTCCCAAAATGGCTACTTGGAAAAAGAGTCCTATGTGATTTTGTAACTTTTTAAATATTTTAAAATCTCATTAATTAAGTCTTTATACTGCTTTACAACATCAAGTGTGGATATAGAGGCATAGTCAATCATGTCATATCGAAAAAATAAATTTTGCATGACACTTTGGAGTTTTTGAAGTTCTCTGGATAGAAACTTTAAGTTCCTGTGACCTTGAGTCTCGTTTTCTGTCACTCATAACATCAAATTACTTTTCTGTTGATTCTTTTTCTTGTTATTCCTGCAGTGGCCTCCTTATTTGAATTCAGATCTGGTTCAAAACATTGGCTGCTACTTTGACCTACACTGACATTTCAAAGGCTGAAGAATAATTAGTGAAATAAAAACCTCATAATTACTTTCCAACACACACCCACACAAAGCCTTTTGTTGAGCTGGCAGAATGGATTGGGATTTTTGTTGTGTTGTGTTTTGTTCTAAATGATTGAGCATGGAACTAAAGTGAAGTGACAGACATTTCTTGAATGCACAAAATGATCTGAAAGCTTAAGATACTCAGTGTTTCACCTAACAGTGTTGAAATCTTACTCAAGAATCAACTTCATTTAATAGCCAGTTTTAAACTTGAACAAAAAAGCTTTCTTTGAAAATAACTTTAGGATGGCATATGATATCATGTTAATACAACAGTCTGGTTTTGTTTGTTGTCTTTTGTTTAGGTTGGAGACGACAAAAGAGTGAATTATTCTGATTCAGATAGTAAGATATGGCTCCAGCTTCTAGGAAAATGTTTCCTATGGTGTAAACATAATGCCTGTGTGTGTCCTACACCTACTCTTTCCTTTCAATCTGATTTGTTGGTTGGGTTTAGGCTTGTGCACATGTTCCATATTTTTTGTAAGAATGAGATCTTGCTTGTACCTCACTTCCTCAGCCCAAAGAAGAGAAAAAGCAGATATTCATTGCCTACTGTGGGTTGGATCCCACATGAAAAGATTCATCACTGGGTCTTTGTGGTCCACATGCTATTTCTATAGGAAAAAAAAAAAATACAATTCTGAATGCTAGGGAATTATTAAAAAATCTCCTAGTATTGCTATTCATCTCTTGGTCAAGCAGTCTGTTCTGTTATTCTTTGTAGTATAAGCTATGTGTTATTTTGTTTTGGATTATTTTTTATTGCTGTTGCTTATACTATTCTCAGAATCCTTGATTGGAGAATCCCAGGGACAAAGGAACCTGGAGGGCTGCAGTCCATGGGGTCACACAGAGTGTGGGGCATGACTGAAGCAGCTTAGCACACAGGCACACATACTATTTTTAGAGCACCTTTATAATAATATCTAATGTAACCAATATGTCGAACACACACTTCTGTAAGGAAAACACAATCTAAAATGGTATTTCTCAAAGACTTTTCTCTTAGGGCCCTTTATACTGTTAGAGTGACCCCAAATACTTTTTGTGTGTGTGTTATATATATACGGATTTAGAAAGTAAAATTGAGGAATTTAAAACAACACACATACATGGTAACAAAATGATATATTTTTATAAAAATACTTTTGAAAACAAAAGAAATAGAATGTCATTGTTTTACATGTTTGCAAATTTTTTTTAATACTTGATAGAAGATGCCTGGAAGATATAATAGGTCTAGCCTCAGGAAAATTTTACTGCATGGGATAAGAAGACAAGAAAAACAAATCGTGTCTTAGTGTTATTTTGAAAATAGTTTTGACCTCGTGGACTCTGTAAGTGTCTTGAGGACTCCAGGTGTCCTCAGATCACACTTTGATAACTCCTGATCTGAAGAGGACACTGAGTGTGTGACTGAAAAACTATTTTAAAAGCTCAGGAAGATTTTGAGTGGTGCCTCGGGGGGGAAATAAAATCCTCTAAGAATCTTAAGGCTGTGCTTCATGAATCCTCCCATTAAACAATAGGGCTTCCATGAATATTAAATATGTTGGCCTACAGGAACTTTCTAAGAATCTCAAGGTAGTGAAGGACTGATTATATGGGTTTTTTCTAGTGGACTGAAGTCAAAATCTTTATAGGAAGCCCATAGGTTTTTGTAAGAGAATTATACCATGATAAACGAGACATGGGTTTGATCCCTGGGTTGGGAAGATCCCCTGGAGGCAGGCCTGGCAACCTGTTCCAGTTTTTTTGCCTGGAAAATCCCAAGGACAGAGGAATAGTGGCCTATAGTTCACCCAGTCACAAAGAGTCAGACGTGACTAAAGCAACTTAGGAATCACGCAACCGTTGTCACCTTGAAGTTGAAAGGATAGAGAATACAAAATGAAGAGAGCCCTTTGAACCTCTGAACTGCTATAGGTGGGAAGCAGACTGAGAAAAATATTTACAAATACTTGTCATTTCTCAGGACAAAAAGAATACTCAGAGGGTAAAAATCAGCCCAGAGGGCAGAGCTGTATCATTCCCAAGCCCACCCCTAATGCAGAAACCGCCAAGACCTGCCTGGCTAGATTTCAAAATTGCTAAGGACCAGTGACTTCTATGTATTTTCTCCTTGTTGCATGGTCCCACAGTGGTCATCTTGTGTCTCTCCTTTGTACGGGGTGTGTGTGTGTGTGTGCACGTGTGCAGATGTCTTGTCTTTAGTTCATAGATTTTGAGATTGAGGGAAGACTATTCAGGGAGCAAAGGAGCCATAGTCAAGGAGCCTCATTTTTATCTAGATCTTATTTATATAATGAGAACTAGAAAGCCTGCTGTAATGGAATAAGACTTTTGTAGACGTTGGGAGTGGGTCAGTATGTTTGCGTGTGGGAGTGACATGAATCGTTGAGACCATGAGACAGAATGTGGTAGGCAGCCTCCAAGTTTGTTCCCATAAACCTTGCCTCTAGGTCTTCATTCTTTTGTGTGGTCTCCTCTCAGATTTGATTAGAACTGGTTCTATTAGTATATGACCAATAGAATATGCTGGGAGAGTCAGTATGTTTTCCGAGGCTAGGATATAACAGGAGTTGAAGTTTCATCCTTGGTAATCTTAGATCTCTCACTCTGGGTGAAGCCAGCTACTCTGTGGATAGGCTCTGAGCAATCTGCTAGTCCTGTGAGCAAAGTAGATCTAAAATGGAGATTATCCAGCTCAAACTTTCAGTTGATTGCCCCTCAAGCCAACATCTGACTGAATGTCCTTAGATACCCTAACCCAAAACTTTCAGCTTAGCTACTCCCAAATTTCTTAAAGCCAATGAATAATTATCATTATTTTGGACATTAACTTACAGTGTGATTTTTGTTAAAGTAGCAATAGGTAATTTGCACACAGGTCAGACCCAAACACTTTTTATGTAATGTGGAACATAAAGCAGGAATACTGACTACAGTGGTTATGATTCCTGCAGCACAGCACAGAAATTACAAGGGAATGCTTGTATCTTTCTCTGCAAAGAATCAAGGCCCTGCCTCAATAATTGTACAAATATCCAGGATTAGGAATCTTACCAAGCCTTTTGAATTTTGGAGGACTTAATTTATTCATCTTGAAAATTAAAAACAATGATTACATGATTTCAAAAGATCCTTCAGAATTTGAAAATATTAGGTTTTGTAAATCTACTTCAACACATCAAAAACAATTCTTAGACTCTCTCTGGCATTTTTTCTCCTTGTGGGATTTGATATTATTTCTTTTAAGTGTTAGAAATTTCATTAAAGTTAACATTCTCTACAAGGTCATACTCAAACTATCATCTGTTAATGTGCCATCTTTCTTCTCTAAGTGTCAAAAATATTAACGATGCAAAAAGTCTCACTGTCCATTTGTGGTGTGTAAGAAACCTATATCTTCATTCATTTTATGAAATCCATGCTAAAGGAACCCTTCTTGGTTGTATATTACCACAGCACTCTTGTATTAATCCATTTTTCTCAATTCCCCCTAGTGTACTGTCTTGATTTCTCAGTGGTAGGGTCCATTTGAGACTCTTCAAGCTGACTGGGTATAAATGCTTCCACAAACATCTATTTCTCTGTACAGGCCCCGTAAATAATTCAGCTTCAGAATTCATACTTTTGCTATATAAAATACAGACTATCACAAAGATTTCCTTTATGCTTAAGGATAAAATGCCATGGTCTTAGTCTTCAAAATGGCATACCTCAAATAAAATGAATGTGTTTTCTCAGAACCATCCTCAACCAAATTTAATTTTAATCTTATAAGTTACCAGGACAGTTGGGCTCTCCTTGCACGGGCCCCACGGTGCTTCCAGCCCAGAACCAGCTAGAGCAGTGTGTGGGACTGCAGAGGGAGAGCTGGCCCTTATAATTTCTACATGAGCTACCGTATCTTATGTCAACTTTTCATCTCTCATCAATTGAAACCTTATAGCCAATATAAGTACAGATATCTTTCCACCAGTTAAGGACTGAAAATACAGTATATCACCAAATATTTTAATTAAGAATATATACAGCTTGACATTTCCGTTGCATATTTCATCAGCAGACCTGGAATTGTTATCTGTTTGAAAATATACTGCAAACCAACTAAATGTTGTAGAGTAACAAATAACAGTATATTTTATAAATTTCATAAGAACTTTTGTTTGGAAGAATATATGGTGAATTCCAGCATTGTTATCATATTACTATTTATAATTGATATATAACATTATAAATTATTACTTTGAAATAAACCAGCTGGTTTATCCCAAATTATTCATGGCATTTATTATCTTTGTTAAACTTTTACTCAATGATTGGTAAATTCTGAAGGTAATTTGAGCATTTAAAAATTTTCTGCCTTTATATAGCAAGGAAAGGTAGTGAAGAGAAACTACTGTCCTTTCATATTAAAATCTCTTTAATTCAGTAATAAATATTCACCAAAGTGCATGCTATCTTGAGATAAGGTCATTTTGACCATCTATTCCATTAAAAATATGTTTATTTTACTTACAGGTGTCATCCATCAGGACAGGCAATTGACGTTTCAGCTAGTGGTCTTTGTCAAGGAAGTAGAACTTACTTTTAGTGGAATGGAAGTTTCTAAATGACCCAATCTCAAGAAGCATGCACTCTGGTGAATTTTTATTTATTATAAACTAGTCAGCTGAAAATGCAATTTGTGCTGTAGAAGATGATCTGGTTATTTATGAATAGCATTATATCAGTTGTGTTCATCTAATTGGAAAAAAAAATCTTTGAGGCACTTAGAAAATCATGCAGGCATTCAACAGTTTAAATTTCTTTCTTATTTTTTTCCTTTCGTAATGCTGTTTTTATCCTGCCCCATTCTATCTTTGACCTCTTATTTTGCCTCTATTTTTTCACTCTTTCTTTATTAAATTTAAATCATTATTTTTGCTTTCTGTCCTGAAAAATTCAACAGGTTATAGTATACACGCATTTCCCTTATACCTCTGTCTCTCCCTGTCTCTCTTCTCCTCTTTCTCCCAGTGTCTCCTTCCCTCTTCTCTCTCTATCACGTCGGACAAGCAACGTATCCAGTGGCTCCAGGGAGAGAGTGACAACACCTTTTAAAGAGTGAGCTGGCTCTCAGTCCAAAGAAATACAGAGGCAATATCTCTGCAAAAGAATGAGGAAAAGCTCTATTATTCTACAACCCTTAGAGCACTGAGTAATATTTTAATCTCAACATTTCACATTCCATTGATTTTGATGACAGTGTGACAATGTAATGTCCAGAGTTGAATTTTTCCATGCTACTTAAAATGAAACTAATAGCTGACTTTACCAACTTTTCCTCACACAATAGCAATTTGGTAGCAATCTTATGCATCATAATGAATTGGCAGTCAATGGCTATTTTGAGTTCTGTAAAAACAGTAAAGTGAACTTTCTCTGTACTACGGTAACATAAAGCCGTGGTACAGACAATTCCAAAATCTCAATGGCATAACACAATCAGAATCTATTTCTTTAGTAACACAACACATACCTTTTTCTTTCTCACTGTAGCTTGGCTGGGGGCTTTGGCCATTGTAATTACTCAGGGGCTCAGGCTAGGGGAAGCTTTTTGTCAACATGCTGCTGCTGCTAAGTCGCTTTGGTCATGTCCAACTCTGTGCAACCTCACCAGGCTCCGCCGTCAACATGCACTTCCATTATTTCTGTGGTTAGGTGATACTCACCGTGCTCGCTCTTATATTTCTTATTTTTGTTCATATTTCATGGGCCAAAGGGGATCACATGCCCTCACCAAACTTCACGTGGGTTGGGAAATACAGTCTTTCTAGGACCCTCAAAAGAGGTAAGAACAGAAGCATTTATGCATTGGCCCCATTCACTACACAGGATTTGAACAAACTCATGGAGTCACTGGGATGAAGGATTGTAGGTTCAAATGTTACCACCCCATTGGAAGGATCCACTCTTATATGGCTGCACTTTGCGTTATGGGTGCTGGATGATATGCTGTTAGGAAGCAGCAGTGGCTGGAGAGGAACACCTCAGAATGGTTCCAAGTGAAACACAGATCTGTGAAGTCAGATTAATATAGTTCCTTCTTTAAGTGCCAGGTCCTTTTGTTATTTGGAGAAGGCAATGGCACCCCACTCCAGTACTCTTTTGCCTGGAAAATCCCGCGGACAGAGGAGCCTGGAAGGCTTCAGTCAATGGGGTCGCTAAGAGTCAGACACGACTCAACAACTTCACTTTCACTTTTCAGTTTTGTGCATTGGAGAAGGAAATGGCAACCCACTCCAGTGTTCTTGCCTGGAGAATCCCAGGGACGGTGGGCTGCCGTCTGTGGGGTCGCAGAGAACCGGACACACCTGAAGCAACTTAGCATCAGCCTTTTGTTATTTCTTTTGTTTTTGTTAATCCCGTGAGAAGAACAGCAAGTTCATACGGTATGAGAAAAATAGATAACATAGAAACTTATCACTACCAGATGCAAAGGTATTGCATATTTACTGTTGAAATTACTTCCAACATTTTAAACTATCATGAAAATTGATTTTTTTCTATTATCTATTTGGATTGGATAGTGCTGGCAGAAAGAGAGCATGTTTATGTATATTTACATTGTAGCAATCCAATCATGAGATACAAAGCTTTATCTCTTTAGGTTTTCAACACAGAAAATTATATCACTTTAAATTTTCACACCTACTTTCTGATATCTATACTTACTGCTTTTGTTTCATCTCATTACATCAGCCCAAATTTCCAAAACTAAGTTAAATAAAGATCAGCTACTGAACATATTTCCCTTGTTCTTGCTTTTAATTAAAATGCTACTAGCACTTCTCCAAAATGAGTGCTGTAGGGTTTTTTCCTGTTTCCCCTCATTTTTGAATTCTGTAAAATATCATTAATTATACTAAATTTTATCAAGTGTTTTGTAAGACATTTGATTTGTCTTATTTGGACCATAAATTTGATATATACTATTGATTTTTTATTCCTTATCAAGTATTTTTATTTTGCTTTCATCTAGCATTAGACGCAGAGAAGGCAATGGCATTCCACTCCAGTACTCTTGCCTGGAAAATCCCAGGGACAGGGAAGCCTGGTGGGCTGCCATCTATGGGGTCGCACAGTCGGACACGACTGAAGCAACTTAGCAGCAGCAGTATTAGACTACTGAATACTTTGAATTAGAATTGTATGTGCTTGTGTTTAAGCTGGGATATTTACTCATAAGTTATTTTTGTGATATTTTGGTAAGATTGTAGTATGGGAGAACTAGCCTTGGTAATTTGTGAGGAACAATATATTATGTAAAGCCAATGAATTAGTACCATTTCTATCACATACAGAAATATAAAATAGATAAAGAAGGTTAAAGATAGTTCTCTAAAACCAATAGATCCTAGAGCCTGCCAATGTCTTTCTAATTGAATGTAATATAATGCTAACACTAAGGGAAAATACATCTTCACATTTAGAATTAACCCAAAGCCATGCTTTTAACTGAGTATGGAGATACCTTTCAAAACATACATCTCACAACATTTCTCTTGAAAGGAAAATAAGCCACAGTTTTACTTTGCCTCTGATTCTTGTAGAACTAGAGTATACTAGTTCTGATGAGTATGTCTAATTAACAATCTGATTTTGACAATATTCATGGCCAGAGTTTACTCAGTCACGATGTATTCAGTGAGCTTTAGGTGCCAGCAGGGTGCTAGGTTGTGGGTAGAAAGCCGAGGGGCCAGTGAAAGTTGTTCTTCACTCCAATCATGAAATTCCCTAATTATAGGGCCAGATACTTCTGAGACGCTCTCACCTGGGAGCTCAGTAGTAAAGAATCTGTCTGCCAGTGAAGGAGACAGGAGAGGTGTTGGTTCGATCCCTGGGTCAGGAAGATCCCCTAGAGGAGGGTATGGCAACCTACTCCAGTATTCTTGCCTGGAGAATCCCATGGACAGAGAGGATCCTGGCAGACTAGAGTCCATGGTGTCACAAAGAGTTGGATACAACAAAAGTGACTTAGCACACACTTCTGAGAAAGAATAGGGGTCGTGTCAGTATCTTTAAAACAGCTCTAAAGTTATTAGAAAAACGACTGGTTCCAAAAGAGACCACTATACTGGGAATCTGTAGAAGTCAATTTCAGCTGATTCCCTATTTCAAATGATTGGAGGAGAGTCAGTGGGGCCTCTGAATTCAAAGGACAGAGATTCTTCAGCTTCACTGTACAAGAGAATCAGCTGAGGGCCTTATACAGTTTCAGATGCCCAGATCTCACCACGAATCAATCAATTTAGAATATGTTGGAACAGTACCTGCATGTCTTTATCTAGTGGCAGGAGGAGAAGGGGGTAACAGAGAATGAGATGGTTGGATGGCATCACTGACTCAATGGACATGAGTTTGAGCAAACTCTGGGAGCTAGATAAGGACAGGGAAGCCTGGCGTGCTGCAATCCATGGGGTGGCAAAGAGTCAGATACAACTTAGCAACTGAACAACAACAAGGAGAAAGAAAACAGCCATGATCTTTGCATTGTTCCAACTTCATGAATTGGGGGTCATGTCTTTTTATATAATTATGTGTTCTCACATAGAATGTGATACCGTAAACACTCAATAAAGCACTAGTTCCTCAACTTTGATGCATATCAGAATCATCTGGAAAGATAATACAGCATACAAAGCCCAGGCTTGCTGAAATAGGATGCAGTAAAGGTCTTTGTATTTTCATCAAATTCTTCAGGTGACTCTGCTACTCACCAGAGTTTAAGAACCACTATCATGAGATATTACTCAGCACATCACTTATGCAAGTCTTATTAGTTTCAGAAAGCTATGCAAGATTGCAAGTAAAATAAATAGTGGTAAATAACTAAATATAGATATGCGTATTAAAATATTACCCTAGGCTTTCTTAAATGTGCTCTATGGGACACAAGTTTTGGGAGCAGTTAATATGGAAAAAGCAAGCGAGTTCCGGAAAAACATCTATTTTTGCTTTATTGACTATGCCAAAGCCTTTGTGTGTGTGGATCACAATAAACTGTGGAAAATTCTTCAAGAGATGGGAATACCAGACCACCTGACCAGCCTCTAGAGAAACCTATATGCAGATCAGGAAGCAACAGTTAGAACTGGACATGGAACAACAGACTGGTTCCAAATAGGAAAAGGAGTACGTCAAGGCTGTATACTGTCACCCTGCTTATTTAACTTCTATGCAGAGTGCATCATGAGAAACGCTGGGCTGGAAGAAGCACAAGCTGGAATCAAGATTGCTGGGAAAAATATCAATAACCTCAGATATGCCGATGACACCACCCTTGTGGCAGAAAGTGAAGAGGAACTAAAAAGCCTCTTGATGAAAGTGTAAGTGGAGAGTGAAATGGTTGACTTAAAGCTCAACATTCAGAAAACTAAGATCACGGCATCTGGTCCCATCACGCCATGGGAAATAGATGGCTAGACAATGGAAACAGTGTCAGATTTTATTTTATAGGGCTCCAAAATCACTGTAGATGGTGATTGCAGCCATGAAATTAAAAGATGCTTACTCCTTGGAAGGGAAGTTATGACCAACCTAGATAGCATATTGAAAAGCAGAGACATTACTTTGCCAACAAAGGTCCGTCTAGTCAAGGCTATGGTTTTTCCAGTGGTCATGTATGGATGTGAGAGTTGGACTGTGAAGAAGACTGAGCGCCGAAGAATTGATGCTTTTGAACTGTGGTGTTGGAGAAGACTCTTGAGAGTCCCTTGGACTGCAAGGAGATCCAACCAGTCCATTCTGAAGGAGATCAGCCCTGGGTGTTCTCTGGAGGGAATGATGCTAAAGCTGAAACTCCAGTACTCTGGCCACCTCATGAGAAGAGTTGACTCATTGGAAAAGACTCTGATGCTGAGAGGGATTGGGGGCAGGAGGAGAAGGGGATGACGGAGGATGAGATGGCTGGATGGCATCACCGACTCGATGGACGTGAGTTTGGGTGAACTCTGGGAGTTGGTGATGGACAGCGAGGCCTGGCATGCTGCGATTCATGGGGTCGCAAAGAGTCGGACACAACTGAGCAACTGAACTGAATTGAATACATGTTATGTGGCTAAAATGCATGGCTGATACATTTGAGAGATGCTACAGTCCAGACCTCTTTTCTGAATATTGGTAGTTCTCAATAGCATATAAAAAGCTTCAGGAAATCCTAAAATAATAAAAATTAACTAAACTTACTTTAACTCATGTGAACTTAATAGTAACCAAAGTTATTTAAACTTATCTTTACTGAAGGTCTAGTAACATCCCCAGGACACCTGTTTGAGAAGCATCAGTGTAAAAATTTAAAGATAAGTGAAATACTATTTAAGAAAACCCCCCTTTTTAAAAAGATATGTGGTCATTCTCATACATTGACATAAAAATGTAATGGAGTAATGAAATATTAGCAAATAGAAAGTTCATAATAAAGGGACATATTAAAAAGAATAAAGATTTTACTGAAATAGGTAGTTGTGATGCAGTGACAGAATACATAAGAGTAAGAGGATAGTGAGATATGTACCTTCCAAGATTTTAATGAGATTCATGAAGGGTTCCATGTAATAAGACGTATATGTTAAAAATCTGTAATGAAGTGAATATGTGAGATGGTTTAATGAGCTGTCTCAGGAAGTGTCCTGTAAGATGGGCATCCTTCAGGGCTGAAATGAGATGGGTGAAAGGAAAAGTGTAATGAGCTGGTCACATAAAGGAGAGGCCGTATAATTAGATGTATAAAAGAAGGAAGGGAGAGTATATAAATTTTCCAAATATGTAAGATATAATGGGAACTAGGTTTTAATGTAATAAGATGCAGAAATGAAATGACAATGAAATACAAAAACGGAATGGTGTAATGAGATATGTAAGGACTGTGTAATGAGATGTGCATGTTTAAGGGGTATAATGAGATGCAAGATGGGAAAGGTGTAATGAGATGAGTGCGTTAAATAATCTAATGAGGGGCATGAAGGAAATGATGTCATGTCACATGAAAATTGAAGAAAGTAATGAGATGTGCATTTTAAGGACTGTAATAAAATGGATAAAAGAAACTAAGGAGAATGAAGAGATGGAGAAGTCAAATCCTATCATTATAATGTGAAAAAGGAACAAAAAGTAATGTGAGGAAGTGGTCGCACCCACCATTTCTAAGACCATACTCTTCTGTATATTTATTTTGAGCTGACAAGTATTTTGGGCAACCACACACTAAGCACTTTCTGTGGGAATGTAAATGTATATGTGCTTCCTGTCCTCAAAGGCCCATGGAGACATACAGGTGTATACAAACAAAGCAGTATGTCACAATTATTAATTTGACATAATTATTTCATAATTTCAAATATTATGAAAGTTAATAAAAATTATTTTGGATAAGAATATTTTACATGTCTTCAGAGTCAAATGTCCTCTTGTGGGCCCTTCAAGTTTATAATTTTACTATTATTCATTTCTCCTTTCCTTGATCCCTGGGTTTTCTCTCTACACTATTAATATCTGCTGCTGCTGCTGCTAAGTCGCTTCAGTCATGTCCGACTCTGTGCGACCCCATAGACAGAAGCCCACCAGGCTCCTCCACCCCTGGGACTCTCCAGGCAAGAATACTGGAGTGGGTTGTCATTTCCTTCTCCAATGCATGAAAGTAAAAAGTGAAAGTGAAGTCGCTCAGTTGTGTCCGACTTCGCGACCCCATGGACTGCAGCCTACCAGGCGCCTCCATCCATGGGATTTTCCAGGCAAGAGTACTGCAGTGGGTTGCCATTAATATCTATTCTTACCTAAATAGATCTTAACATATTTTTGTCTCATTCATATATCCCCTCCGCAAAGTAGATTATTGTATTCTAATCTCTCTTCAGCTTAAAAGCAAAATGGAGCTTTTACAATGCTTTGGACTATATCACTATACATCGTAGTCTGGTGAGTGATGGATAGTAATTATCTTCCTGTGTGTTCCACCTTGTCAGAGCTAGATCTAATTCAACTTTCTTTTACCCACTGAGACTAAAACTTTTGCACAGTAGGTGCTTATTCAGTAAATCTTGAGTGAATGCATGATTAGGCAGACTCTATTCATGAAGATAAATAAATAGATTCTTAAGATTGGTCCATTACATTGCATTGAGGTTATAATCAACCCACTTGGAGAGAAGCCTCTCTCACAAAATCAGAATTATTCAATATGAAAGAAATACTTTCATATGAGTTTGCTGGGGGAATTTGGTTTTACCATGAAGACACTGACCCCTGTATGAGCATGCCTTGCCTTGTTTTTCACCAGACATCTGTTTGCTTCATTTACAAGCACTTCAGTGTTTTCAGGAAACTCAAGTGCTGTTTTAATCAGTCTTGGAAGGAAATCACGGTGCGATTCATTACTCAACTCATCAACCTAAGGAACCATTGTTTCAGATGTCATCCTTGAGTGTTCTTCATTATAAGATGGCCTTCACATGATAACAAGCCCAGACAGAACTACATTGATCTAACTTTTTATTTTAATGTTCTATATCTAACTCACCTGGGAGGCTTGCAAGAAAATCCTGTTCAATTATTTACAAACTGCATGCAGCTGTGAGGTGCATATTGCAGTAATCCCAATCATCTATATAGGATTTCCACTCCCACAGACCATGTATATGATGAAATAACATTCATAAGTGACCAAAGCCCCAGAAACAGCGACAGATCACAACACATGAAGCATATATTTGTTGTCAGTTGGATGAAAAAAATTCATCTTCACTCCATCAGTACACGGATCTGTTTTCTCTCGCTGATTCTCTCCGCAGAAACATGCTGGCTAGCTTTGGTATTCATGACTTCAGAATTCCTCTAAAAATCTAGATATTGTTTTTCCAATTGTTCTCAGTTTTCCCTCTCTACCCTCATTCTCCTTGATCTTTCTGTTAATACTGATGACATTTGTCAAATGCTTCTCCAACCAACCTTTTCCTTTGCAGGCCATTTCTCTCTTGCTCTGGACAGATCCTCTGTCCCTACCATAGAGTGGTTTATTTCCTCCCATCACATTGAAGAGCAGCTGCAGCATTGTAAATTCTGTGAACTATACTTTGATTCCCATGCTCATTTTGCTCTCCCTGTCTGACCTTGACCCACTGCATTATCCCAGGCATCCCTGGAGATGTACATTCTGACTACTTTGGTACTTCATGTAAGTAGCGTTATCTCCACTATGAGTATAGATGATATTCCATCCCTTCACTTGCAAACAATCAATGGGCCTGATCCACTTAAATAAGGAGCCATCTTGGCTGATCTGCTCTCTAAACCCTAAATCCTTTAGCTTGTGTGTTTTAGAAAACAATTTCATTCTAGGAGCAAGCAGGGTCAGTTTAATTCTCAGACTCCTGCCATATCTAGATCTCTAGATGCTTGTCATCTCACTCTTCATATAGGATAGTCATTTATGGAGCATCCTTTAGACAGAAAAAGTTCAGCTTTCTGACTGCCTAATTTCAAACTTTAACCCCTATAATAATGACAACATGTCTGCCGAATTTTCAATATTACTATCATTACTTTTACTGTAGCTTTGATTACTGATGTCTTATCACATGTCCTTTGTACAAGCTCATTACTTAGTAATTTGCCTAATTTCCAGTTCCTCAAGGAATGGAACTCTGACCTTGAACCCTTAGAATCNATTATGTTATTGCTAGTGTGATTCAATTTTTAAAGTTTTTTTCTGTTTGCTATATATATATATATATATATGTAAATATATATTTTTAAAAAAGAATCAGTTATATATATCTCCACTCTTTTTCTAGATTATTTTCCCATATAGGCCATTACAGAGTATTGAGTAGAGTTCCCTGTCCTATACAGTAGGTCCCTATTAGTTATCTATGTTATATATAGAAGTGTGTATATGTTGCTATATATTTTAAATACCATAGTGTTATGTGTCCCTGTACTAACCCTTTGATAAGATACCCTGTTCTTCTTGGAAAGTTTTTAAAAACAATTAAATATTTTCAGAGAAGTTTCGCTGGGGAAAATCACTGTTGAAACTTGAATTAATGGCCTGAAAAATCAAATGATGAAACACAAAAGGAAAAGACAAAGAATTATAAACCTTATGGGGAAAATAAGATACCCTCAAAAGAGATACAGGACAATTACTATATCAACAATTGTGTCCCAGGAATAAACGGGGTTACAGATGGAAGGAATGGAATAATTAAAGAATTATAGAAGAAAATTTCCCCTGAGCTAAATATAGAATTGAAATAGTATATATTTAAAGGTTAGAAAGCAGAGTTAAACTTCTATCTTCATTTAAATGTTTCAAATTCCTAAGAAGTGGATAGAACAGAGTATTTTAAATTGTTAAAGTGCTGTGCTCAATATACTCGCAAATTTGGAAAACTCAGCAGTGACCACAGGACTAGAAAAGGTCAGTTTTCATTCCAATCCCAAAGAAGGGCAATGCCAAAGAATGTTCAAACTACCGCACAGTTTCACTCATTTCACATGCTAGCAGTAATGCTCAAAATTCTTCAAGCTAGGATTCAACAGTACATGAGCCAAGAACTTCCAGAGGTACAAGCTGGATTTAGAAAAGGTAGAGGAACCAGAGATCAAATTGCCAGCATCCACTGGATCACAGAAAAACAAAGAAATTACAGAAAAATATCTACTTCTGCTTCATTGACTACACTAAAGCCTTTGACTATGTGGATCAAAACAAACTGTTGAAAATTCTTAAAGAGATGGGAATACCAGACCACCTGACCTGCCTCCTGTGAAACCTGAATGCATGTCAAGAAGCAACAGTTAGAACTGGACATGGAACAGTAGGCTGGCTCCAAATTGGGAAAGAAGTTATGTTAAGGCTATATTTTGTCATCCTACTTATTTAACTTATATGCAGAGTATATCATGCAAAATGCCAGGCTGAATGAAGCACAAGCTGGAATCAAGATTGCCAGGAGAAATATCAATAACCTCAGATATGCAGCTGACACCACCTTTATGGCAGAAAGCAAAGAGGAACTGAAGAGCTTCTTGATGAAAGTGAAAGAGGAGAGTTAAAAACCTGGCTTAAAATTCAACATTCAAAAAACTAAGATCATGACATCTGGTCCCATCACTTCATGGCAAATAGATGGGGAAACAATGGAAACAGTGACAGACTTTATTTTGGGGGCTCCAAAAATCACTGCAGATGGTGACTGCAGCCATGAAATTAAAAGACACTTGGTCCTTGGAAGGAAAGCTATGACCAGCCTAGACAGCATATTAAAAAGCAGAGACTTTGCCAACTAAGGTCAATATAGTCAAAGCTATGGTTTTCCCAGTAGTCATGTATGGATGTGAGGATTGGACCATAAAGGCTGAGTACTGAAGAACTGATGCTTTTGAACTGTGGTGTTGGAGAATACTCTTGAGAGTCCCTTGGATTTGCAAGGAGATCCAACCAGTTAATCCTAAAGGAAATCAGTCCTAAATATTCATTGGAAGGACTGATAGTGAAGCTCCAATACTCTGCCACCTGATGCAAAAAGCTGACTCATTGGAAAAGACCCTGATTCTGGCAAAGATTGAAGGCAAGAGAAGGGGACGACAGAGGATGAGATGGTTGGATGGCATCACTGACTCAATGGTCATGAGTTTGAGCAAACACCGGGAGATGGTGAAGGACAGGAAGCCTGGCATGTTGCAGTCCATGTGGTGAAGAGAGTCAAACACAACTGAGCGACTGAACAACAACAAAGCTTGCTAAAGATACTTAACATATACCAAAACACAAATGTTATAGACTGTGATCAACTGCCTATTAGCCATATGGACAAATTTCACTTTGCTCTTCCATCTGTGTTTCTAGGGATGTATACCTACACAGTGTACATACATTTTCACGCTACTTATGGGTAAATTTCTCTAGCTCAATATTATGATGCTCTCTTGCCCATAGATTTAAGCCATGTTCTTGAATACCAGTCATTTTTCCCATATGCATAAATCTTTCTTGCTTATTTTTTAATTAGTTCATGGCCTGAACAGGTGTAGGAGATCTACTGTTTATCAAATCTTTTATTAGAGAAAGAAAATGTGAACAATTCTAAGTCAATGTGAACTATAACCAACAATAGTAAACCATATCTAATTTTTGCTACTTAGAAACGACAATTAAAATACTAGAAAAATAGCATGTACTTTATGCAGACAGTAATTGTTATAACTGCAATCTAGTTGCAGCATTTGGGAGGTGTGACACACTCTTTGGCTTCCCTGGTAGCTCAGTGGTAAAGAATCCGCCTGCCAGTGCAGGAGACATGGGTTCGATCCCTGGGTTGGGAAGATCCCATGGAGAAGGAAATGGCAACCCACTCCAGTATTCTTGCCTGGGAAATCCGATGGACAGAGGAGCCTGGTGGTCTGTAGTCCATAGGGTCACAAAAGCATCCAACATGACTTAGCAATTAAACAACAACAAACAATAAACTGTTTAAATCTAGAAATTGTTAACTTGGCATGTTAAAATGTAAAGGCAAATACCTTAAAAATAGAAGCAGAATATTTAACTTCCAAACTAGTATTTGAGTATTTTAAGATGAAAACAACAAAGATATTAATTTATTGAAAAGAAGAAGAGAAAAAAATATAGAAAACCTAAGACAATATGGTAGAAATTAATCCAAGCAAATAGGTCATCCTGGTAAATATACAACAGTGAAAGTGAAAATGGCTCAGTAGCGTCCAACTTTTGTGACCCCATGGACTATACAGTCCATGGAATTCTCCAGGCCAGAATACTGTATCCTTTCCTTTCCTTTCTCCAGGGGGTCTTCCCAAACCAGGTATCGAACCCAGGTCTCCCACATTGCAGGCACATTCTTTACCAGCTAAGCCACAAGGGAAGCCCAAACTTTCAGGTAAAAGATGATTTTCAGATTGAATAAAAATCCTATAAAATCTAGCTAATGCTATTTATAAGGGATCAACTTCAGAACAAGAAAGATTGAACTAGATGAGATGAAATCAATATATGCCAGACACATACTATTCAAAGAAAACTGGTAATAGTAGTCTCAGACAAAAAGTAGATTCCATGGCAAAAAAAAAAAAAAAGGATTATGAAGATAAATAGGATCACTGCATACTGGTGAAATATTCACTCATCAGGAAGATATAGTGACTCTAAAATTGTATATACTTAAGTATATAACAATTTTACAAAATCACAACAATAAACACACCATCATAGTAAATGATTAAAACATTTCTTTCATTCGTTGACATATAGAGGAGCCCCAAATTAGTAAAAGTGAAGATGATTTAAACTACAAGATTAGTAAGCTTGACCTAAGGATATTTAGACCTGCTGGTATTGCATCCTTTACAACTTTGATGACAAGGTTTCAGTGGAAGCTAAACACAACTCTCTGAGCGCTACATACTCTTGTGACTCGGAATCATCTTGTAGGACGTGTTACCTGTTGTTTAGTTGGTCTGATGTGCTACATACTGTGGAGTTTCATTTCCTTTCGTGTGTGTGTGTATGTTTTTGCATGATTATTTGGTAGCCAGCATTCATCCCAACTCTTGTTTTTTCTCCTGGTTTTCAGGGACAGGAAGTGTGGCAAGTGTATTAATTCCCTTGCTCTAATGTTTCTAGCTTAGATTCTACCATGAGAAGCATTCTGTGACATTTTGAAGATACTTGAAGCAGAAGACTTTACTGCTTTGGAGATGGTGGCATGTGGGCTTTAGCAGATAGCAGAGGTAAAAGGGAAAAACACTCTGGTCTGGGAAAATTCCTCTATTACAAGATTACTGGTTCCTTATAAAAGAGTGTAAGTTAGGAATGTCCATAGAGAAGAAATGCATAGAGAAAGGTATGGGGAAATAGTAGCCCATATGGAGTCTTCATGATGGGCTTTCCTGGTGGCTCAGTGGTAAAGGATCTGCTTGCCAGTGCAGGAGATAAAGTTTTGACCCCTGGGTCTGGAAGGTCTGGCAGCCCATTCCAGTATTCTTGCCTGGGAAATCCCATAGACAGAGGACCCTGGTGGCCTCTAGTCCATAGGGTTGCAAAAAGAGTCAGACACAACTTAGCGACTAAATAACAATAGAGTCTTCATTACTTAGACTCAATTGATGAAATTATTGCCATTAGTGACTAAACTCAATCTTCAGCCTCTTTTCCCTCCTAGGAGATTGAGGCTGCTAAAAGTTCCAACCCTCTAACCAGGAGATTGGTTCTGGCTTAGAGACTTTTCAAGAGTCCTTTCATTAACGTATAAACTCAGGTCTGGTTGAAAGGAGCTTATTATGAATAACAAAAGACATCTTTAACATTTATATCTCTTAGGAAATTTCAAAGGTTTTAGGAGCTCTGTGCCAGAAACTGGGACAAAGAACAAATATATATTTAAGAATTACAATATCATAAGAGATATCTGGGTCCTCTGTGAATCAGCTACCTTGGGGATGCAGAAAACTGATCATTCATTCCTACAGTGTCCTGATTTCCTAAAAACTTGTCACTATTTTCTTTGGTGTTTTATCTGTCAAGCTTCTAGTTATTTTGGAAGTACCCAATTCTCCATGTTAGAGTTATTCATGCCTGCATTTCCCAGCAAATACCAAGAGGAGCAACTCCTTTAACTGATCCAGAGAAAGGACCACTTCAATAATCTGTCTTCCTTGAAATCCATGTTTTAATTTGTACTGCCAACTAAAGACTATCACGTGCAATCCAGCGATGGCCATCTACAAGGATTAAGTCACTAGCCACTGGATTTGCTGACCTTCAATACACTCTGCAAGAATTCAGGTCGGAGATCAGGAATGAGGCTCTCTGTGCTCTGGGAAAACTGGCAGAACAGACCTTTAGAGAGTTATATTTTTAAGAGAAAATTTAATCAACCCCAACTCTTGCATCTTCTCACACTTAGAAAAGCACTGAAACCTTTAACTAAGATATCTGTTCCTTGTGACTAGAAAAAAACCAACAACCTTCTACCAAGATGTGTGCTTAGTTTCACATACTTCCTTTGTCAAAATCACATGGTTCTTGACCTCTCGCCTTCCCTCCTTATAATAGTTTCTCAGAGCTCTCTGAGAGGCTATCTCCTGGGCTATATATAGTTCATTAAGACACAGAATAAACAACTCACAGCTTTAATTTTGCACATTTGCTTTTCATGTTTGTTTTTTATTGCTTTTGTCAGCAGTTTTATTGACCATGAAGGGACCCAGAGCAGACTTCTTCACCTGAACCCTATGAGGATCTGGAGCCTTGGTACCATCAGAGCCCCTTGTGCCCATCAGCCTCCTTGGGGAGGCTCTCCTGAAACTGAATCTCTTACTTTTGGTTGAAGATCCACCAGAGGCTGATAAACTCTTTCAACCTATGTATTACTCAGGTAAAAGACACTGAGGTTACCCCCAACAGAGAAATACTGAGATGATTTTGTTCAGTTGAGAGATCCTGAATGTTTCCTCTTGAGCTAATTGTTCCATCAATTTAGTAAGATATACTTTTATAAGCAAAACTGAAACATTTATCATTTCTCTCCTATTTGATTCCTCTAGAAATTGAAAATAAGAATCAGATTCCCAGGAGCCTTATCAGGTGAATAAGGAAGGTCATCTTCAGATAGGTACAGGAATCTCAAGATTTTGGAGACCTCAAGAAGAGAGGAATTCACCCAAATCTATAGATATTGCAGGTAAAATCTGATGGTAAATCTTTGATGTCACTTTCCTGGTCTTGAGAGACCTTTTAAAATTTTAACCTGAGATTTCTTATGAAAAGTTCCAGTAAAGCCTATTTTTAAAAGCCCATATGATCAGTTATATAATCTGACTAAGCTTATTGCAACCAGACTTAAATTATACAAATTAGCCTTAATTTGGCTATATCTGGTAGAATTGAGGATCATTTTAAGTTTTGCAGTGGATGCTGGGTTCTAGTGCTGTATTTACTGCCAAAGATTCACTTCCTAGATAGTTCCTTGTTGCTATGTTACATTATTATAAAGTCTAATTGAGTTATTAAAAGGACATTCAACTTGTTTTCTCAAGCTTATCAAAATAATCTATCCTTAAATGAAGATCAGATGTCTCATGACCTACAATCAGAAACTCATGTAGGCTGGGAAAGACATTGTTTAAATAACTCACTCAAGCCTAGATGGAAAGGTCCTTACTAGGTACTCTTAACTAGCTCCTGTACAGCAAAGCTAAGAGGAATTGACTCTTGAATTTATATTTGCTACTTATAAAGGGACCCTATACCAGACCAGTCTACAGAGTGGACTGTTGACCTCAAAGTCACCTTAAACTACACCCACATCAAGATGAGATGGTGGCACCAGAGGCAGACAGCTATCCCAAGAAGCTGGACCTGACCCACATGATTATTTATAGTATTTTCTAGATTTCTTGGACTTTTGCATAAATCAAATGATTTTCTGTCCTGAGTATGATCCTATGCATAGTTTGGAAATCAATACAATTATTGGGTTTATAGTCAATTATCTAAGTCTGTCTCTTCTGGGTTACTTTGGTAGATTTCTCCATGCCAAGGCCCTATATTGGATGGCCCTTAGAAAATTTATTCTAGAAGAAAGAAGTTGTATTTGTGCTCAGGCCACAGTTGATAGTATTAGATGTGGTCCCCTTACTTGGCCAATCAGTCACACTTGCTCTGACCATGACTGTAAATAAGAATTTTATTTAAAGTTATCAGAGCAATGAGCTAATAAAAATTTTAGTAAAAAAAAAATAACTTCCATCTTCTATGGGATGGATTTTTATGGCTTAACACTAGGCTATGGTTATTTAAGTTTAAAAGAACTTATGTTGGAAACAGTTAAGCCATGCTAAGAATAATCAGCCTAACACTAGGAACTTGGGCTGGTTTCCTTATGAACATTATATCATTACCTTTTAAGATAGCAATTGGTACAGAACAGACTTGGTTAAATGACCTCGGGATATATACTGGGCCTAATGAAAGTCCTTGGCTAAATTCTTTCTTATGACCTTACTAGATCTAGTAGGTATATTACTGTACTCTGCCTACTTTACAAGATTGTCGTTTCTTACCAAATGTGTGACTGAGTCTCCAATAAAAAATACTGATGACTGAGTGACATGAAATGATCCATTCAAATATATACTTCTATGAGATCAATGGTTTTTATAGTGTAATTCTAGGTAGGGGAAGACACAACAAGAGGAGATTTTTTTCTTGGACTATAACAGACTAATAAAACAGATAATCCAAAGAGTTTTGTCGACTGTTAATAGGACCTAGTCCAGCAATAGCACATTGAATAGCTTATCAATGATATTCTGGCCTAGGAATAAGCATTCCTAGCACTATGGGACTGCCATCTATGGATCGCAGAGTTGGACACAACTGAAGTGACTTAGCAGCAGCAGCAGCACTATGGGAGAAAATGGTCATGAAATGCCTCCCAAACCTTGGTTGAATTTATGACTATTAGGAGGCACTACCAACGAAAGACCACCTGACCTGCCTCCTGAGAAACCTGCATGCAGGTCAGGAAGCAGCAGTTAGAACTGGACGTGGAACAACAGACTGGCTCCAGATAGGAAAAGGAGTACGTCAAGGCTGTATATTGTCACCCTGCTTATTTAACTTCTGTGCAGAGTACATCATGAGAAATGCTGGGCTGGAAGAAGCACAAGCTGGAATCAAGATTGACAGGAGAGATATCAGTAACCTCAGATACGCAGATGACACCACCCTTATGGCAGAAAGTGAAGAGGAACTAAAAAGCCTCTTGACGAAAGTGAAAGAGGAGAGTGAAAAAGCTGGCTTAAAGCTCAATATTCAGAAGACTAAGATCACGGCATCTGGTCCCATCACTTCATGGGAAATAGATGGGGAAACAGTGGAAATAGTGTCAGACTTTATTTTTTTAGGCTCCAAAATCACTGCAGATGGTGATTGCAGCCATGAAATTAAAAGATGCTTACTCCTTGGAAGGAAAGCTATGATTAACCTAGATAGCATATTAAAAAGCAGAGACATTACTTTGCCAACAAAGGTCCATCTAGTCAAGGCTATGGTTTATTCTAGTGGTCATGTATGGCTGTGAGAGTTGGACTATAAAGAAAGCTGAGTGCTGAAGAATTGATGCTTTTGAACTGTGGTGTTGGAGAAGACTCTTCCATCCTAAAGGAGACCAGTCCTGGGTGTTCATTGGAAGGACTGACGCTGAGGCTGAAATTCCAATACTTTGGCCACCTGATGAGAAGAGTTGACTCATTGGGAAAAGATCCTGATGCTGGGAGCGATTGGAGGCAGAAGGAGAAGGGGACACCAGAGGATGAGATGGTTGGATGGCATCACCGACTTGATGGACATGTGTTTGGTTGAACTCCGGGAGCTGGTGATGGACAGGGAGGCCTGGTGTGCTGCGATTCTTGGGGCTGCAGAGTCAGACATGACTAAGCGACTGAACTGAACTGACCAATGAAAGAATGTCACTTGCCACCTGGTTCTAAAAGAATTAAGTCATTAGCCACTGTGTGGCTAACCTTCAGCATATCCTGAAAGGAATTTGGAGTGGAAATCAGGAATGAGGTACTTCGTGCTCTAGAAAAACTGTCAGGTCTTCAGAGACTTAAAAGTTCCAGGAGAAAATTTAATGAATCCTAATTCTTACATCTTCCCAAACTTAATAGTTTTAGTGCTTTTCTAAAATATCTTTCCCTCATGACTAGCAGCAACTTTTTACCAGGATGTGTGCTTGGTTGCACCTACCCCTGCCTGAGCCAGAAATCACACAGATACTGACTTCCCTCCTTACTTCTTCAGAAACAGCTTCTCAGAGCTGTCTGAGAGGATGCTTCCTGGGCCATCATCCTCTGTAAGACACAAACTCAACTCACAGCTTTTATGTTGTGTGGCTTTTCAGTCAACTGTACTTACAAACATACCTGCATCATGTATGAAAACTGAACATATTTCTTGGCCTAGTATAAGTCTCAAAAATGTCAGTGTTAACATATATGCTCTCTGACCAAAATGTACCTCATTAGAAATTAATAAAAATACTCAAAAAAGATTATAACTAGACACTTCAAATAACCTCTTTCCCAATACGAGGTCCAAGAAAAAATCATAATGGAACTTAATGAGTAAGTATGAATAGACTATATAAAATATGTAGGATGAAACCATAATGTTATTGTGCTGGGGTCACCAAGACAACCCTCCAGTTCAGTAATTTGCTAGGAAGACTCAACAGACTCACCATTTGTTCACACTCATGGTGATGACTTATTACAGTAAAAATGTACTGAGCACAGTCAACAAAGGCAAAGAGCATATGGGGTAAAGTTTGGCAGAAGCCAAGAGCAAGTTTCTAATAGTCCTTTCTCAGTGGAATCACACAGGATACACTTAATTCACCCAGTGAGGACTTTTGACAACACAAAAGAAATGTTGGCAACTAGGGAATCTCATTACAGCCTCAATGACCAAGATTTTAATTGGGAACTGATCACACAGGTACCCTTTGACTGGTAAGTATTCCAGGCAAATTCCAGACTTCCATGATGAAAGAAGGTGTTCAGAGTAAACCCACATTGGTTGTACAGTATAGGCACTCTTGTCAAATATAGTGGGAACCCTCCCAAAATCCAAATCACTACCTACCAGCAAAAGTCCAACCTTAGAAGAAAGCCTTTCAAAGAACATTAGGCCTGCTCTGGTATTTTCTGTTTTTAGTTACTTAACGGAGAATAAATACAATACATCATCTTAAATGCCTACATTAAAAGACATCCAAAAGAAGAAATTAGAATATGGTAGAATTATCGTTAAAAATAATACATAGAATGAAACAGTGAAAAAAAAGATTAATAGAAAAACTGTGGGCAGAAGAGCCTGGAGGGCCACAGTCCGTGGGGTTGCAAAGAATTGGACATGGCTGAGCACACACACAATGACAACAGAATTAACTAAGCTTAAATTTGATTCCATGAAGAGTATAGATAAAAATTAGCTGGAAAGATAGCAAAAAAGGGGTGGACAGAGAAACAAATATGAGTAAGAATGAAAATGGAAATGCAACTATAGTTAGGATATTTAAATGGTAATAAAATCAAATGAATAATTTTATACAAGTAAATAGCAGTAATCAAATAACAATTCCTTGACTTGAGATCCATATCTGTTGCCCTTAACTCTGGAACGACTCTATGATAATTTGGCCAATAGAATATGGAGAAATGATGGTGTGCTTCTTTTTTGCACTCAGGCTTCAGGAGACTGACAGTGGCCATTTCCTGTCTCTTGGGACATTCATACCTGGAACCAACCTATCTTGCTTTATTGAATCCAAGCAATTCTGTGGCAGTACCCACATAGAGAATAATGGCAGCCTGAATCCAACGGCCCCGGGTCAGGTTCCAGCAAAGAGCTTA
This sequence comes from Redunca redunca, assembly GCA_006410935.1. Taxonomy (NCBI): domain Eukaryota; kingdom Metazoa; phylum Chordata; class Mammalia; order Artiodactyla; family Bovidae; genus Redunca; species Redunca redunca. The sequence goes on from SJYQ01000642.1 coordinate 604,639, forward strand.
CCACCCACATGAGTGAGCCATCTTGGAGGTGGACCATTCAGCTTCAGTTAGCCTCCCCAGCTAATGTCATGTGGAGCAGGCATTTAACTAAATTTAACCCAAATTGCAGATTAGTGAGCACAATAAATTATTGTGTTATTTTAATCCATTAGGTTTTGGGATGGTTTGTTACACAGCAGTTATGGAAGATTACAGAATTTGATCAAGTTGACAACTCCATAGAAAAATAATAGAATTTTTCAAAAGTCATTCAAGATGAAGTAGGAAGCCAGAATAGTCCCAATATTATCAAATCAAATCAAGAGGATTAAGATGGCAGAGGAGGAGGAGGACATGGAATTCACTTCTCACCATAAGTGTATCAAGAATACATCTTAAAGTTTAACAAATCTCACAAAGTAGCTGCTGAACTCTAGCAGAGGACCTCAGACACCTAAAAGGATAAGAAAGATTCCCAGAATAACCAGGTAGGACCAAAGTAAGAAGGGAAAAGAAAGAGGAAAGGATGCAGGAAGAGACTTGTGCCCCTGGGGGCAGCTAAAGGAGAGGAGAGGTTCCCACAGCTGTGGAAGCTCCCTCACTGGTAGGGAGATAAGCTGGGATAGAAGCGGTGCTCATAGGCTCAGAGAGTGCAGCAACCGGTTTGTGGCAGGCAAGACAGAGTGAGACCTACACAGATGGTCCATGCGATGCCCTGTGTGCCTGACCCTGAGATGTGTGGCAGGGGCTGGGTGCTGGAATGCAGGGTTTGGAGAGCAAATTCAGGGAGAGGGTTGCTGTTGGCTATGAGGAGACAGCCACAGGGAACAAGAGTGAGGAGCTCTGCAATGGTAATGATTGTGGAGAAAGCTCCCTTTGTGCCCCTTCCCTGATGGGCCAGGCTCATGTGCTTTGGGGCAGCTTCAGGAACAGTGCCTGTGAGTGGTCCACATGCAGAGGTAGGGTTGAAACCATAGCTGAGCCCCAGGGGCCATGCAACCTAAGGAAGAAGAGCTGAAACCTGTCTTCATGGCTGTGCAAACTACAGATTTTCATCCCCTCAACTGGCTTTTTAAACTCTGAGCCTGAAGAATGAATAAATGATCTGAACGAACGATCTGAATGAACAAGTGCTTCCACGGCCAAGATGGCTCAAGCTTTAGCAGCTGTGGACTTTGTGGGCGCATACACATATGGCTTGGGTCAGGCCAGAGTCTGAGTTGCCCTCATGTACCTACAGTGGGTCCAAATCCATGTTCAGTGTGATCCTGGGACCTGCCTTCAGTGGTTCTTTACTGGTGGCCTGATGAAAATAATGCCAGAGAGACACCAGGGCCAGCTGACTGTACACCCGCAGTCACGGTGAGGCTGACAGCAGTGCCAACAGCTGTGTAGTCTGAGAGTTCACACAGTTGGTGGAAGGTGACACAACAGAGCACACCCACAGGTGAACAGCTCTGGAGGAGGAAGACTCAGTGACTTCTCTCCCTGTGGGAGAGCTCCAATCCCACCTACCCACAGCACAGACCAGAAACACAGCTAAGAAACAATCTGGGTGCCTCTAATCCAACAACCAGAGAGCAGACCTCACGCTTGACAGGGCAGTTCCAACCACAGAGCAAAGAGGAGGCCCTACTCAATATCTAGTGCAGGCTCTGGACACCACAACATCAGTTACACCTATCAAGGGGATAATGATAGGCATACATCGAGGAAAGAGGTGGCATGCATCTATGCTAAAAACAGCCCTCACGCCGAAAAGTATTAAACCCAGGCAGGCTACTCAAGCACATTTCCACATAAAAATAGCCATCCAAGACAGCCTGAGGGACTGGCAGCAGGAGGAAGAACTCCCAGAGCATTTAGCTTTGAATGCCAGCAAGGCTTGAGTGCAGAGGCTCTAAAGGGCTGGGGGAAAACAGAGACTACACTCTTGGAGGACACACACAAGGTCTCATGTGCACTGGGCCTGAGCACAAAACAGTGCCTCCATAGGAACCAGAGACAGACCCATGTAGGGTTCTTAGAGGGTCTCCTGGGGAGGAAAGGGTTAACTGTAGCTCACGGGGTGGGGGGGCGGTCAAAGAATCTGGTAGCAGGGAATGTTGATCAGCAAGAGCTCTCCTAGAGCTTCTCATTTAGGCACCAATCCTGGGCCCCACCCAACAACCTCCAGTCCTGGAAAGCCTCAGGCCAAACAACCAACAAGATAGGAACACAGCCCCACGCATCAGAAAACAGGCTGCCTAAAGTTATACTGAACTCACAGCCACCTCAAAACATAGCCTTTGATATAGCCCTGCACACTAGAGGAATAAGACCTAGCTCCACACACCAGAGGGCAGGCACCAGTCCCTCCTATACAGGTCCCTGGATTAACCTCACCCACCAGGGTGTAGAGGCCAGAAGCAAGAGGAACTATGATCCTGCAGCCTGTGGAGAGGAGAGACCAAAAACACAGGAAGTCAAAAGACAAAATGAGACAGAAAAATACATTGCATAAAAATTGACAAGAACAGTTAAATGAAGAGGAGAGAGGCAATCTACCTGAAAAAGAATTCAGAATAATGCTAGTAAAGATGATTCAAAATCTTGGAAAAAGAATGGAGGCACAGACTGAGAATATACAAGAAATGATCTTAAATTTAAGTTGATTAAATGCTCAACCAGAAAACAAGATTGGATGAATGGATACAAAAACAACTCTAGCCATTTTTATTCAACACTGTTTTGGAAATTCTAGCCATGGGAACAAGGGAAGAAGAAGAAATAAAAGGAATCCAAATTGGAAAAGAAGTAGTAAAACCATCACTGTTTGTACATAGCCTGATCATATACATAGAAAATCCTAAAAATGCTACTAGAAAACTACTGAGCTCATCAGTGAATTGCATATGAAATTAATACACAGAAATATCTTGCATTCCTATACACTAACAACAAAAGATTAAAAAGAGAAATTAAGGAAACAATCTCATTCACCATCACATCAAAAGGGATAAAATACCTAGGAATAAATCTACTCAAGGAGGCAAACTTCCCGGTGGTCCAGTGGCTAAGACACCATGTTCCCAATGCAGGGGACCCAGGTTTGATCCCTGGTCAGAGAACTAGATCCCACATGCCACAGCTAAGTTCTGGAACTTCCCTGTAGCTCATATAGTAAAGAATCTGCATCCTCTGGAGAAGGGAATGGCAACCCACTCTAGTATTCTTGCCTGGAGAATCTCATGGACAGAGGAGCCTGGTGGGGTACAGTCCATGGGGTTGCAACGAGTCAGACACAACTGAGTGACTAAGCACACACAAGGAGGCAAAAGACCTGTACTCAGAAAACTATAAGAGGCTGATGAAAGAAATCAAAGATGACAGAAACAGTTGGAGAGATGCAACATGTTCTTGGATTGAAAGTTATGAATGTTGTCAAAATGCCTATACTATCCAAAGCAATCTACATATTCAAGCAACCCCTTTGAAATCACCAATGGCATTTTTCACAAAATCAGAATAAAAAATTTTACAATTTGTGTGGAAATACAAAAGATCTGAATAGCTAAAGGAACCTTGAGAAAGAAAAGCAGAGCTGGAGGAATCAGGCCCCCTACTTCAGGCTATATTACAAAGTTACAATCATCAAAACTGTTTGGTAATGGTACAAAAACACAAATATGTATCATTGGGACAGGATAGAAAGTCCACAGATAAAATCACATACCTGTGGTCAGCTAATCTTTGACAAAAGAGGGAAAAATATAAAATGGAGAAAAGACAGTCCCTTTAATAAGCAGTTCTGGGAAAACAGGACAGCTACATGTAAAAGACTGAAACTAGATCTTTAGAGAGTGTCAAAACACTAACCTAACACTAACACTCTCTAACACCATCTACAAAAATAAACTCAAGATGGACTAAAGACCTAAATGTAAGTTTTAAATGTACTTTAAAACTCTAAGAGAAAAATACAGACAGAGTGAAGTGAGTGAGTCGTTCAGTTGTCTCCGACTCTTTGCAACCCCATGGATTGTAGCCCACCAGTCTCTCCTCTGTCCATGGGATTCTCCAGGCAAGAATACTGGAATGGGTTGCCATAGGCAGAACACTCTGTCATAAAAGACAGCAATATTCTTTTTTGATCTACCTCCTAAAGAAAATAAAAACAAAAAGAGACCTAAATGCTGTGAAAGTGCTACACTCAATATGCCAGCACGTTTGGAAAACTCAGCAGTGGCCATAGGACTGAAAAAGGTTAGTTTTCATTCCAATACCAAAAAAAGGCAATGCCAAAGAATGCTCAAACTACCACACAATTGCACTCATCTCACATGCTAGTAAAGTAACGCTCAAAATTCTCCAAGCCAGGCTTCAGCAATACGTGAACTGTGAACTTCCTGATGTTCAAGCTGGTTTTAGAAAAGGCAGAGGAACCAGAGATCAAATTGCCAACATCTGGTGGATCATGGAAAAAGCAAGAGAGTTCCAGAAAAACATCTATTTCTGTTGACTATGCCAAAGCCTTTGACTGTGTGGATCACAATAAACTGGAAAATTCTGAGAGAGATGGGAATACCAGACCACTTGACCTGCCTCTTGAGAAATCTGTATGCAGGTCAGGAAGCAACAGTTAGAACTGGACATGGAACAACAGACTGGTTCGAAATAGGAAAAGGAGTATGTCAAGGCTGTATATTGTCACCCTGCTTATTTAACTTCTATGCAGAGTACATCATGAGAAACGCTGGGCTGGAAGAAACACAAGCTGGAATCAAGATTGCCGGGAGAAATATCAATAACCTCAGATATGCAGATGACACCACNAGAAACCATATGCAAACCAACTAACAAAGTTTATTAAAATATTAGTGAAAATTGACCAAGTTTTATTTATCCCAGAAATGTAATAATGTTTTAGAAAAGAAAATCTAGAAATATCATTCATCACATTAATATATATTAAAGTGGAAAAACCCTTCATGGATCACAGACTTGTCCTGGCAAAGGGGCTTGGATAACTCAATGAAGTTATGAGCCATGCTGTTAGGGCCAAAGATGGATGGGTCATAGTGAAGAGTTTTGACAACATGTGGTCCACTGGAGGAGGAAATGGCAACCACGCCAGTATTCTTGCCATGAGATCCATATGAACAGTATGAAAAGGTAAAACAATATGACACTAGAAGATGAAATGCCTAGGTTGGCAGGTGTCCAGTATGCTACTGGAAAAGAGCAGAGGGCAATTACTAATACCTCCAGAAAGAATGAAGTGGTGGGGCCAAAGCAGAAATGATGCTCAGTTGTGGATGTGTCTAGTGATGAAAGTAAAATCCCATGCTGTAAAGAACAATATTGCATAGGAACCCGAGTGTTAGGTCCATGAATCAAGGTCAGTCAGGAGATGGCAAGACTGAAAATCAACATTTTAGGAATCAGAGAATTAAAATGGATGGGAATAGGTGAATATAATTCAGATGACCATTATGTCTACTACTGTGGACAAAAATCCCTTAGAAGAAATGGAGTAGCCCTCATAGTCAACAAAAGGGTCTGAAATGTATTTCTTGGGTGTAACCTCAAAAACGACAGAATGATCTGTTTGTTTTCAAGGCAAACCATTCAGCATCAAAGTAATTCAAGTCTAAGACCCAACCTCTGATGCCAAAGAATGTGAAGTTGACTGGTTATTTGAAGACTTACAAGACCTTCTAGAACTAACAGCAAAAAAAAAAAAAANAAAAAAAAAAAAAAAAAAAAAAAAAAGCCATTTTCATCAAAGGGGATTGGAATGCAACAGTAGAAGTTCAAGATATACTTGGAATAACAGACAAGTTTGCCCTTGGAATACAAAATGAAGCAGGGCAAAGGTTAATAGGTTTGTGAAGAGAACATGGTCATAGCAACCCTTTTCCGACAACCCAAGAGACAACTCTACACGTGGATATCAGTAGATGGTCAATACTGAAATCAGATTGATTATATTCTTTGCAGCCAAAGATGGAGAAGCTCTATACAGTTAGCAAAAACAAGACCTCGATCTGACTGTGGCTCAGACCATGAGCTCCTTATTGTAAAACTCAGACTTAAATTGAAGAAGTAGGGAAAACCACTAGGCCATTCACCACTCAGTCATGTCTGATTCCTTGCAACGCCATGGTCTATCACTTGCCAGGCTCCTCTGTCCAAGAGGTTGTCCCAGAAAGAATACTGGAGTGGAGGGCTATTTCCTCCTCCAGGGGATCTTCCCCACCCAGGGATTGAATCTGTATCTCTTGCAGTGGCAGGCAGATTCTTTACCACTAGTGGCACCTGGGAAGCTCCCACTAGGCCATTCAGGTTTGACCTAAATCAAATTCCTTATGGATTATACTGTGGAGGTGATGAATAGATTCAAGGGGTTAGATCAGGCTAGACAGACTACCTGAATAACTATGGATGGAAGTTCATAAAATTGTACAGGAGGTGGTGACCAAAAGCATTCCAAAGAAAAAGAAATGCAAGAAGGCAAAGTGGTTGTCTGAGAAGGGTGTAAAAATAGCTGAGGAGAGAAGAGAAGTGAAAGACATGCAAGGGAAAAATATACCCAAGTGAATGCAGAATTCCAGAGGATAGCAAGGAGTGATAAAAGGCCTTCTTAGATGAATAATGCAAAGAAAAGAGTAGAGAGCCCTTCAAGAAAATTGAAGCTATCAAGGGGACATTCCATGCAAGGATGGGCAAGATAAAGACCAGAAGTGGCAAGGACCCAACAGAAGCAGAAGAGATTAAGAAGAGGTGGCAAGAATACACTGAAGAACTATACAAAAAAGCCTTAATGATATGGATAACTGCAATGATGTGGTTACTCACTTAGAGCCAGACATCCTGGAGTATGAAATCAAGTGGACCTTAGGAAGCATTACTATGGACAAAGCTAGTAGAGGTGATGGAATTCCAGCTGAGCTATTTAAAATGCTAAAAGATGATGCTATTAAAGAGCTAAACTCAATATCAGCAAATTTGGAAAATTCAAAAGTGGCCATAGGACTGGAAAAGGTCAGTTTTCATTCCAATTCCAAAGAAGGGAAATGCCAAAGACTGTTCAAACTACAGTGCAATTGTGCTCATCTCACATGATAGCAAGGTTATGTTCAAAATCCTTCAGGCTAGGATTTAGCAGTACATGAATGGAGAACTCTTGATGAGTCTCTTGATGAGGGTGAAGGAGGAGAGTGAAAGAGCTGGCTTAAGACTAAATATTAAACAAAACTAAGATTATGGCATCCAGCCCGGTTCAGTTCAGTTCAGTTACTCAGTCATGTCCGACTCTTTGCAACCCCATGAATTGCAGCACGCCAGGCCTCCCTGTCCATCACCATCTCCCAGAGTTCACTCAAACTCACATCCATCGAGTCGGTGATTCCATCCAGCCATCTCATCCTCTGTCGTCCCCTCTTCCTCCTGCCCCCAATCCCTCCCAGCATCAGAGTCTTTTCCAATGAGTCAACTCTTTGCATGACGTGGCCAAAGTATTGGAGTTTCAGCTTTAGCATCATTCCTTCCAAAGAACACCCAGGGCTGATCTCCTTCAGAATGGACTGGTTGGATCTCCTTGCAGTCCAAGGGACGTTCAAGAGTCTTCTCCAACACCACAGTTCAAATGCATTAATTCTTCAGTGCTCAGCTTTCTTCATAGTTACTGCATGCCAAATAGAAGGAGAAAGTTGAAAGTAATGACAGAATTCCTCTTCTTGGGCTCCAAAATCACTGTGGACAGTGACTGCAGCCATGAAATCAGAAGACAATTTCTTCTTAGCAGGAAAGGGATGATAAACCTAGACAGTGTGTTGAAAAGCAGAGACATAACTCTGCCAACAAAGATGCATATAGTCTAGGCTATGGTCTTCCCAGTGTTCAAGTATGGTTGTGAGAGCTAGACCATAAAGAAGGCTGAGCACTGAAGAACTGATGCCTTTGAACTATGGTGCTGGAGAAGATTCCTGAAAGTCCCTTGGACAGCAAGGAGATCAAACCAGTCAATCTTAAGGGTGATGAACGCTGAATATTCACTGGAAAGACTGATGCTGAAGCTGAAGCTCCAGTATTTTGGTCATCTGATGTGAACAGATGACTCATTGGAAAAATTCCTGATGCTGGGAAAGATTGAGGGCAGATGGAGAAGAGGGTGTCAGAGGATGAGAGATGGCTCGATGGTACTGGTGATGCAATGAACATGAACTTGGACAAGCTCTGGGAGATGGTGAGAGACAGGGAGGCCTGGTGTGCTGCAGTCCATGGAATCACAAAGAGTCAGACACAATTGGGTGACTGAACGGGCTTCCTCAGTGGTTCAGGGGTGAAGAAACCACCTACAGTGCGGGAGCTGCAGGGGACGTGGGTTGGATCCCCGGGTCAGGAAGAATCCCTGGATTGCAGGAGTGGCACGGGAACCCAGTCCAGTGTTCTTGCCTGGAGAATCTCAAGGACAGAAGAGCCTGGAGGGCTGCAGCCTGCAGGGTCGCAGAGTCGGAAATGACTGAAGCGATTTAGCATGGAATGGAGAACTTCCAGATGTACAAGCTTGGTTTAGAAAAGGCAGAGGAACCAGAGATCAAATTGCCAACATTCGTTGGATCCTGGAGGAACAAGAGAATTCCAGAAAAAACATATACTTCTGCTTCACTATGCTAATGCCATTGACTGTGTTCATCACAGAAAACTGTGGAAAATTCTTCTTAGAGAGATAGGAATACCAGACTACCTTACCTGTCTCCTGAGAAACATTTATGCAAGTCAAGAAGCCACAGTTAGAACAAGTGACTGGTTCAAAATTGGGAAAAGATTACAGCAAGGCTATATATTGTCACCCTGCTTATTCAACTTGTTCACAGAGTACATCATGCAAAAGGCCAGGTCGGAGGAATCCCAATCTGGAATCGAGATTGCCAGGAGAAATATCAACAACCTCAGATATGCAGATGATACCACTCTAATGGCAGAAAGTGAAAGGAATTAAAGAGCCTCTTGATAAGGGTGGAAGAGGAGAGTGAAAAAAACTGGTTTAAAGCTCAACATTAAAAAACTAAGATCATGGCATCTAGTCCTATCACTTCACGGCAAATAGATGGGGAAAAGGTGGCAACAGAGGCAGATTTTATTTTCTTGTGCTCCATAATCACTGCAGGTGGTGACTGCAGTCATGAAATTAAAAGGTGCTTGCTCCTTGAAAGAAAAGCTATGACAAACCTAGACAGTGTATTAATAAGCAGAGACATTATTTTGCCAACAAAGGTCCACATAGTCAAAGCTGTGGTTTTTCCAGTCATCATGTATGGATGTGAAAGTTGACCATAAAGAAGGCTGAGCACTAAAGAATTGATGCTTTCAAATACTGGTGCTGTAGGAGACTCCTGAAAGTCCTTTGGACTGCAAGATGATCAAACCAGTCAATCCTAAAAGAAAAAGTGAAAGTGAAAGCCGCTCAGTCGCATTTGACTCTTTGTGACCCCATGAAGTCTAATTTTCCAGGCCAGAATACTGGAGAGGGTAGCCTTTCCCTTCTCCAGGGGATCTTCCCAACCCAGGAATCAACCCCAGGTCTCCCACATTGCAGGTGGTTTCTTTACCAGCTGAGCCATAAGGGAAGCCCAGGAATATCAGAGTGGGTGGCTTTTCCCTTCTCCAGGGGATCTTCCCAACCCTGGGATCAAACTGGGATCTCCTGCATTGCAGGCAGATTCTTTCCAACTGAGCTATCAGGGAAGCAACCCTAAATATTCATTGGAAGGATGGATGCTGAAGCTCCAATACTTTGGCCCCCTGATGTGAAGGGTTGACTCATTGGCAAAGATCCTGTTTTTGCTGAAAGACTGAAGGCAACAGAAGAAGGCAGCAGAGGATGAGATGGTTAGATAGCATCATCGACTCAATGGATGAATTTTAACAAATTGCAAGAGATAGTGGAGGACAAGGGAACCTGGTGCGCTACAGTCCATGAGGTCACAAAAAGTCAGACATGACTCAGAGACTGAACACCAACAAAGTAGAAAAGTGAATTTCCTTGATCTTGAGCAAAATCAAAACAATTCTAAGTGTAATTCAGCATCCATTATAAAACCAACCAACCCCCAGGCAGAAAAAAGATTTAACTTGAGAAAGCCTATTTATAAGATATCTAATAATTTATATTTTCAGTTTTAATTTTTAAAACCTTATTACATTGATTTAAATGTAATTGGTACATTTGGGATCAAACTTTATAGTTTTCTAAATCATTTCTCTGTTCTTGAATGCCATTCATGAATAATTTTCCCCAGTAATTAGAAATTTTACCTTCATTATGTATGAAGTCTCTTTATTAGTTGCATATTTTTCAGTACTTTCTAAAATTTTAAGTTTATTAACAATTTTTTTACTTGTTAAAAACATACTTCCAAAATGATTGTCTTTCATATATGTATATGAACATTTTCATATATATATGTGAATATTTTTATTTTACTGTTCCAGGTCTTAGTTGCAGCATGTGGGATCTAATTCCCTGACCAGGCATCCAACAAGGGTCCTCTTTATTGGGAGCATGGAGTCTTAGCCTCTTGACCACCAGGAAGTCCCATCTTTTCATATATATCTTAGGTTGTTGCAAAAGTAATTATGGTTTTGCATTGCTGAACTTTTCCGTTAGATATTTGTGGTTATGTTATATATCATATTATGCACACTTCTTGCTTTAAGGGTTTTTTGTTCATGACTTATTACTTGCTGTTTATTTCATATTTATAATAGGGAAATGATGTTAGACAAAAAGCACATTCTAGTGATTTTCTTATTCAAGTTCAAAATGGGTCATTAACCAGTGGAGACAACTTGCAATATCAACTATGCATTTGGCCCAGGAACTGCTAATAAATGTACAGTGCAGTGGTGGTTCAAGAAGTTTTGCAAAAGAGATGAGAGCCTTGAAGATAAAGGGCACAGTGGTTGGCCATTGGAAGTTGACAAGGACCCATTGAGAAGACCATCGAAGCTGATCCACTTAGAACTATGTGAGAAATTGCTAAGGAACTCAACACTGACCATTCTATGATCATTTGGCATTTGAAGCAAATTGGAAAGGTGAAAATGTTTGATAAGTAGGTGCCTCATGAACTGACCACAAATTTAAAAAATTGTCATTTTGAAGTGTCATCTTCTATTATTCTACCCAACAATAATGAACCATTTCTCCATCACATTATGACATGTGATGAAAAGTGGATTTTATATTGCATCTGGTGATGAACTAGCTCAGTAGCTGGACTGAGAAGAAGCTCCAAAGCACTTTCCTAAGCCAAACATGCACCCAAAAAAGGTCAAGGTCACTGCTTGGTGGTCTGCAGCTGGTCTGAAAGCCACTACAGCTTTCTGAATCTTGGGGAAACCATTACATCTGAGAAGCATGCTCAGCACACCAGTGAGATATACTGAAAACTTGAAGACCTGTATCCAACACTGGCCAACAGAAAGGGCCCAGTTCTCCACGGTGAACCCCAACTGCATGTCGCACAACCAGCACTTCAAAAAGTTGAGCAAGTTGGTCTATGAAGTTTGGCCTCATCTGCTATATTCACCTGACCTCTCGCCAGCTGACAACCATTTCAAGGATCTCAGCAACTTTTTGTAAATGCTTCCACAGCCAGCAGGAGGCAGAAAATGCTTTCTAAGTGTCTGTCAAATCTCAAAGCATGGATTTTTATGCTACAGGAATAAACAAACTTGTTTCTCATTGGCAAAAACGTGTTGATTGTAATGGTTCCTATTTTGATTAATAAAGATATGTTTGAGCCTAGTTGCAATGATTCAAAATTCATGGCCCAAAACTGCAATTATATTTGCACCGACCTAATAGTTTTAAATTTTCCTAGGAACGTTATAATTTATTTCCCAGTACAACAAAACAATACAATCTTTATTGCTGCTGCTGCTAAGTCACTTCAGCCATGTCCAACTCTGTGCGACCCTATAGACGACAGTCCACCAGGCTCCGCTGTCCCTGGGATTCTCCAGGCAAGAACACTGGAGTGTTCTTGCCATTATTGCTAATAGGTTACAATAAAGTTTTACAATAAACTGGGAAACTTTTTGGATGTTGAGTCTATCAAATAACATTGCATGTTTTTTTTCATTCATTTATTTTTATACTCTTCAGAAGCAATGTAGAATTTCTTCATATACATCATGCTTATCTTCTGGGCCAAATTTTCTGATATTATTCAGTCTATCTCTAGTTTTCTCTATCTACTCGACTTAGACTGGATAGAGAAAATGTATATCTATTTTCTCTTATGCAAATATGTACTTAATGGAATAAACAGGAGGCACAAATCTATACTCCTCTCATTAAAACTAAATAAATTCATTCATTCTTTTTACATTCATTTTTCTACTTTTCCAGTATCATTGTAGATGGCTGTTTCAAATGCAGCAGAATTTTACTTTCTTTTTGATATTTATGATGTTATAACTGGCCAGTGCAAACCTCTTTAGATATTTCTTTGTGTTTTCAGCACTGCCTCTGGTATTTAAAAAACATCCTTGCTTTCTCACACAGCGTTTTTCAAGCCTATCTTAATTTTTTCCCTGCTGTATAGAATAGAATTGCCTCTAATGAAAAATAGTCAAAGATCAAAACCTAAGTGCTAGAGGAAGTAGCTTGATTCACATGAATATTTTGGTAGGTAGCATGATTTCCCTTGTAGACCACTTAGTAATAGATCATGAAATATCTTTAAGTGACTTTTTTTAAGGTTGTTGTTTTTTCTTTCAAGTCTATCATGATCCTCCTTAAACATGAAAGTCACTCAGTCATGTCTGACTCTTTGCAAGCCCATGGATGGCTCCTCTGTCCATGGGGATTCTCCAGGCAAGAATATTGGTGTGGGTAGCCATTTCTTTCTCCAGGGATATTCCCCAATCAGCGATTGAACCCAGGTCTTCCACATTGCAGGTGGATTCTTTACCATCTGAGCCACGAGGGAAGTCCGGTCTATAATGACATGTACCATTTAGCTTTAGCATTACTAAATCATTTACATTTAATTCTAATGTAATAATGTGTGCTTCCTAGGTGGTGCTAGTGGTAAAGAACCCTCCTGTCAATGCAGGAGATGTAAGCAGATATGGGTTCGATCCCTGGGTTGGGAAGATCCCCTGGAGGAGGAAATGGCAACCCACCCCAGTATTCTTGTCTCGGGAATCCCAAGAACAGAGGAGCCTGGCAGGCTATTATAGTACATAGGGTCACAAAGAGTTCAACATGACTACACACACACAATGTAATAATGTATTTATATTCTCCATATCATTTTCTTTAGCTCTCAAAGCAAGTTGCAATTAAGGTGTCGTCTGTAATGCTCTCCATCAAGACTTTGCATTATACCGACCACAATACAACAAAAAAGTAAAAGTAACTTTCAAAATTACCATGAATAAGATAGCTATAATTACCTTTTATTCTACTAATATTATTGGATACCTAAAAAACTCTAGTAAAAAAAAAAAGCACTAGTATAATAATTGGGGAAATAATCCATTTCTAATAGACACAAACTGTCTGGTAAAAGACTTACTTCAAGAAAACTATAAAATTACATTTCAGAACTTAGGAAAAATGATCTGAATAAAATGTAAAGACATAACTATAAATAGCAACAATTTAAGATTTTTCTTCTTTTTATGTGATATTAAACTTCCTATGAAACTTTACATATGTGAATATAGATGAAAATGATTAAGTATGCAGTCCCTTGCCAGATTTTAAGTCATATTAGCTATACTGTATTGGTATTTTGTTGTCGGAATGAGGTATAACAAGCGGCATAGAATTGAGTGGCTTACAGCAGCAAGTTTTTCTTTCTGTCCTGTGTTTGCAGGTCAGGTGGGATGGCTCTGCTTCATGCTTTGGATTTCCTGGGCTAGAAGCCAGCATTTCTGGGTTCAGTTCTGTTCTGTGTGCCTTTACATTCTCTTTGGACCACATGGGACATGTTCTGCTCTCAGTGGTTCACAGGACGATGAGGCTTGAAACCAGCAACCTGTCACTTCCACCCACATTCTGTTGGCCAGAACATGTCACAAGGCCAGCCCCAACATCAGTGGGTTTTGGCAAATATACTCTACCCACTCCTCTGCACTTCAGGGTCACATGACAAGAGAGACTGAGGAACTGAATACAATAGTCAGATTGCCTCCACTCACTATAATAAAACAGTACAGTATTAGTTCAAAATCACTGTGGATAGTGACTGCAACCATAAAGTTAAAAGACACTCTTGCTCCTTGGAAGAAAAGCTATGACAAACCTAGACAGCATATTATAAAGCAGAGACATCACGTCACCAACAAAGGTCTGTATAGTCAAAACTATCGCTTGCCCAATGTTCATGTACGTGAGAGTTGGAACATAAAGAAGGCTGAGTTACAAAGAACCGATGCTTTTGAACTGTGGTGTTGGAGAAGACTCTTGAAAGTCTGTTGGACAGCAAGATCAAACCAGTTAATCCTAAAGGAAATCAACCCTGAATATTCACTGGGAGGACTGGTGCTGAAGCTAAAGTTCCAATACTTTGGCCACCTGATGCACAGACCCAGCAGACTGGAAAAGACCCTGATGCTGGGAAAGATTGAGGGCAAGAGGAGAAGGGGATGACAGAAGATGAGATGTTTGGTTTTCATCATCAATTCAAGGGACATGGGTTTGAGAAAACTCCGGAAGATAGTGAAGGACAGGGAAACAGGACATGCTGCAGTCCATGGAGTTGCAAAGAGTCTGACACAACTGAGCAACTGAACAACAACAATATTAGCTTAGCCTTCTAGAAACCATGCAAATTTAATATACTAGAAATTAGGACAATTTGATAAGAAGATAATGGTTCAATTTATAAATGGCTGGCCAAAGTAACTAANTGGCTGGCCAAAATAACTAACCATCTGAAAAGAAACACACTTGAGTCCTATTTCACACTATAATCAAAGAAATTTTACTAATATTATACATTTAAATGTTAAAAAATTGTTATAATATTTCAAAAAATTTAGAGGATTTGGTGTAAAACTTTAAAATAAAAATGTAATGCTGGGATTTCCCTGGGGGTACAGTAGATAGAAATCCATCTGCCAGTTCAGGGGCGTGAGTCTGATCCCTGGTCTCGGAAGATTCCACACACTGTGGCGTCTGTGTACCGCAACTACTGAGCCCGTGTGCTGGAACTGCTGAAACCTATGCACCTGGAGCTTGTGCTCTGAAACAAGAGAAGCCATTGCAGTGACAGCCCAAGTGCCACAACTAAAGAATGGCCCCTGCTCTCTGTAACTAGAGAAAGCCCAGGCACAGCAACAAAGACCCAGTGCGACCAAAGATAAAATAAATAAAATGCAATGCTGACGCTTTAATAGAAATAAAACCACATTTAAGTATATGAAACTGAAATACTCTGTGCCAAAAAGAAAACTGAGTAGATACCACTATTTGGGGAAAATATTTTCAAAGTATATGTCGAAGTCTACATAGTTTACAATAACCATCTATTGGCCAGAAAAAGTTCTTACAAATTGATAAGAAAGAAACAAACCACCCAATAGGAAAATAAACAAAAGTTTCAAAAGACTTTTCAGAAGAGAGAAAATTTGTATCACATATATGTGTATAAAAATAAGTTGAGCCTGCCTATGTACCCAAGCTTCAGCAAAATCAAGGTAATAGTGACCTTATTTTCCATTCATTGTATTGGCAAAAATTACCAAACTGCAACACCTAATACTGATGGGAATCATAGAAAAGGACGTTTTCAGATATTAATGGTAGAAATATGCATTGTTGCAGGCTCTTTCGGAAATATATTTGGCAGCAGTTATTAAAATTGAAAGTACATTATTCAGGACTTCCCTGATGGTGCAGTGGATGAGAATCTGCCTGCTGATGCAAGGGACACAGGTTTGATCCCTGGTCTGGGAAGATTCCACATGCTGCAGAAAAACTAAGCCTGTGCATCAGAACTGCTGAGGCCTGTGTGCTCTGGGGCCCACTTGCTGTAGCTGCTGAGGCCTGTGCCCCACCACAAGAGAAGCCGCTGTAATAATAAGAAAAAAAAGTCTGTGCACCGCAACAAAGAGTAGCCCCTGCTTGCTGCAACTAGAGGAAGCCTGCCCGCAGCAATGAAAACCCAGTGCAACCAAAAATAAATAAATTTTTTAAAAACCTATGTGATTCAACCAGAAATACTACACTATGGGTTCCTACGCTATAGAAATTAAAGTATGAATACATAACCACATATGTAAGATGCCTTTCTGGAAGGTGGCATTATTCATAGAAATAAAACTTGGAAGCCAGAAAAAAGTTCATAAGTTTGCACAAATCATGGCATATTTGGATTTCACAGGATTTGTGTAACCGAACAGGGCACTACGAGGCCTTTCCAGAATAAACTGCTACCCGAGTCGTCCGCCTGCCTTTTGTCTGTAGAACAAATTTTAGTCAAAGAATAAATTTAATTCACAGAAGTGAAAAAATGCAGAAACAAAGGAAAACAGGCAAGCAAGACAAAACAATGATATTTTAGCCATAAAACAAAGTTCAAGGATCTTTAGTTCTTCTTCAAGGACTATAGAAAATATTCTGAACCATGTCTTTTGAGATGTTTTACAGAGACTGAAACCCCCGTCAGTTGGAAGAAGTTGACTGACTGCTGCCCACAAGGATGTAGACCCCAGATCACTTGGAATCTGAAGGTTGATGATGCTGACTCCCACTTACCTCACCACCAACCCATCAGAAGAACGTCCAGGAGCTGATCATGCCGTGTCCTTTGGACCATTACTATAAAACTCCTCACCATCCCCTTCAGGTCAGTACACACACTTTTGAGGACATTAGCCCACTATGAATCCCTTCGCCTGGCAAGGCAATAAAGCCATTTCTTTCTACTTCACTCAGACTCTGTCTCTAAGATAGAATCTGGCACCCGTGTACAAAGTCCAATTAATGGCATCATTTGGGAGATGGAACAGGTCTTGGTTGAGTGTTTATCATAAGATGGGAAACTAAGTGACTGGGAAACCCATTCTAAGTCCACATACCTTACTTGGGAGAAAACTCTTAGAGCACTATGTTGTTGGAACCTGGCTGGCTGCAGGCTTAGTTCCTACTCGTAGGTTCTGTGAGACTTTACCAGGAGGGGTGGGGTAGGGAGAACAGAGATCAAGAAGCTGCGAAGAGCATGTACTAATTGCTCAACAGCTGAACTAACTCATGTATCTGGGGTTGACTCTGTTGTTCTAAAAGTAATCACAGAAAAATCATATGATTTTAAAGCTGAGTCCAAATATTTCAGTGAGGAAGTAACTGGTGTCTACATGTTAAGTAATTTATGCTCACCTCCTAAATGGCAGATCCAGGAGTAAAGTTCTCATCTCTCTATACCTTGACTCTGTATTTATATTTTTCTGACCGATTTTTCAGCATTCTTTACTTTTACTTATTTTGAATTTTATTTTTCACTTTTATCTCACAGTTATCTTCTCTTTTGCAGTAGCGTTAATGGTTAGCATTTATTGAGTAGCTATTATGTGCCAGATTCTTTGCATACATTGTCATTAATTCTTGCAACAACACTTTCCATTTGTATAATACTCTGACCATTTTAACATTGACAAAACAGCCATGGAAAGATAAATAATTTGCTCACAGCTAGGACATGGTGCAGAGGGGATCTGAGCTGAGTTACCTCTGCTTTGTCACACTGCCTTCACCCCACCCCAATCAAATCTAGCTGCTTCCTCCTTGGGATGATTCTGCCTGTCTTTTTCTTTAAAGCAGTAGTTCTCAGCCTATGTGACTAACGTTAGAAAATATTCCCCATAAACATTTTCTCAGACCAATATTCCCTGGAGAAGCAAATGACAACCCATTCCAGGATCCTTGCCTGGAAAATCACATGGGCACAGGAGCTTGGCGGGCTGCAGTCCGTGGGGTCTAAAGAGTCAGGCATGACTGAGCAACTAACAGTTACTTACTCAGACCAATATCTGATAGTAGTTATATTTTAGTATTTGCAATTATAGTATTTAGAAAATACAGAATGAAAATAAACTTCTATGATTCAATAAGATGATATTCTTAATTTATATTTGATTAAACTTATGGTGTCAGCAGACATTTGAAAAGAATAGTGTATTATCTCATCATTTGAAAATGCCTGGAACACATAAGGATCTAAACATTCCTAGCCATAGTTCAGGGTCTCCCTGGGGATCCAGAATTCTAAGACCAGAAGACATTGCTCTATAGGTTGTCAGCATCTGTTCTGCTCCCTTAAGTTATTAGCCTACAGTTTGCATAGGCTGGTTTTGATCTTATCCATAGTGATCTTTGACTTGTTAATTAGTTCAGTTCCTAAAATCCTTTTGCACTTATTGCATGATCAGAGGCCTGATAAGAAAAGTGGTCTGCTCAAGATGATAAAACCCTGTGATATTAGACCCACTTCTCACTCATAAGCACTTCTTGGTCCCCTAGCAAGCACTGAGCATGGAACCTCCTTGCTTCTCTACCTCTCAGCTTTGAGGTAACATGCAACCTTTCTTTTACCTACCTAACCTCTTGTCAGTTCATTACAGAAAAGTGTTATCTCTCTGTGTCACTAACCCCTGACTTATTTACTTGGTCCATGCTATCTATCTGGGCTTCCCTGACAGCTCAGCTGGTAAAGAATCTGCCTGCAATGCAGGAGACCCCGGTTTGATTCCTGGGTTGGGACGATCCACTGGAGAAGCGATAGGCTACCCACTCCAGTATTCTTGGGCTTCCCTTGTGGCTCAGCTGGTAAAGAAACCACCTGCAATGTGGGAGACCTGGGATTAATCTCTGGGTTGGGAAGATCCCCTGGAGAAGGGAAAGGCTGCCCACTCCAGTATTCTGACCTGGAGAATGCCATGGACTGTTCAGTCCATGGGGTTGCAAAGAGTCAGACACGAATGAGTGACTTTCACTTTCATGCTATCTGCCTACCATCACTTTCCTGCCCCATTCAATTCTAATCTAACTGGGCCTTTGGGTTATATTGAATATAATCTGTGACGTACATAGTGGTTCTTGTTGCTGTAATTTGGGCTCTAGGCAGAGCAGAAACTGGTACAGAGTTCTGATCAAGCGTTTGCTAAGCTTTAGTATGGAGCCATACTTCTTATTTGTCTGCTCTGTAATTCCAGCTCAAGTGATGACTTCTAGGTTCTTGCACAGTTAACAACTTCTATAGTTTTTAGACTTTCTCTGAGTCGCAGAACATTCTTTTAGGGATCTCATGTCAGAACTCTTGAACCCAGGTACTATCATCTTCCCTATCTATGTAATCACATGGCAATGTGATCTAACTTGTCAATAACCAGGATTTTGCTCCTGTCCCATTCTAATTTGGTTCCAGAAGTCAACCAACTTTACCTCCTCTTACTACCTAAACACCCACACACTTTAACAGCCTTATTTTGTGTTTGCCAGTCAGCAAATTTGGAAAACTCAGCAGTGGCCACAGGACTGGAAAAGGTCACTTTTCATTCCAATTCCAAAGAAAGGCAATGCCAAAGAATGCTCAAGCTACTGTTACTGGAGAGGTGAAAGATGACTAAAATTGTACTCATCTCACATGCTAGTAAAATAATGCTCAAAATTCTCCAAGCCAGGCTTCAGCAATACGTGAACTGTGAACTTCCAGATGTTCAAGCTGGTTTTAGAAAAGGCAGAGGAACCAGAGATCAAATTGCCAACATTCGCTGGATCATCGAAAAAGCAAGAGAGTTCCAGAAAAACATCTCTTTCTGCTTTATTGACTATGCCAAAGCCTTTGACTGTGTGGATCACAATAAACTGTGGAAAATTCTTCAAAAGATGGGAATACCAGATCACCTGACCTGCCTCTTGAGAAATCTGTATGCAGGTCAGGAAGCAACAGCTAGAACTGGACATGGAACAACAAACTGGTTCCAAATAGGAAAAGGATTACATCAAGGCTGTATATTGTCACCTTGCTTATTTAACTTATATACAGAGTATATCATGAGAAACGCTGGATGAAGCACAAGCTGGAATCAAGATTGCCGGGAGAAATAAACTTCAGATATGCAGATGACACCACCCTTATGGCAGAAAGTGAAGAAGAACTGAAGAGCCTCTTGATAAAGTGAAAGAGGAAAGTGAAAACGTTGGCTTAAAACTCAACATTCAGAAAACTAAGATCGTGGCATCTGGTTCCATCATTTCATGGCAAACAGACGGGAAAACAGTGGAAACAGTGGCTGACTTTATTTTTTTTTGTGCTCCAAAATCACTCTAGATGGTGACTGCAGCCATTAAATAAAAAGACGCTTACTCCTTGGAAGGAAAGTTATGACCAAACTAGATAGCATATTTAAAAGCAGAGACATTACTTTGCCAACAAAGGTCCATCTAGTCAAGGCTATGGTTTTTCCAGTAGTCATGTATGGATATGAGAGTTGGACTATAAAGAAGGCTGAGTGCCAAAGAATTGAGGCTTTTGAACTGTGATGTTGGATAAGACTCTTGAGTGTCCCTTGGACTTCAAGGAGATCCAACCAGTCCATCCTAAAGGAGATCAGTCCTGAATGTTCATTGGAAGGACTGATGTTGAAGCTGAAACTCCAATACTTTGGCCACCTGATGCGAAGAGCTGACTCATTGGAAAAGACCCTGATGCTGGGAAAGATTGAGGGCAGGAGAAGAAGGGGACGACAGAGGATGAGACGGTTGGATGGTATCACTGACTCGATGGACATGAGTTTGGGGGAACTCCGGGAGTTGGTGATGGACAGGGAGGCCTGGTGTGCTGTGGTCCATGGGGTCGCAAAGAGTCAGACACTGAACTGAGCAACTGAACTGAACCAAACTGAGTCTACTCTAGCTGTTGGATTATAAGTTTGTAACATATATTTACTTATAAAGGAAAGTTGTGTTATTTCACCACAGACCTCCATTCTATTTGCCCAGCCTATGAATGAAATTGGCCATGATCTTGGAAAATCATGCCTAGTGTTTCAATATGAGAGAGTAACTCTGTAAAGCAGTAATTTTCAACCATGGGTTGGATTTCCCCTACACAGACTATGTGGGTCACTGAAAGTTGATGAATACTGAATTCTTAAACTTGGATCTAAGCTAGGGAACTGGCCAAGATATAGTCAATAAGTCCAGAGTGGGTCAAAAGGTAAAATCAAATATAAACAAGCAATAAAAATCCAGATTGTTAGATCCAAGGGGGTCAGATAAAATGAATGAGATTTAGATATACATATAAATATGGAACAACAGGAAACGTTATGCATAATGGCAGAGCTACTTTGGAAGACAGTTTAGCAGTTTCCAGCAAAACTCAACATACTGTGACTACCCAACTCAGCAATCTCACTCCTTGATATTTCCTCTGAGGGGCTGAATATTTCCGTCTACACCAAAACCTGCACACAAATGTTTCTAGCAGCTTTATCAACTACTGCCCCAAACTGGAAGCAACCATGTTTTTCAGTACGTGAATAGATTAAAGTATTATATATTCATTCAATGAATATTTTTCAGTGCTAAAAAGAAATGAATTATCAAGCCCATGAAATGACCTGCGGGAACTTTAAATGCAGTTTACTAAGTGAGAGTTCAAGCCCATCTGAGAAGTCTACATACTATATGATTCCAACTATACGACATCCTGGGAAAGGTAAGACTATGAAGAGAAACAGATCCATGGTTGCCAAGAGTGGGATGAGAAAAAGATGAATAGGGAGAGTACAGTGTTTTTTTAGAGTAGTGAAAATACTCTGTATGATATTACAGTGATCGACACATGTCATTATACATTTTTCCAAACCCATAGAATGTATAACACTAAGAATGAACCCTAAGGTAAACTACAGACTTTGAGTGATTATGATTCATTAATTCAAATTCATCTTCGGTAAAAAATGTAGCATTCTGGTGAGCAATATTGATAAACATGAAGGCTCTACAGACATGGGAGTTGGGGATTTATAGTAAATCTCTGTACCTTCCTCTCCACTTTATAGTAGACTTAAAACTAAAATAGTCTTTAAAAAAAATTGGCTCCATTCCCAGAAATTTTGATATTAGTACTTTAAAAAATACTAATGGTTTAATCCCTCATGGACATCAAAACAAAGACTCGTGGGTAATGCAATATACAATCAGTGTTGAAAAACCTACATACATATATTTAAAAGCATAATAAAAATGTGTTTATTTGAAATAAAACTAAATCAAATTTTAAAAAAACTGGTGTATAACTTACTAGAATTAAAAGAAATACATTTGAACAAATGAAAAGTGCTTCTTTTCTTACCACTTTCTTACAAATATCACTTCCAGAGCATCTTACTTTCATGTGCTAATATCCTTTATTAGAATTTCTGTTATGTTTCAGACAGAAACCTGTATTTTCTTCAGTGACTTGTGCTTTCAAATTTAAGATGGATGTTTTATCTATTCAGCTTGCAATGATTTTAAGTATTCTGAATAATATACCACACCACTTCTAAGCTACTAGTACAACTATTAAGAGTTACAATTGTAACTTATAAGTTATCAACTTCAAAACAACTGACTGTTACTACTTTACGTGTTTTAGGGAAACTAAGCCAGCTTGCCATAATTACTCTAGCCCCCTTAACTCCCATTGATAATCTCTTTTGTAGGGGAAGAAGTGAGATGAGTATTAGTGAAGAATGATCTAACATCTTTGAATATTTGCTTAAAGAGTGTTATTTGATGGAGCTATCAATTCAAGCAGATTTCTAATATTTCATTAGAAAAATCTGCAGCTAACCATAGCCAGAATAACTTAGTCCTAGTTAATTCAATAATTGAATATACAGATGATATGC
>SJYQ01000642.1:632884-654226 GCA_006410935.1 Redunca redunca
TATATATATACACACCACCTTCATATATGTGTGTATATATACACACCACCTTCATATATGTGTGTAAATATATATACACACACCACCTTTATATATGTGTGTAAATATATATACACACACCACCTTTATATATGTGTGTGTATATATATATACACACCACCTTTATATATGTATGTGTATATATACACACCACCTTTATATATGTCTGTGTATATATATACACCACCTTTATATATGTGTGTATAACATATATGTAAAACAGAATGTTATTTATCCACGAGAAAGAATGAAATCCTGTCATGCAAAAAAAAATAGATGGACCTTGAGTGCATTATACTAAGCAAAAGAAGTCAGAGAAAGACAAATACGTTTTTTGTTGTTGTTAAAATAATTCAAAATCATAATGTGTTATCAACTATAGTCACCATATTTTATATTAGATCCTCAGACCTTATTAATTTCATAACTGAAAGTTTGTACCTTTTTACCAACATCTCCCCATTTCCTCCAGCCCCTGAAAATTAGTCCCTCTTCTACCCTGTTCTTATCAGTTTGATATTTTTGCTTTTACGTTTTTAGATTCCACATATAAGATACTGTGCCATATTTTACTAACAGAATCAGATTAGAAAGGTGGTTGCCAGGGGCTGGTGAAGTGAAGTCGCTCAGTCGTGTCCGACTCTTTGCGACCCCATGGACACCAGGCTCCTCCGCCCATGGGATTTTCTAGGAAAGAGTACAGGGAAGGAGAAATGGGGAGATGCTGGTTGCAGGTGCTGGAGATACTGGTTAAACTTCCAGTTATAAGATGAATAACTTCTGGGGAGCTAATGTACAGTGTGTTAATTATAACTCCCAGTATTGTATTATAGTGGCTAGAAGAGAGGATCTTAAATGTCCTCACCAAACAGGCACATGAACACATAAACACATATGGTACCTATGTGAGGTGGTGGAGGTGTTAATTATTGTGGTTATCACTTCACAATGTGTATGTGTATGAAATCACAAGGTATAACCTGAACTTATACAATGTTTTATTTCAGTTATATCTCAATAAAACTGGGGGTGGGGAAGAGAAGGCAGAAAGGAGAAAAAGTAAAAAAAAAGAAAAAAGAAATGAATGTGCTGTAATGAAGGTGCTTCAAAGAGTAGGTAGGAATCCACCCTGGCCTATGTTGCTGGCACTGCAGGGCTGAGAACTGACCGGCAGGCTTAACCACCGGCAGCCGTAGAAGCAGCGCTGGGGATGGGCTGGCACGTCTCGCACAATGGTGTCTGTTCAGGCGTGTGAGTGGTCATGAAGCTCTCCCCGCCTCTGCTCCATGCATGTGGAGGGCACAGCTATTTATAGTGTACCCATGCAGGCGGGTGCCGTTTTCTAGTTTGCACAAAGGCATAGTACTTACTAGCTGAATCCTGGGTGACAAAAGCAGGCTCTGGGCCAATCCCTGTTTGGAATGTGTTCAACACAGAATGGGAGGGGAGAAGTTGGAAACAGTGAGTATGGACAACACTTAGCTTCAGGGTAGTCAAGCAACAGTAGAGAAAAAGTAAATGGGTAACTGGAAGGGAGTGTAGAATCAAAGAAACTGGATGATTATTTCAAAAATGGAAGACTTACACTATGTTTGAATCCTGATGGGTAAGATTCAATGCACAAGGATGCTGTGTGTTTACTTTCTTCTGGACACTATATGTTATTTCATTTATTTCGTTCCATTGGACAGGTAAGAAAGATTACAAGACCACATCCAAAGCTACATATTTGTCTACTGCTGTTTTCCCCATGCCTAGAAGATGTACCAGCACATAGTAGGCAGTCAATTAATATTGCTAGAAATTAGTCAGCACTTGAATTGACATCATTTAATTCCCAATCCTGAACCTTTAAGAGTTGGACTTTGTTAACTTTTTCACGCAGATCTATGTATGTAACTGCAGTTTACTTGCTTTAATGGAGAAATAGAA
Organism: Redunca redunca; assembly: GCA_006410935.1. Taxonomy (NCBI): domain Eukaryota; kingdom Metazoa; phylum Chordata; class Mammalia; order Artiodactyla; family Bovidae; genus Redunca; species Redunca redunca. Next base: position 634,856 of record SJYQ01000642.1, read on the forward strand.
GAAAGGAGACATTTATTCATAAGACTAATCTCCCTGCAGCCCAGGAGCATGCTTCCCTATTTCTGTATAAGGCTGAGGACAATGTTTGGCACAACATAATCAAGGATTTGTACATTCAAAAGCTACTTGATTATGTGAGTTGGATTAACATTGATTATTCTACCAAATAATTCATTTGATTAAATTTACATTTAAAATCTGTTTTAAAGGCTCATGTTTTACTGATGATAAAATAATGTATGCTCATTATAGAAAATACAGAAAATGCAGAAAAGTAGAAAGGAAAGTCAGTTTACATCTCATCCCAGTGTCAAGAGACAATAACCTTTGATCAATTTGGTGTTTGTTCTCCTGTCCAAAAATTTTAACTTCATGGAATTCGTTGCAATGATAGTAGCAACAACTCCATTCATTGTGCGTGAGCAAGGCCCATTACCTCACTTAAACTTCACAACCTGCCTATGTAGAGGGAATTACTTCTGTAACATTGTACGAGTGAGAAAAAGGAAGCTCAGAGAGATGGAGCCACATTGGCATGGCTGCCAGTGCAGCCATATGAATGCCCTTTAATTTACCCCTCTGATTTTAAGTGCTATTAAATCTAATTTTCTCTCAGGTTGATAAGGGTCTGTTCTACTTTTAACTGTCTGTCAGCAACCCTTAACAATTAGACATTCTCCTTGAAAGCCTTCATTGATTGAGGTCCCTTAAAGATTCCAGGCCTTGCTTTGCCTCTGCTCTCTGCTCTAAGCAGCCTGCTTTGTAAACATACAGTTGCTTCCTGGCCTATTGTTCTCTTTAACAATTCTCAAGCTCCAGAAAAACAATGTTTCCTTGGACTCTTTGCATACATGTTTTCACTGGCACAGAACCTGATACAAAGTCTTGACACAATGGAGATACTGAATAACAAAAATGTTAATTGTTGAATCAAGAAGTTCTTCCAATTTCTGTGTACTAATCTTTAAACTACATGTTTGGGGTTTCTTTCTTTCTGGGACTCAGCATAGGATAAGATGAGAAAGAGGATAGTTGAGGACCTGCACCTCTGTTTTTTAATAACACGTTTTATGATTTTATAGGGAAAAAGAAATAGCACTTTGAAGGCCAAGGAGGAAGACAAAGGCACGGTTTGGGTATCTGATGCATTGTGTGGATAATGACGATGGTCACTTCTTAACAGCATCAGTGCCTCCCGAATTAGAGCGTTGTTAGGCTTATTTGCTGTACGTGATCCCTGCTGTGTTAAAAACGGAAATAAATATCCCAGTTTCATTTTCATAATTTTTGCAAGGGAAAAGAGAATCATTTTTTGTGATGCCCAGCTTTTCAGCAGCCTGCCAAAGTTACTATTACCATCATTTGTTACACTGGCTTCCAGAAACAAAGCAAAACAAAATTCCTATATTCAGTATGTCTGTTCAGAACCTATTTTATTTTTAACATTCAGTCATGCCTCTCTGCTGATCTCTTGCACTGCTGCTGTGTTGGCATTAGCTTTGCTATTTATGATTCCTGCATTTCTATTACGACTCTCACATGTTCTTCATTTCAGTGCAAAAATATATTTGACCTCTCCAAAAACAAACAAAAAACCCTGCTAATCTAAATCCAGATCCTTCTGTAGCTCTGCATGTGTCTCCCAAATCTTGGTGACCAAATCCAGAACTGGGAAGAGGGGAGATTCTACCTCATTTATATTCCACTGGAATGGAATGTTTATCATTGCTTCTCAGGTGTCTTGGAGGGCAGTGATCAATATGGAGGAGATATCTAACTGCTCACCTTCATGAACCAGTGAAATCCGTTTGCATTTCGGTGAGGATAGTAGAGCACATTCCTGCCCATTCTGGATATGCATGTAGACTGGCCTGCTTTGATTATGTTTATCTTGGAGAAGCCACACAGTTCTCTTTTTGATTCAGAGTAAGGACCAGACTTCAAAGCTTGGCTCTACACTGACTAGCTTGGACTTCTTTTGTAAAGAGAAGAGAGGACACATTCATGTTTTGATCCACCTTTGATTGCACACAGAGCCCTTCCTTCTGGAGAGCCTAAGCTACTCCATCTTGTAAAAGAACTTCATTTTGTAAAGTTCTGGGCAAAAAGACTTAGACTTTGGATATTACCCAACCTTGCCCCACTGCCCACGAGCCAATCGGCCCTCAGATTAAGCCTCCTGACTTTACGTTCAGGAACTTGCGGTTTACCTTGAAAGTAAAAACCAATCTGGAATCAACACACAACCCTATAGAAGAAGGTAACCAATCAGATGGCCTTCAGCCTGAAAATCCCCTTTTACCTGAATATTCCCTATATAAGCAATGTAACCCAAAACTCGAGGCTCCTCCCTATAGCTGCTGTGTCGGTGTCGGTGGGAGCCCCAGCTTGAGCTTGATAATAAAAACTCTCTTGCTTTTGCATCGGATATCGGCTCCCTGGTGGTCATTGGGAGATTTCGCGACTTGGGCATAACACTTCCACTGCCGCCCCCCCCCACCAACTCCCAAGACCAGGCTCCAATATTGTAGCTTTTTTCTTGGTCCTCTCTTACCCACTGTGTCCCTCTCTTCTCAAGCCTAAATGTGGGATAGGTTAAGTTCTACCTTTTCCTTCTTACTCTCTGCCAGTCCTGAAAGCAATATATGATCTTATTCCACATGCTTTTATGTGCCCAGGACTTCGGTCACCTAATGTGAGGAGCCACTCACTGAAAAAGACCCTAATGCTGGGAAAGATTAATGACAAAAGGAGAAGAGGGCAGCAGAAAATGAGATGCCTGGATAGCCTCACCGACTCAATGGACATGAATCTGAGCAAATTCTGGGAGATAGTGAAGGACAGGGAAGCCTGGCATGCCACAACCCATGGGGCTGCAAAGAGTCGGTCACGACTTAGTGACTGAACAACAACAAAAATGTATTAGGCCAACAGTTCTCATTCAGAGCAATTTTTCCCATAGGGGGATGCTGGCCATGTCTGAAAGCATTTTTGATTGTCATGACCGAGGTGGAGGAGTGCTATTTAATGGCAACGGATGCAGCTAAACATCTGACAGTGCACAGGGTAGCCCCCACAACACAGAGTTACCTGGTCTAAAATGTCATAGTACCAAGACTGAGATACCTGTGTTGGGTCCTGAGTATAAAAGTTGTGTAAACCACAGGCATTTCTTCATACAAAGTAAAAACACTTTATAGGTGCCATGGGGCTTCCCATGTGGCTCAGTGGTAAAGAATCCTCCTGCTAATGCAGGAGACTCAGGTTTGATCTCTGGCTGGGGAAGATCCTCTGGAGGAGGAAATGGTAACCCACTCCAGTATTTTTGCCTGGGAAATTCCATGGACAAAGGAGCCTGACTGGCTTCAGTCCATGGGGTCGCAGAGAATTAAGACACATGTGAGCAGGCTCCCACACATAAAACAATAGCAGTTCGGCATAAATGATATGAGTTATACTCTGATTAGAATAGGGAGAGATATCAGAACATTTTCATTGAGATAATGCTTTGTCTAAGACTTGAAAAATAACTGGGGATTTTCCTTGGTGTGTAGAAATGGGGTGCAAGTGAAAGTGTTAGTCAGTCAGTCATATCCGAATCTTTGCGACTCCATGGACCGTAGCCCACCAGTCTCTCTGTCGATGGAACTCTCCAGGGAAGCATGCTGGAGTGGGTTGCCATTTCCTACTCCAGGGAATCTTCCTGACCAAGGGATCAAACCTGGGTCTCTTGCATTGCAGGCAGATTCTTTACTATCTGAACAGAGAAGCTCAGAAAAGGGGTAAAGAGTACATTTTAGGCTGAAGAAATGAACAAAGCAAAAGCTGGAGGGCAAACCAACATATCAAGTTTAGAGAATAAGGTATGGCAAAGGCATGGATAGATTAGATATGAGACATCCTATAGGCAGGGTCTCACACAGCATCCTAAGTCATTGGTTCTTTTTTTTTTTTCTAGAAAATATACTTAGCAATGGGGAGAGAGGTGTCTACACTGAATATATGGAGACTGGAGCCAAGAAGCCAGTTAGGAAAGTATTTTAATAATCTGGTAATAAATGGTGGGGCGAGAGAGAACGAGCCTTGAATGGCCAGCTACTGGAAATCCAGGATGATCTTCCAAGGGCATGGTGATTTTCTTTATGACCCCCCTCCACAGTCTATGGTGAAAGACATGCTGAGGTTACTGCAGGTAAAATTAGGTCATCATCTCTTGAGTCAAAAAAATATAGGCTGTGGAGCATATAGTAAAGGCAGGGTCTGCCACGAATCTGAAAGCTTACTGCTCTTGGCCCGTTTTCTAGTTTCAAGCAAAAGGGTTAAGTTAATGAAAGAGTCATCTGACAGGGAAGTGAACACAGGCAAGGGGCAGTTTTGGGGAAAGATGACATGTTCACTGAGATTCCTGTGGGGCATTTAGGAAGAGACACTTACGGGAAGAGACGAATTCTAATTTGTCTGTTATTAATATAGCCACTCTTGCCTTATTTGGTGTCTGTGTGTTGTATTTTTATATTCCTTTATTTTTTATATTTCTATTTTTACAGAGTATAAAGTTGGGTCTTTTTTTAAAAAAATCAAATCTGATAATCTCTTCTTGATTAGAATATACAGACCATTTATATTTAATATGGTTATTGATAAAGCTAGATTTAAATCTACCATTTTGCTCTCTTATTTCTATTTACGCCCTCTGTTCTTTTTCTCTGTTTCTATCTAATTTTGGAATAATTGAATATTTTAAAATTTCACCTTATCTTTTTGTTTGGTTTATTACCTATAAAAATATATTTTGTTATTCTAGTGTTTCAGGATTTATAGTATACATTTTAAATTTATTACAGTTTACCTTCAAGCGATGTTATGCCACTTCACCTACAGTTTAAGATACTTACAATAGTCCATCGCCGTTTTTCCCCTCCAAGCCTTTATGCTACTGCTGTCTTATATTTTACTCTTATACATATTAGACATGTGTTTCAATAGTCGATTATATTTTAAAGATAGTAAATAGTTGAAGAGAATCTCATGCATTTGCCCATGCGCTGCTGTTTCCAGTCTCTTCATTACCTTGTGTAGGCCCATACTTCTGTCTGGTATCCCTTCACTTTCACCTGAAGAAGGTTTTAAAGATTTCTTATAAGTCCAAGTCCTCTCATCATAAATTTTCTAAGGCTTAATATTTCTGAAAATTATTTTATTTCACTTTCAGTTTGACAGATATTTTTGCTGGGTATAGGGCTCGAAATTAGTGTGTATATTACTATTTTAAAATTTCAGTACTTTAAAGATGTAGCTCCACTTTTGTCTTGAACTTGTCTTGTTTCCAACATGGAATCTGCTGCTGTCTATGTCTACGTGTCTGTTCTCTTGGGCACCTTGATTATTATATGTTTTCTTCATGTTTCTTCTGCTGCAGATTCACTGAGCTTAGAACCATGGGTTTATAGTTTTCCCTCAAATTTGGACAAAAAGTCAGCTATCACTTCTTTCAACATTTCTTCCTTTTCCTTTTGGGAATTCTAATCACACATATATTTGGTAACTTCAAGTTTTCTCACAGCTCGTTGTTCATTTTAAACTGATTGTGTTTTATTTTGAATTAGTTCTATTGGCGTGTGTTCAAGGTAATTGATCTTTCAGTCTTCTCTTCGGCAATGTCTAAACTTCCACCAGTCCCACCTCAGGTAATGTTTTCCTCAGATGTTAAAAGGTTTCACCTACAGAAGTTTTGTTCGAATCCTTTTTTATAGCTTTCATATCTCTACTTAACTTTCTGGACATATGAACTGCGGTTATAATACCATTTCAATGCCCTCTGCTAATTTCAACATATGTACTGATTCTGCCCATTTCTTTTGATGAATGTTCTCTTCATTATGGGTCATACTTTAATGTTTCCTCACCTGTTTCATAGGCTTTGACTGGAAGGCAGTTGTGAATTTTACATTACTTGCTGTTGGAAGTGTGTGTCCAGTCTGGCTACTATGAACAGGCACTTTCATCAGCTCGGAGTGCCCTGCACGGTCTACTCTTTTTTGGGTGGTGCAGCCCTGAGTCTTAGGTAGTTATTAGTATCTCATACAAACGTACTGACAAGAACTATTCTAAATAGCTAAGTAGTGGTCAAATTTTTAAATTCCTTGGTCTTCTCCAAAGACTTTAGAAAACTTTAAAAATAATTTTTAATATGCAGTGAATAGAGATGTCTGGTGTGGTCAGGACAAAGGGCTCAAAGCCACATCATGTGCCCCATATCACTTGCATTCACTAATTTATATTGGGATGGAAGATCTCAGGAGATAAAATACTTTAACCCAACCCCTAGTGATGTTCAAGGATATAGTCACATATTGAGTGGACCACTGTAACTCTAACGGACTCCTTTTCAGGAAAGACAATAGGACCCCTGAGAGAGATTTCATGACAAAAGACATATGAAATAGTGAGCCATGATGTTTCTCATGAATCATGAGAAATGCTGGGCTGGAAAAAGCACAAGCTGGAATCAAGATTGCCAGGAGAAATATCAATAACCTCAGATATGCAGATAACACCACCCTTATGGCAGAAAGTGAAGAGGAACTAAAAAGCCTCTTGATGAAAGTGAAAGAGGAGAGTGAAAAAGTTGGCTTAAAGTTCATCATTCAGAAAATGAAGATCTGGTCCCATCACTTCATGGCAAATAGATGGAGAAACAGTGGCTGACTTTATTTTTCTGGGCTCCAAAATCACTGCAGATGGTGACTGCAGCCATGAAATTAAAAGATGCTTGCTCCTTGGAAAGAAAGTTATGACCAACTTAGACAGCATATTAAAAAGCAGAGACATTACTTTGCTGACAAAGGTCCATCTAGTCAAGGCTATGGTTTTTCCAGTGGTCATGTATGGATGTGAGAGTTGGACTGTGACGAAAGCTGAGCGCAGGAGAATCGATGCTTTTGAACTGTGGTGTTGAAGACTCTTGAGAGTCCCTTGGACTGCAAGGCGATCCAACCAGTCCATCCTAAAGGAGATCAGTCCTGGGTGTTCATTGGAAGGACTGATGTTGAAGCTGAACCTCCAATACTACCTCCAATACTCTGGCCACCTGATGCAAAGAGCTGACTCATTGGAAAAGACTATGATGCTGGGGAAGATTGAGGGCAGGAGCAGAAGGGGAAGACAGAGGATGAAATGGTTGGATGGCATCACCAACTCAGTGGACATGAGTTTGGGTAAACTCCAGGAGTTGGTGATGGACAGGGAGGACTGGCGTGCTGTGGTTCATGGGATCGCAAAGAGTTGGACACGACTGAGTGACTGAACTGAACTAAACAGAGTGGGCTGAAGAGAGAAAGGCAGTACTGATTCTCATATAGCTACACTGGTGTCACCAGAACTCATTCTGATCCAGCCATACATGGGGTGGGTGAGAGGTAGGGATGGAGTGGGGAAAACCTGAATGTAGCTACCTGTACATACTAATCGAAAAAGCTGAATGGATTTCAGACAGCTTTGCTGGGGACACATTGTAAGGGAACATAAAATAATATTCACAAGGTTTCTTACTGTATTACCTTTGCCCAAGTGAATGAGTGGAGAGCTAAATAACAACGTAAAATAGGCAGTTTGATCAGGTAGCACCTTTTTTACTCCAGTGATCACAGGGAGTCAGCAACACTAGCAGCAATGCTGGTGGTGTCCCTGGTTCGCCAGCTCCAGCCGCTCTGGTGGTGGCTGTGATGAGGACTAACGGAGGGAATAGTTGACAGCGGCAATGGTGCTGAGAGAGAGAGTGAAGCCACCCAGTCATGTCCGACTCTATGTGACTCCATGGACTATAGCCTACCCGGCTTGTCTCTCCTTGGGATTTTCCAGGCAAGAGTACTGGAGTGGGTTGCCATTTCCTTCTCCAGGGGATCTTCCTGACCCAGGGATCAAACCCGGGGCGCTTTACCCTCTGAGCCACCAGGGAAGCCCAGCAAGGGTGCTAAATCTTAGGCAATCAGGCACCTAAAAGCAGTGGCAGGGCTAGATGGCTAGATATAAGTGGCATGTCTGTGGGACTAACAGAACCTGGACCGCTAAGCCATGGTCTTACTAGCTGTGATGGTGAATGAAAGTTATTGATGGCTGCTATAAAACTTTGTGATTCTGTATTCTAATTAAAGGGCTCGTGCCCACCTTGCCTTCACTTCCTTTAGTTAAGCATAATGCAGAAGAAAGGTTCTCCTTCCCACTTCAAAAACCAATGAGAAGGAGTTCTGATCTCCCAATGATGGCAGTGGCAGCAATTGAATTAGGAATAGAATCCCAGCCTTGAAGGGCTCCTTAGTAGGATGGTGGTGCCCAGGCTGCATGATATTTACCAGGAAGCAGTTGCATGCCGTGACCGTCATGACAGATTCGCAGACATTTGTCGGCACTGTTGGAGATGCTTGGAAACAATGCTGTAAGAGAATTCTACAAACTAGACTCCTACCTTCTTCAAGAGGTGAGGCTTTTATATTTGGATCTTTGATATTTGAAGGCAAACATGAATGGCAGAACAGTTATATTCACTGTCTAGGGAATGCTCCATACTTGATCTATACAACTTAATATATAATTAGATAATTCAATAAATTAGATGAACCTTGACTGAGGCCTGTTTTATATGAAGCATCATGATAGGCCCCTTAAAGCATTAATCAGTGAATGCAATGCCCTCTGTCTGAAAAGATTTTTAATTTCATGGAAAGCACTAGATGAGAATACCTGAACATGGTTTAATGTCCAGTACAAAAGGGAATCAGTGTATTTTTTCTGGATACTATGTGCAGACATTTAGTTAAATCCTTAGAATTTGGTTTCAACCAGGCATGCAGTATGAGAAATACAAAGTCCAAAGGAAGAAGCAATTGAATCAATCTGATTCAGAAAGACTTTTGGGAGGAGTTGGGATCTGAGCCAGCACTGAATGGTGGGTAGTATTTTGAATAGCACACACCAGGAAGTAAGAGCATTTCAGGGAGAGGAAGCCATGAATTAGAAAACTGTGGCCATGTCAAGATTGGATGGATTACTAGGTATACTTAGGAGAGCTGTCAAAGGCTGGGCTAGAAAGATAGGCTGAAGGACATAGTGAGGATTTCACTGATAATTAAAGACAATAAAAAGTAAGCGAATGTGTAGGAGGTAGAGAAATAGTACATTTATCAGTCTCTGAATTATTTCCCTAGTTCCAGAAAACTAGACCTATGTAACTTCCTCCCTCAAAACACATCCTGCTCAAGTTCTCATACCAGACTACATAAAAGACAAGGAATATTACAACAGTATCAGGGTGTCTACCCCTAAATCCAGTGAAGCTTAGCCTTGGCCACCCTCTATGACCCCTGGGAGTTACCTATCACTCCCATTTTTATTTCTAATGAGAACCTAATTTTCCCTCCTGGAAATTCTGGTTCTGTCCATGCCCGAATCATGACTGAGCCTGCCATCCTCTTGAAAAACTATGGACACCATAATTTTCTCCATATCTGTGGGGTTCTGTCTTGCTTTCAGTGACCAGCCTCATGGCAGTTTCCATTTTTCTTTCTCTTTTTTTTCCATCTTATTTGCTAAAGAGTCATTCATCTTGGATTAGAGTCATAAAATATAAAAATGAAAATACTAATTTGGCAGCAATGAGGGGATGGTCTAATAGAAAGCAAGACTGTGGGATGCAACATGGGCCTGAACTCAGCATTAGGGGAAGAAACAGATAGAAAGGAATGGTCAGGAGAGAGAATGGGGCACATAAAGCACTTACTATTGCTGAATTATTGAAAAGAAATGAGAGATTTGTGAAATCAGAGTGATTCAGGACTTGGTAACAAGGCGCAGGGGCTGATGGGAGAGGAAGTGACCTGAATGAAGTTCACACACATGGGTGACTAGGAGAGCAGTGATGTGAGCTGTCAGAGCACTCAGTGGGAGATGCCAAGCTCAGAAAAAATGAATTTGGGAGCCATGTAATGGAGCTTGAATTAAACTACTCTCTTTTAAATAAAGTGAGAAACTGGAGAGTTTGGAATGGGACATATTGACCTTAGTGACATACATATACATATATATGTATATATATCTATGCATATTTAAGCTTGGAGGAATATTTGAGGAAGAAAGGTCAGGCTTCATTTCAATCCCAAAGAAGGTCAATGCCAAAGAATGTTTACCGCACAATTGCACTCATTTCACATGCTAGCAAGGTAATGCTCTAAATCATTCAAGTTAGGCTCTAACAGTAATGTGAATTGAGAACTTTCAGATGTACAAGCTGGATTTAGAAAAGGCAGAGGAACCAGAGATCAAATTGCCAGTATCCATTGGATCATAGAAAAACCAAAGGAATTCCAGAAAACATCTACTTCTGCTTCACTGACTATGCTAAAGACTTTGTGTGGGTCACAACAAACTGTGGAAAATTCTGAAAGAGATGGGGATACCAGGCCACCTTACCTGCCTCCTGAGAAACCTGTATGCAGGTCAAGAAGCAACAGTTAGAACCGGACATAAAACAATGGACTGGTTCAAAATTGGGAAAGGAGTACATAAGGCTGTATATTATCACCCTGCTTATTTAACTTATATGCAGTGTACATCATGAGAAACGCTAGGCTCCAAAATCGCTGCAGATGGTGCTTGCAGCCATGAAATTAAAAGATGCTTGCTCCTTGGAAGGAAAGCTATGAAAAACCTCGACAGCATATTAGAAGCAGAGATATCACTTTGCCAACAAAGGTCTGTCTAGTCAAAGCTATGGTTTTTTCAGTAGTCATGTATGGATGTGAGAGCTGCACCATAAAGAAGTCTGAGCCCTGAAAAACTGATGCTTTTGAACTGTAGTGCTGGAGAAGACTCTTGGACAGTAAGATCTAACCAGTCAATCCTAAAGGAAATCAACCCTTGACATTCATTGGAAGGACTGAAGCTGAAGCTAAAGCTGCAATGGTTTGATCACTTCATGCTCAGACCAACTAACTGGAAACTACCCTGATAGTGGGAAAGAGTGAGGGCAGGAAGAAAAGGGAGCAACAGAGGATGAGATGGCTGGATGACATCATTGACTCAAGGGGCATGAGCCTGAGCAAACTCCAGGACATAGTGAAGGACAGGGAAGCCTGGCATGCTGCATTCCATGGGGCTGCAGAGTTGGACACGACTGAGAGACTGACCAGCAACATGGAACGTATATGTTGATTTGGGAATCTCATATCTTGGTGTGATAATGAAAGTCATTGTGGTACAGGAAGAGGTGAACTGAAAGAAAATAAAGCCTCTACAGCAAAATCTTTAAAAAAAAAAAAAGCACACGCACATATATTTTTTTAGTTATGTATTTGATAGAAGGAATGACTGGGATCAAGTGGCAAGGATGGCTAGGTGAGAAGAGTGGGAGGGGAGCATTCCAAGTAAATGTGTGAACTAAGTAAAAACAGTATGTGTGCTAAGCAAATGAAGCTTCCCTGTAAGTTTCTTACACGTCTCCACCCTCCACCAAAATAACACTTCTAAGTCTTATGTAGAAATTCTGTTGTCTTCCATTGCTAGCTGGCTTCCCAAGTCCCCAGAGTCTATGATTGTGTTAGACAATATAAAATTGCCGTTTTAGTAGACTAAAAATGGTGAAGCATTTGAAGATTTTACATGGCTTCACCTAATAGGGTCATGTAAGTTTCCATATAAGTGAGTTTCCAGTGGAGGCACGCACAACAAATAAACATTGCCTGTTCTCAAACCCCAACTAGCTCTTCTGTCCTGACAAATGGGCTGAACTATTTGTGAAATTCCAGACTTTATTTTCTTTGAGAGGAGAGATCACTGCCTTAGGCTCAAGATTTCTGTTTGGTTCCATTCATTGCTGCCTTCCTGCATGTCATGACCCCGTGCTTCTTTGTCTTGAAACCTCAGGTGATCAGGGTCCTAGTGGTGCCTGCGGAGAACAGGGAGAGGAGTTGGTTCTCAAAGATTTATTTTAGTGGAGACCCAACATATCTGTGGGCCTGGATGAGCATCACCTCAGCGGGGCTATCTCTGGGCAAGCTGTTGCTTAGAAGTAAAGAGAAATTCTCTCCAGAAATAACAGAAAGTACTCCAGCCTGACAGTTGGTGCATGGGATGGCTGAGTGGTCTGCTGTGTTGATCTAGTTCCCAGACAGCTTCTGGATGCCCAGACCATGTCTGTCAGGAAGACACAAATGTTCCCTACCAGTCATGCTTGTAAAACAGGCATCCACTCAGGCATCCACCCTGGATTTTCTAGATCTATCATAACAGCTCTTCCTCATTCTCTTCTCTTTTCCTTTTCCTCGGCCAGGCAGAATCTCTTTCTAGGTTGACAAGGAAGCTCCTTTCCTATCTGCTTTTGTCTAAGATATTTTGTTTAAGTACTTTGATCCCTTCTTTTTTGCCTTTCCTATAATACCTCACTGTTCCTTTGCAACAGATTGTGCCGAGACTTTGTAACCAAACTGAATCAGAAAATAATTTCCTCTCCTTGAAGGCAAAAAACACTAAATTTTAAACAAACTTCTGCTGCAACAAGGGAAGGAAAGAAAAAATTTAATTTCTGAATCCAAACAAACTTTAATGTTCACAACATGCCACATTAGGTTGTCCTAAAAATGGTTACTAGCAATAACTACTTCATACTACTATGGGCAAGGGTGCTTCTTCAGATACATTCTCTCGCATACATAAGAGGTAGAAGAGTGTAGCTAGAAAAGTTTTCTCTAAGAGTTTACTAAATAAGTAGGGAACACAAGGACAATGAAATCTTCCTTGTGGTCAACTGTATTTATCATGTGAAGTTTGGAGAGACTCTGTTCTATTTATTGAAAAGCTTTGTCATTCTTCCTGCTTCTATTGTCTGATTGGCTACTAGATGATGTCTTCTGGAAATTTTCAAAATTGCAGTACTTAAAGAAATTGCCGGGTATTTTTACAGCCAAACTGACAAAACACGAGGCTATTGTGTAAGCACCGATCCCCTCAGGAAATACACAGGCCTGAGGATTTGGGCTTCAAGGGCTGAGAGGCAAATTGTTTCCATCCATTGCCCTAAATTTAAACATACCTACCATGATATGTTTCCTTACAGGAAAGGAAATGTGGCATTATAGTTCTAGCTGGTTATCTGAAAGGAAAGGCAGAATTTTTAATGGAGGGAGAGAAGGTCTGCTTTATGTATTACGAAGAACTGAGCCTTGAGCACTTTAGCTACGCTGCTTTTTGTCTGGGGGCAAAGGAGAAGAGCCAGCTCAAGTTTTATGGGGACGAAAAGTGGTCCCCCCATCTCCCCCCTACTCACTTGTTCCTCTAAAACACACACGTGTGTCACCAGGACACGTCTGTGGTTCTCCCAGCCTGGCAGTTGATTTTAGTGCCTTTTGTGTGAAGTCAGATATACAGTGTTCATTATTATTAGCTAAAACAATTGATTCTGATCCCATGGAGCAAACCTGAGGGTAACTGGTTGACTTCAGAGCAGCTGGTCGCTGGGCTAAGCCACTCACGTGGCACTGTATTTTCCCTCTTCCTTTTTATGACTGCTAGTCATTGTGCTCACATCCTGAGGGCCTCCTAAATATTTTCTGTGGGCCTCCTAAATATTTTCTGTGGGACTTATAGTCCTTTTTCTCAATAGTGTTTCAGTTTCCCTTTGGTCCTGGGGAGTTGGGCTTTGGTCAGGGAAGACAGGATTGAGAATGGGATTTTACCACATCTGGAACTCAAAACTCTCCACCAAACCTACTGCAGTTACTGAAACCCCAGACAGGTTTTATCTCAGGAACAGGCTACAGAAATCCAGTAAACAATACAGTCATCACAGGGACAATTTTCTGAAAAAGATGTTTTTGAAGAAGGTGAGATCTGTGATCAATCAAGTCTTTACCTCTCAAGCAACGCAATTGTTTTCTAAAGCAGGAACGTGGCTTCCCCAACCCCAATATTCCCATATACTCTTAAGTGGCTGAATTCCAAATATTCTGCCATTATCCTTGAGTTTACAAATGGACCTTTCTGAAGGTCAACTAAATAATCCTTTTGAAGCTAAACTAGCAAACTGTAGAATCATTTGCAGTAAAAGGTAGTATCAGCCAAATTAAATGAAGCTGCATAATGGGGGGATGACCCCACACGAGGGGAGATGTATTAGATTCGTTCAGCTTGTGGCACTGCCATGAAGCAACAGCACTCTGGCAGCATCTCAGATGATGCTCTACTTTGGCACATGTTCCTCTGCAGCCTCTGGATGTGCCCTCTCCTCCATATGGACTTTAGTAATTATTTGCAGAGCTAAACTTTAATCTTAAAATGAAACAGGCGGCTTAGGATACTCATAGGTTCCCAAGAATGCTCCTAAGAATTGCTGGCTTCTCTCTCGTCTCAAAATGCTCTCTTCCAGATAGAATGGTTGTGGGGAGGGAGGATGGGGCTTGCATGTGCGTAGGAAAGCACTGGAGATGGGAAGGGTAACTGGGAAGGCAGACCTTTTCTTTTTCTCCCAAGATGCTGACAGTGACTGGATATTCTTCCCAACATAGTATGGTTCTGAGAAAGATACTGAAGATAGAGCAAAGAGTTCTAGAAGGTACTATAGACAATTTCTAGTCCATGCGGGCACGTGTGCTCAGTTGTGTCCTACTCTGAGGCCCCATGAGGATTCTAGCCTGCCGGGCTCTGTTCATAGAATTTTCCAGGCAAGAATACTAGAGTGGGTTTCCATACAGTTGAGTAAATCAAGGAAACCAAGAAGCTAGGAGTCTTGTCTGGCGTCTTGTCTCTTGTTCATAGCTGAGTCACTACAAGAATAGCAGTCTGTTTTCTCCCAGGATGATTTTTTCCGTTTTGTTTTTTGTAACTATAGTAGCCTACTTGGAGAAAGGTAAAGAAAATGAGAGTTGGCTCCACTACTGTGAACGAAATGATTTCAGGCAAAACAAGTGGCTTCTCTGAGCTTGCATTTTCCATTCCGAAGACGGAAATCATTAATGACCATCTTAGTGATCTCTTGCTACTGTGGTGATGGTAAAACGACATGGTGCGAAAGAAAGCTTTTCTGAAGACTTTAAAAATGCTGTATGGATATTAGAATCCCTTGCTTCAATTAAACCTTTTGGGTACCGGGTATTTTGGGGATCGTCTAGAGACTGTGTTTGAGCTTGTGAAACAGAATCCTTGACAACATGGGTAAGCAACACCAATCCTCAATGTCTGCCTGGGGCAGTATTTCGGGGTGTGTGTCTGTGTGTACGTACAGGGATGAAAGTCTCAATCCAGCCCAGCTATCGCACAGACATGGGCATTTAAGAGTAAGATGTGTCACTAAAGTGAAAGCCTTACTTAAAAACAGCGGGTGAGGGGAAAATGCAGGTCTCTGTTCTTTTTTGGCTAAATGGGCTGACTGTTCTCTAGGCCTGTGGGTTTCCTTGGAGCCATGCCTCTTGGTGGCCATCAGTGCAGCAGAAGCAGCTGGGAAATCAGACACTGGCATGTTCCAGATGGGGGATGCTAGACAGAAGCATCAGAGGGCAAGTTTTAGGATAGCTAGAGAAACAGGTGTAGTTTAAAACAAACAAACAAAAAAAAGATTTGCAAATCTTTTCATCTACTCAGTTTTTCCCAAGCATTCCAAAAGGCAGGGCTGTCTACCTGCACGTACAGTCAAAATCCTGGAAGAGAGCGCCATTCCCAACTCTAATATGAAGACACCAAATAGAAGCAAATGCTCAGGCAGGCAGAGTTCACAGTGACTAAAAGAACAAAGGGAAAAAGGAGGAAGAGCAGGGCGTTTTGCAAGCAAACAGCTTTTATACCTTTCACAGCAACTATCTCATAAGAAGATCTTGGGGTATATGCTATTTGTTTATATTGAAGGAGGCAGTAGGGAATTTCATGTACAAAATGTTTTAGTGATGAATTATAAACAGGGAAGGAATGGAAAAGGCCAGCGGAACTCTTTTGTTGCCATCAGATGACATATAAAATATTCCCAGACATCAATTCTCTTGGAAAGTCTCCAATTTGGAAGATTATTTATTGGGGAGAGATGAATACTATTAGAAACAAATAGAGTCGGGAAAACCGTAGACTGGGAATGAATACTATTAGAGTCAAATGGAGTCAGAAAAACAGTATTGCCATACTTCTCCTCCTAAATTTAAACTACACTTTCTGAATATGAGCAGAAAATAGAAAAGATGGCATGCGGAGAGCAGGCATTCGCCCGACCATCCTGATCCATTCGCTGTAAGAAAGCACCGGCTACACGCCATAAGATCTAATTACCCAGAATTGCCTTTCCTGCCCCACAGCAATCATTTTGATGACAGGCTTCTCTGCACTGTAAAACAAGATGGGGAGCCTGTGCTGTATAAACTGCCTCGCGCTTCCTTCCCTTCCTCTGCTATCAGCGTCCCCATCTCATTTATTTTCCACACATTAATGGTAGCAGTCACCTTGAGCCGGTGATGCAGAGTAATTTTCACAGAAACCTTGATCAGAAACCATAAATCAGCCTGATGTGCTTTTATGGTCTAATAACATTCCGGTTGCTCCTACAGGCCTGTATGTAAAACTGCATTGCAGTGAGGCCTATGGTTGCCCAACCCCCTTTTGTACAGCGCATGCGCCTGCCCTCTCCAGCGCCCTGCCCCCACCACCCCCTCTCTTCTCACTCTCTTCTCTCTCTAGGTATATACACATGTGTGCGTGTTCATTTAAGTCACGTGGATACAGTTCATTTGTGACAAAACCACATTTGAATGGCATTATACATACTCCTCACGGTGGCAGAAGAGGAAAATTCTTTCAGCAGCATAAAATGATGTATTCCTTGGATTTCTCAATGCTGAATCTTAACAAATGAAAGGTCTCTAACTCTAAAATAAAATGACATCACATTTAGGGGCTATTGGGTCTGTCCAGTGATACTATATATATTTCTTATTAGAACACTGGGTGCTGCATCCAGGTAGACTCTTGCCTCATTGTTGGCAGATATGCTGAGGCCTGGCTGGCTCTAAGCTCAGTGGTATCTGGCCCTTTGCACTATGGCCTGTGGTCTGCGGTGCCTCTGACCACCTAATGGACCCACGCTCCCACTACTCCCTAGGCGGCTGAATTAATATGGAGCAGTGGGATTAGTGGAGAGGCAGGGAGCAGATGGGTGGGTTTGCGGTAGTGCGTTGTGGGGGCCTGGGGGAAATGTGGCAGGAAACCAGTGAAAGAGCAGTTGGGTTGGCAGCTCAGGGGCTCTGCTGGGAGACGGAGTGCTGGGCCTGTCGCTAGGGGATGATGGTGATACTGCAGCTGGTAAAGAAGCTCCAGTGTCTAACTGAACCAGTATGGGATTAGAGGTAGAATTAAGCAATGCATCTGAGTTCATCATCTGGGGTGACTTCACTCCCTCCAGCCTGCCTCGATAATCTAATCAGATCTGTGCACTTCTGCTCAGAACTAACAACAGCAGCAAACCAAACCCATCTCAGGTCCAGTCCACACCTCCTTCACCCATCAAGAGCCTGCTAGCTAGACATCCCTTGGGTGTGTGTGCCCGTCTGGAGCACACAGAAATATCTGGTTTAGAATGGTTCAAAAATACAGTTTCTCAGAACTGTGTTTTCCTCAGTATGGAAATACCTGCACAGAAACCAATGTCACTCCTGCATTGCCACTTGGTGAATTAGTGCAAGAAATTAACAAAGACCATTTGACTCAGTCTGAGGGAATGTTTAGCCTTGCCTTGGAAGTGAGGAAAGCTGGCAATGATCTCTGATTCTTCACTGCTAATGCATTGAGTGATAATTACTCCCCAGTAGACCTACATAAATTCCAACCTTCTTAACTGGTGCTTCATGAATATACCAAAGGGAAAAAAGAACCCTGGGGCATTAATCAAACTTGCCAAGATACTACTCCATGCTGGTTAAAAGATACATCTGCAATATTTATACATAAATCTATTTTTATATGTCCACTAACGTTGCTCATGCATGCACTCACATGCTCATTTGTCGTGACAACATGGCCAGCATTTGTAACGACGCTCCAAACGTCAATGCAGCGGTAATTGCAGAACCTGGCTCTCACCTTCATCTAAGACTCTTTGTTTTCAAGTGTAAATTGTGATGTTTAATTTCCTCACTTTATACATAACGATGACCAGGTTAGGCAGTGGCCACAGTGTTTGTTAAAATTTGTTTAATGTAGCCTTAATTGTTTAATTTTTTTGCTGCTAGTATTTCAAGAAGCTGCAACCAGTTCAGCACCCCAAATCTTCAGTGAAAGCTCAGTATTGAATTTTTCAGAAACTGACAGGCAATTTCTCCTTTCGCAATGGCCTGAGGTTTTCAGGATTGCAGTGGCAAAGGCTAAATGTGAAAAGGAAATGGGGGTGAGCAAAAGCCCTTTCTCTCCACAGTGTCCACTGCCCTTTGATGCAGAGAACAACATTTGTTGTCTGTTTAGTAGCCATTTCTAAACCCTCCTAGCTGGAGGCAATGTACACCAGACCAGTGGGGTGGGAGCAATAAAGGAGAAATGCAGTAGAGAACAAATTCTTTTCAGATTAGCTGATTGGCAGTTGTGAATAATGCAGCTCTAGTACTAAAGCAAGAAAGAGCAGCTTCAGCCTTGGCACTCATTATTTTGCTGTAAGCCTTTTTTTGCTAGGAACATTTTTCTCTTTCAAGTCTTAAACTATGTTAACTCTTTATGATCCAGCCATTTGTCCAAAAGGGTGAACTGTAAAGACCCTTTGTTGAAACCTCGAACTTGTGGATGTGAAATAATAGCAAGAAACACTGGCATTTGCAAACATGCTTCCTACCTGCACTGAAATTATAACAGAAGGAAATTCACCATGTGGGTTAAATACCTTTTATTTTGCATCAGATCTGAAAAATATTTTTGAAAAAAAAAACATTAAAGAAATGAGGTACATATGTGGTTTACATATATGGCTACATAAAGAACTCAGATTAAAAATGGGAAGAAGGTGTATGAAATGATCATTTGGTGATTCTAAAGATACTTTCATTCTTGGCAGTCATGAGGATATAGCCTACCAGAGTGATCTTTAAATCCTGTGACCTAGTTCTAAAAGTAAATTATCAGACCAATTATAGGCTGGATTTATTTCAAATTATTATAAAAGAAGCACAACATAAATTAGTCTTTATTCTTAATTATTTCTATGATTTAACAATAATACATTTGTGTTCAGTTATGACATTTATTGAGAGAAGCAATTTTTTTTTAACAAACTCATTTGTCTCATGTATTCTCATTGATTGTTTTATTAAAATATTTCTTTCTAAATTGTTAATTTTTATCCTTTAGGTCCAGTGATTATGTTATAAT
>SJYQ01000642.1:654309-681665 GCA_006410935.1 Redunca redunca
AATAAACACATACATAAATAATAGTATAAGTAGTTAATTGCTAGGATAATATACTATGTATTCTTAAACTATGCCAGTATTTTTAAAAATTATACAATACAATAACACATTTCTAGAGATCTCACATAAAAAGCAACTTGGGAAAAATATTAAACTTTTCTAAAACTATATTGTGATATTGTGATTTATAATAGGAAATATATATTTGACCATTGTCCCAATTCTGGCACCAAACTCGCCAAACCCTTGGGATTTTCTAAGTGTTGGGAGTAATAAAAGTTTCTTGTTATATCAATGAACAGACTTTTGGAAAGCATCTACTTCCCAAAATAGTTGGGGGTTGGCTGTCAATGGAGCCAACCATGTGATTTGAGGGTTAGAACTTTTGTTCCACCCTCTCACATCTGGGGAGAGGAGAGGGGCTGGAGGTTGAGCTGATTGCCAATTGCCAATGACTTAATCAACCCCACCTATGTAAGGAAGCATCTGTAACAACCCAAATGGACACTGTTCAAAGAGCTTCTGTGCTGATGAACACAAGGTGATATAGGAATAATGGTATGCTTCAAGAGGGCATGGAAGCTCCCTGCCTTTTCGCCATGCCTTGCCCTCTGTATCTCTTCCATTCGACTGTTCCTGAGTTACATTCTTTTATAATAAAGTGATGATCTAGTAAGGAAAATATTTCTGAGTTATGTGAGCTGCATTAGCAAATTAATCTAATTTGAGAAGGGGGTCATGGGAACTTCTGATTTATAGCCAGTTGGTCAGAAGCACAGGTAAAATTTGGGCTTTTTACTGCCACCTGAAGGGAGGCTGGGTGAGAGGAAGGTGGCAGTTTTGTAAGGGCTGAGACCTTAACCTGTGAAATCTGATACTAGTTCCAGGTAGATAATGTCACAATTGGAGTTGAATTCTCGAACATTCTGCCAGTGTCCAGGAATTGCTTATGGTGTGAAGAAGCTCTCCAACATACACATATTGGAACTGGATCCAAGAACCTAGTTTATTTTTGATCAGGCTCCTGTCTGGTATGGTTGCTAAGGAGTTTCAAAGCTCTGGTTTCTGTGAGCTAATGTGCAAATATCAGAGAAGGCTCTGAACTTATTTTTAGTTTGTAGCTGATATTTAGTATAATTTATAAGGCTCACTAGTCTGTCAATAAATAATTATTGAGCACTCGGTATATAACGTAAACTTCTCAGTTTATGAAGAATGCAAGAGATGGATACAACTGACTCAAACTCCTTCCTCCTAAAGAAACCCATCTGAGGTTTTAACCACCAGCTGGTGTCGCACAGGGGCTTCTACAGAAAATCTAGGAAGAATATTCATTTATTGAGGTTCAGTGGTGGCACAGCTTCTGGGATTCTAGCTTTGACAGCGTCCTATCAATTTTCCACTCCAGTCTTCTGGCCAAGCCGACAACTCAAAGGACTAATCCCTTCCTTACATTCCTCTGCATGTCAAAACTTTTGATGGTCCTAGGTTTTTTTTTCCCCCCATATGCAAGATTACATTTCTATCTTAATGATATTTCATTCATCGTTGCAGGATCATTTAAAATAATACCTCCTTAAAGGAATTCCCTGATACTCTGGTGATTAAGACTCCTTGTTAGCAATGCACGGTGGGGAGGCAGGTGGTGGGAGGTGGGGTACAGGTTCGATCCCTTAGTTGGGAACTAAGACGCCACACAGTGTGGGCAAAACAAGCAAAACAAGAAACCCTTCCCTCAGCCAAATACACTTCATCTCTCCCTCTGAACTGTAAAAGCTATTCACTGCATACTTACAGCCCATGTGTGTGGGGCTGTGGGGCAGTCACGGTAGATGTTTGTTTTCTTTGGAGTTGACTAAAGTTGTCTTTTACATATGTGCCCATAATTACCCACACAGGAAAGTGAAGAATGACTCATAATATTCTTGAGTCTAATGCTTGTTCTAACTCTGTCCCCAAGCCAAAACTTTCATCTTTATTACAGTTAGTGCACATTCACCTTATTTTTCCCTTTAGACCTTTCTAAAGACAGCTTTCTTTTTCTTTTTTCCTGGAGCATGTAGCAAAGTGTCTTGTACATGATTAGAGTCACGTACGAGAAATATAATAGAAATAGAAATATTTAGTTTAAATAAATCGAATACAGTTTTTGTAGAGGACATAAGGGAAGACACCAAAGACATCAGTTCTTCAACTTTAAGTTACTTTCCAAAGACCTGCCATGGTGATCAGATGGTCAGAAGTACAGGAACACATAGAATATGGTAAGTTCTTGATGGAAGGAGGCTACCTAATAGAAGGAGGCATGCTGGCAATTCTGCTGCTGCTGCTGCTAGGTCACTTCAGTCGTGTTTGATTCTGTGCGACCCCATAGATGGCAGCCCACCAGGCTTCCCCATCTCTGGGATTCTCCAGGCAAGAACACTGGAGTGGGTTGCATGTTAAGATGCTGGGGACAAACTCAGTCCTTTACTGCAACTCTTAGGGGCACAAGTGTTGGAATTGTTTTTCATTTATTCTCCTCTCCTTTTCAAACCCTCTAAAGGTGCTTCAGGCTTGTGAAAAACAGAATGGAAAAGAATTATGAAAAATATAAGAAAAAAAATACAGGGAATAATAAAAGGATGAGTGGGCAAAACCAACCTTGGGAAGACCTGCACACACTGTGTTCATGACGGAGAGAGTGAGCCCAAGTACCAAAAGCCAAGCCGCTAAGTCAGACTGTGCGGAAGCCATCCTAGGAAAAGGCTCACCCCTGAGAACTCAGCAAGAACAGCTAAGCAGAGCAGCTACCGCACTGTGATTTTGCATCCCTGGTGTCAATATTTCCTTCGGTTGCTGATAACAACTTGGAGCTGTGTATATATTCCCCATGAAGGTTTGGTATGAAATTAAAGAGTGCTGTTACCTTCCCAATGCCTTCAAATTGTATCCGGAAAAAAAAAAAAAGTTCCCTTCATGCCTTGATGATTATCATCTTTCACGTGTGTTTTGTTTAGGCTAATTTCCAAACAGCCACAGCAAATTCAGCCCCGTGCCGAATGCTTTGCTCATAGTGCCATTTAAGAAATACATGTTGAAAAAATAAACGAATGTAAAGATGAGACACACCAGCCTAATTAAAGGGGTAATCCATACATTTTCCTACTCGGCACAGTTCAGGTTGTGGGAGAAAGGAATTCAGTGTTCTTTATATTTCACCTAGCAGTCATTATGATCGCAGGCAAGTGTGCATATGGCCATTTCTCAGGATGAATCAGGCCACGTTTTAATAGTTAGTTCCGGCAGTTCAAAGTGGAATGGATTTATTTCAAGAGGCTCAAGAAAACCTCATTTTGAAGGCTCTAATAAAAAGTAAGGATGATAAAGAACACTGTTTTTCATGATAAGGAAAATTCTGCCTTTCAAGAGAGACATCATAATTTCTTCTAATTATAAGAAAAATGTTGCTGCCTTGAGTGCTCTTATTCATGTGTACAGCCAAAGGGATTTTCTGCATAAAAGAATAATTAGGTTCTATCCCTTCATACTAAAAAAAAAAAAAAAAAAAAATCAGCTATCTTTCTTTTCCTTTATACCTTTCCCCCTCATATTCTTTGACCTCTACTCTGCTGAATCTTTTATATGTCATGGAAGGAAGATTTAGAAGGGCTTTGATTTCTCCCATTCCTTTGGTGGCTGGCAGTGTTTGCTGTGCTGAATTTGGAAGTGCCTAATTTGGGAGTTCTGTTCATGTTGGGCTGTAAACTGATCAGATTTCATTTTATGTGTGAAGATCATTTTCAGTCTGTGGATTTAAACATTTTTATTTGCCTGAAATACGCAGTACATAATGCACTGTGGGCTTTTATTTAGGAGAGCTCTAAAGCAACTTCATTTTAAGAGACAAAGGACATTCTGGGAAGCTTTACCCTTTAACCGTGTGAATAGGTAAGAGTCGGGGTCACCCCACTGTTCTGGGATGGTGGCTGCAATCACATCTGTTGTTACCACATTATAAAGAAAGGTACAGAAAGAAGACAGCTGAGCACAATTAGGACTTTTCATTGACCTGATTTGTGTGGTCCATAATTCTCAGTTTCGTGGATAACTGCTGTGAGAGGAAAGATGCACAGCTGTAATGGAATTAATTTAACCCAAAATGTCAGCAAAGTAGAAAGAAAGACTGCTCAAACTCAGAGTGAATGATAATATTGTTTGAACCTTCTGAGAGATTAGAATTTGTTAGACTTCAAAATGGAATATGATCTTTGGCTTTAAAATAGAAAAATCAATGCTAAATATAGACAGGAAAAGAAGTCTTAGGGATTAGATTTTTCTAAGAAAGTTTAGTGGCTTTTTGAAATCACGTTGATAATAGCCAACCGTTTCCTGACTGCTAATTCTGGAACAGACCTGGTTTGGTCATGTTAATAACATTATCCAGCAGCCATGGACAGTGGAGAAACTGAGAGGGAAACAACTGGTTGGCCAAGAGCACATGGTCAGACACTGGTGGGCAGACTTAACTTCTAAGTGGTTATTCATCAATAGACTATCCAATCTGGCATCAAAAAGAAAAGAAAGAAAGCTTGAGGTTTTTTCCTTATAAAGAGTTTTATCACATGAGCTAGATGCTACCATACAGATAGGCAGAAACAAGTTTATTTTGGTTTAAGGGCTCTTTGAGTTAATAACTGCCTAAGACCATTAGTCAATCATTGGGTAACATCCAGTTCAATCATAAACACAACCCCTGCATGTGCTTGGAGAGGGGATGATTTCCAACCAATTGATGAGCAGGGGAGATTCTTCCTTCCATAGCTGCCCTTTAAAATTTATTATTCTTCCATCTCACAAAATTTTTTCTTATTAAGCTAACAGTTAACTGTAGTGTTTCAGGGGCTATTCCTTGCATATAAGAAAGGGAGATGAAATGATTTTGCCCACAAAAAGGACAAGACCCACTTGGGCGGCAAGGTGACAGCCTTAACACACCTGTGTGCTGGACTTAGTGTGGCAGCATAGCATGGCCGCTGGCAGAGGGCCTAAGAGCCAGACCAGCCACGGCCGCCAGTTATATACATGTATGAATTTGTACAAGTTATTTAATCTCCTTGTGCCTCAGTGTCTTCACCTGTAAAATGACTATGACGACAAAAATAGGGTCTACATCATAAGCTTGTTGGGAGGATTAAATGAGTTCACACGTGTAAAGGGATGAGAGAATTGAAGGCATATAGCACGATGTCAGAGTGAGTAGGATATAAATATGGGCAGAGTATTTCAGGCACACTCTCTTCATTTAACCTTTACCATATCCCTGTAATAAGGTTATATTACATTTATTTTACAGATTAGTAAATGAGCCTAATAGAGATTAACTAACAGATGCATAGTTGCTCTATGGATGTGAAAGTGAAAGTCACTCAGTCGTGTCTGACTCTCTGCAACCCCATGGACTCTATAGTCCATGGAATTCTCTAGGCCAGAATACTGGAGTGGGTACCTGTTCCCTTCTCCGGAGGATCTTCCCGATGCAGGGATGGAACCCAGGTCTCCTGCATTGCAGGCAGATTCTTTATCAGCTGAGCCACAAGCTCTATGGATAGGGAAAGGCTAAATGAATTCTGCCAAGAGAATGCATTGGTCATAGCAAACATCGTTTTCAACAATACAAGAGACAACTTTACACATGGACATCACCAAATGGTCAATACTGAGATCAAACTGATTACATTCTTTGTAGCCAGAGATGAAGAAGCTAACAGTGTCAGCAAAAAACAAAACAAAAAAAAAACAAATAAACCAGATCTGGAGCTGACTGTGGCTCAGATCACTGGCTTCACATAGCAAAATTCAGGCTTAAACTAAAGAAAGCAGGGAAAACCACTAGGCCAGCCAGGTATGACTTAAATCAAATCCCCTATGAATATGCAGTGGAGGTGATGAATAGATTCAAGGGTTTAGATCTAGTAAACAGTGTGCCTAAGGAACTATGGATAGAGGTCTGTAATATTGTATTGGAGGCAGTGAGCAAAATCATCCCAAAGAAAAAGAAATGCAAGAAGGCAAAGGGGTTTTCTGAGGAGGCTCTACAAATAGCTAAAGAAGAGAAGCAAAGAGCAAGGGAGAAAGTTCAGTTCAGTTCAGTTCAGTTCAGTCACTCAGTCATGTCCTACTATTTGCGACCTCATGAATTGCAGCACGCCAGATCGCCCTGTCCATAACCAACTCCCGGAGTTCACTCAAACTCATGTCCATCGAGTTGGTGATGTCATCCAGCCATCTCACCCCCTATCGTCCCCTTCTCCTCCTGCCCCCAATCCCTCCCAGCATCAGAGTCTTTGCTAAATCATTTCAGTCGTGTCTGACTCTGTGCGACCCCATGGACTGCAGCCTACCAGGCTCCTCCGTCCATGGGATTTTCCAGGCAAGAATACTGGAGTTAAATGCAGAGTTCCAGAGAATAGCAAGGAGAGACAAGAAGGCAGTCTTCAGTGAACAATGCAAAGAAATAAAGGGAAAAAACATAAGGTGATAGACTAAAGATCTCTTCAAGAATACTGGAAATATCAAGGGAACATTTCACCCAAAGATGGGCACAATAAAGGGCAGAAATAGTAGAGACCTCATAGATGCAAAAGAGATCAAGAAGAGATGGAAAGAATACATGGAAGAATTGTACAAAAAAGATATTAATAAACCAGATAACGATGATGGTGTGGCCAGTCACCCAGAGCCAGACATTCCAAAGTGTAAAGTCAAGTGGGCCTTCGGAAGCACTGCTGTCAATAAAGCTAGTGGATGTGATGGAATTCCAGTAGAGCTTTTCAAAACCCTAAAAGATGCTGCTATCAAAGTGCTGCACTCAGCATGTCAGCAAATCTGGAAGACCCGGCAGCGGCCACAGGACTGGAAAAGGTCAATCTTCATCCCAATTCCCAAGAAGGGCAGTACTAAAGAATGTTCAAACCACTGGACAATTGTACTCATCTCCCGTGATAGTAAGATCATGTTTAAAATCTTGCCTGCTAAGCTTCAGCATTACATGAACCAAGAACTTCCAGACATCCAAGCTGGGTTTAGAAAAGGCAGAGAAACTAGAGATTAAATTGTCAACATTCTCTGGATCATAGAGAAAGCAATGGAATTCCAGAAAAACATCCAATTCTGTTTCATCGACTGCACTAAAGCCTTTGACTGTGTGGATCATAACAAACTCTGGAAAGTTCTTAGAGAGAAGGGAATACCAGCCCATCTTACCTGTCTCCTGAGAAACCTGTTATGTGGGTCAAGAAGCAACAGTAAGAACCCTGTATGGAACAACAGGTTGGTTCAGGATTAAGGAGTACAACAGGGGTATCTACTGTCACCTTGTTTATTTAACCTATACATCATGAGAGATGCTGGGCTGGATGAGTTACAAGCTGTAATCAAGATAGGCAGGAGAATTATCAACAACCTCAGATATGCGGATGATACCACTCTAATGGCAGAAAGTGAAGAGGAACTAAAGAGTCTCTTGATGAAGGTGAAGGAGGAGAGAGAAAGAGCCAGCTTAAAATTAAATATTAAAAAAAATTGAGAGATTATGGCATCCAGCCCCATTACTTCATGGCAAATGGAATGGGGAAAGGTGGAAGTAGTGACAGATTTCCTTTTCCTTGGGCTCTAAAATCACTGCAGATGGTGACTGCAGCCATGAAATCAGATGATTGCTTCTTGACAGGAAAGCTGTGACAAACCTAGACAGTGTCTTGAGAAGCAGAAACATCCCTCTGCCAGCAAAGGTCTGTATAGTCAGGGCTATGGTCTTCTTCCGGTCATGTACGGTTGTGAGAGCTGGACCAGAAAGAAGACAGAACACCGAAGAACAGGTACCTTCAAACTGTGGTGCTTGAGAAGACTCCCGAGAGTCCCTTGGACTGCAAAGAGGTCAAACCAGTCAATCTTAAGGGAAATCACCCCTGAATACTCTCTGGAAGGACTGATGCTTAAGCTGAAATTCCAGTATTTCGGTTACCTGATGCAAAGAGCCCACTCATTGGAAAGGACGCTGATGCTGGGAAAGATTGAGGGCAGGAGGAGAAGGGGACAATAGAGGATGAGATGGCTGGATGGCATCACTGATGAAATGGATATGAACTTGGGCAAACTTCGGGAGATGGTGAGGGACAGAAAGGCCTGATGTGTTGTAGTCCATGGGGCCACAAACAGCTGGACATGACCGAGCAACTGAACAACAACCATAGTCACTCAAATTGTAATAATTCAAACCTTAGTAAGTTGAGGCACTAAGCCAGACTGAGATATGAACCCAGGCTGTGTGATGTGTGATTTTATTCTTTATATTCCTGGTTGAGAATTTTGCCTTTGTGGTTTTAATATGCCCAGTATCAATATGTTAATATATTATTTGATATATACACATATGATACTGTATTCTGACCCCACAGAGGGCGAGAGTGCCAGCTTTACTAAATGTACAGAGTCCCTTGTCAAATTATCCACACCTTTAATAGTGGGGTGATGAAGTACAAGCCCTCTGATTCCCAACTGCCTAAATTTGAATTCTTGCTCTTCTACTTACTATGTATATACTGGGAAAGTTATTAAATTTCCTCTTGCCTTAGTTCCTTTATATTAAAATAGAGATAGTGCTAATAATCTTTGTCATAGAAATAATCTTTGTGATGATGAGTTTATGTTTAAAGCAGTTGAGCCTGACACAGCAAATGATGCAGACTTTGTATTATTATTTTTACTATTATTATTCTTCAATGATTTCAGATTAGGATGGTTTTTAGAAGCCTTGGTTGACTGTGCTAAGACCGCTAAAGCAATAACAATAGGAATATGAGAGAATTAAACAATGTCCCATGGCTAGTAATCTGAAAGATTATGAAAGGAGGCAGACTTAATTCAATAAAGTTAGAATCAAAAGCTTATTAATGGGGTTATTTTTTGGTTAAGAATTATCATTTTTTAAGAGTCTTGGGTCCCTTCCCTCTACCAGAATTTAAAAATCAAACAATTGAGTTAAATCAACATATATTTTCAGGGCATTTTCCTAGATTTTTATCAAGTATATTTAAAGGGAATTTCAGATTCTCTACAGCTAGCCAAAGATATAGTATGAGTTAGGAGACAAAGGAGAGAAGGGATGATAGGGTATATAATGGGAAGGTATATAGCCTATTGAGGAGGGCATGGCAACCCACTCCAGTATCATTGCCTGGAGAATCCCATGGACAGAGAAGCCTGGCAGGCTATAGTCCATGGGGTCACAAAGAATCAGACACGACTGAAGTGACTTAGCATAGCATACATTCTATCCTTGGAGTTTCCTACTAATGATAAAGATTGTCTTCTGGGCTTGACTACCTACCCATATTTAGCTGTGAAAGTAAATATTCCATGCTCTTCTCTTCAACTTGTCCCCTGTCCAGCAGTACTGCCTATCTCTACCCTTTAGCTTTTTGTATAGCTTAACACCGTCCTCCTGTACAAGTCAGAAAAATCAGAATATATTAATTTTTTCTTCCCCTTCACTTGCCATGTCACCCCCAGTAATCAAGTCTTCTCCTTTAATGAAGCTTTATTTGGTATAGCTCTCCTTTCCCACCATCATTACTTTAGATTACAGCTTTGTTAGGTCTCACTGCTACAATTTCCCCTCCCCAGTACTCTCCCTGCTCCTAGAATTGCTCTACTCCAAAGGATATACAAAGTAAATTTTATCCTTATCATGTGGAACCTAGTACTCAGTATATTTCCATGGCAAGATTTCCATCTATGGCTCAATTTCAGGCTTAACTCTTGTTTCTTCCTCTCTCTCGCCCTCCATTCTCCACCCTTGAACTAATGCAAACCAATTGTGTTAAAATTCTGGTGACTTATGTGGGTCAATACTCGTATCTTTGTCATTGCTGCTGCTCCTGTCTGGAATACCCTCGAGAACTTCCATTTCCACTCATAAATGATCCCCTAACTCCTCTTACTCATCCTTCAAACCTCTGCATGCCATCAGTTCCTTTAAGAAGATATCCCTGATCCTTCAGCTTCCACCAGCTACATCTACTAAATCTTCGGACCTTGTTAGTCCATACGGTGATTATTTGGCCATCTTCTTTCTAGGATGTGTGCATGCACGCTGTCACTTCCGTCGTGTTCGACTCTTTGCTACCCTTTGGACTCTAGCCCACCAGGTTCCACTGTCCATGGGATTCTCCAGGCAAGAATACTGGAGTGGATTGCCATGCCCTCCTCCAGGGGGTCTTCTGGACCCAGGGATTGAACCTGGATCTCTTGATCTCCTACATTGGCAGGTGGGTTCTTTATCAATAGCATGACCTAGGATGTAAACCTCTGAAACTCAGCTATTGGATATTTCCTCTCTGTTTCTTAGGACCTAGCTCAGTGTCTTTCACTGATAAGTGCTCAATAAATGTTTGCAGACTAAGATCTATAGCAATAAAAAACATAATCTTGAGTCACCTTAAAGTGAGATTTTTATAGGTAATTCAAATAATTTAATAGCAATACATTAACATTTTCTGGTCAAAAGTTTCAGATGTCCAGAGTGTTCATATACTGATATAAAAAATAAGTTTGTTAATATCTCCTATGAGTGAAATGAAGTGCTTAATATCTTACATTTTTAAAGAACTTTCTAGTTATCAAAGCGCTGTAACATGCATTATCTTTGAGGCATATGACAACTGTGAAGTAAATAACACAGGTATTATCCTCATTTTACAAATGAGAAAACTGAAGCTCAGAAAGAACTGCCATATATAAAATCACTCACACTGAAGTAAGGTAATTTGAAACCTATTTTAAGACTCTAAAAATAAGAATATTTAAGCCTTTACTACATGCATTTGTTATTCCCACTGTATCATACTGTTCTCATATTAGTTACAATCAAGCTGGGAAAATATAGAAAAAGCAATGTGTATCAATTTACAGAGCAGTGTCATGAACTTTATGCATATATTCTAGCACAATCCTCAAAATAGCCCTGGCAGATAGAAATTTATTAATCCATTTTACAGATCTAGAAAGTGAAGTCAGAAAGGACAACTTATTAAAGGTCTCAAGTCAGATTTTAACCTGAGATTTGTCTAATCCCCCAATTCAAACATGCTTAATGCAAAAAGGGGCTGGCCAGTGGGCCAAGGAAGCCTGAGAGTCTTGAGTTCAATCTTGAATGGTATTCATAGCCATGGTTTGTGGAAGGGACCCAGCTCTAGGAGTTTTCAGAAAGAACTTGAAGGCAGCTTCATCCTAGGAGAAAATGACTGGGTTGTAGCAGGACTCCATTCATCAGCTGATGATAAAGGAAAAGTGTCCTCTTCTAAAAAGGGGCTTGTTTGGTATGGGCTTACTGACTTTTTGGGTACCAACAAGGTAATCTCAGGGCTTAGAGAAGGGCAACCATTCAAGCAGGAACTGGAATCTGAAATGGGAACCCAGACAAGAGACTATTCTGCCAAGACTTTAAGGAAGAGTGGAGGAAGATGTACTTCTCAAGATAGACTTTCTCTCTGCACAGGCTTCAAGTTTCCTTCTATCTTTATTCTCAATCCTCATGACTTCATTTACCATCTCTATGTTGACAGTCTCCAAATGTCATAGTTCAGACCTGAGTTCAGACTCCTAGAACCACAACCTGATGGACAGTTCCACTTGGGATGCCTGCAGATACTCCAATGCTGCTGTTGCTAAGTCACTTCAGTCGTGTCCGACTCTGTGCGACCCCATAGACGGCAGCCCACCAGGCTCCCCCGTCCCTGGGGTTCTGCAGGCAAGAACACTGGAGCGGGTTGCCATTTCCTTCTCCAATGCATGAAAGTGAAAAGTGGAAGTGAAGCCGCCCAGTCATGTCCGACTCGCAGCAATCCCAGGGACTGCAGCCTACCAGGTTCCTCCATCCATGGGATTTTCCAGGCAAAAGTACTGGAGTGGGGTGCCATTGCCTTCTCCAACTTCAGTGCTAAATGTCCCCAAATTGAACTTACCATATACTGTCTTCATAAAACCTACTGTTCATATAATATATATTTCAGTAAAACATAGCACCATTTACCTATTTGCCCAGGCAAAGAAACTTGGTGTTTTTCACTTATACATCTGGTTTATTTTCCCTCACCTTTATCTGATCAATCCCTTAATCTTACAGTTCTGTTTCTTTAATAGCCCCTGAAACTGTCCCATCCCTTCTACTCCTCCCAAGGCTTGGGCTTTTGATAGACTAGATGATTGCCTTCAGCCGTGCTCGTTTCCACACCATGCTCCACAATGAACTCAGCGTTATTCCTAGCGCTCCCATCTGGTTATGTCTTCCCTGTGCTTTAAACCTTCTGTGTATTCCCTGCTGCTCTAAGGATGAAGTCTGACCACTTTAGTGTGTGGTATGAAGGTTTTTCTGGTTTGGTCTCTGACAACCTTCTCACCTCACAGCTTGCTTTCCAACCACAGAATTCAGGCATACCCCTGATGCTTCAGTAAAATATTTTAAAGTCCTTGAAAGTCTTCCCTGACCATTCCACCCCTACCCCCCAACTTGATTGGGCATCCTTCATATTCCTACAGCATTCTTTGTCACATTTACCTCTAACATAGCACCTGCTATATTTTATTAGAACTGTTTAAATCTTCTCTCCTTAGTGAAATGACAGTTCTTTAAAAGGAAGGAATGATAAGTTTTTCACTGTTGTTTCCCCAGAACCTCTCAAGGCAGTTGGCCCATAAAGGTGGTCAACAAATATAAGCTGAATAAATGAGTCCCAGGGGGATCATCCGAGCAGGAGATCATGGGCCAATTCCAAAGTCACTGTTGGTGGGAGGATAATAAGTCTAATGACAGACACGGTTTTCCCTGGCTCTGGACCTTAGATTAAATCTGTAGCTAGAAGATGTGCAATACCAGTGGCTGGCCAAAGATACCCAGGCAGGCACAGCTGATTTTAGGCTCAAAGCTGGAATCTCTGACCTAATTTCAGACTTTTATTCATTTGTGTTTATCCCTAGGATGATGAAAACAGAGTCTTGCCCCTTCTTGGGGTCCTGATCTGTGCGGAATCTAACAAGCTTCTTTGGACTACCTTCCTTTGGCTGTCTTATCCTTGGTAATGAAACAAGGCCTGGAGAATTCCATGGAATGTATAGTCTATGGGGTCACAAAGAGTCAGACACGACTGAGTGATTTTCACTTCACTTACGGGCCTCACAGGATTTATTTTATTTGGATAAGTTTTGTTATTCTCTTCAGATTGATTCTCAAATAATAAATTAGTAGGCTTACTCAAAAATAACAGATTAGTATTTCTAGTTTATTAGTGGACCATATATCCAAAATCTGACTTTGGTACACATGAAAGCATCATGGAGAAAATCCATCCATTGGCACTGGGTAGCTTATGAGTTGCCTTTTTTTTTTTTTGCCACATAATCCCTTGGCTGTTCCTTTGATCAGCAGCGCAAATCCTAATTAAGGTTTCATCTGATAATTTGATTTCACGATAAAGATCTATTCTCAGTCAGGAGCTTTGCCTCCTTAAATTCCCGAGGTTAATGAAAATCACTAATCCAATGGATAAACAGGCAATGGAAAAGTCAAATCATAACTTTCATGTTTTCAAAAATACTGTGACTTAAGGGTTTTTGGAGTCTCTTACAAGGAAGAGAGATTGAGATGCAAATTTCACTGAGAGGGAACAGAAAACTTCCTAAGTGGGAAAGGGAATTATGTAAATGACACTGCTGTTTTAAAAGTACAGAGTTTTCTAGTGCCACAGATCTCACAGGTGTTGAGGCAGTTCCCTTCCTAAATGACAGGAGAGGACAAGAAGGCGAAGTCAAAACTTGCAGAATAAAAACACGGCAACGATTCTGTAAATGAAAGCTAGATTCTTGCTTCAGATCTGTTTGTCGTGTGGCCCCTGACTTTCTGGGAAGGCCCCTCAACTCTGAGTCTAATCAATGTCAAGTTCATCGAGAACAGGTCACTTTGTTTCATCAAGAAACCAACAACGAACAAACCTGGGAAGTAAAAGGGTGGATTTTTCTTTTCAAATCCTATTAGTTCTGGGAAAATTCCACAAGACTTTGACAACATTCCCCAAATGGTCTGAGCTAATAGCAGAGGTTCAACATATTACCATTCAGCAGGATGAATCCATATTTATTTCATGAAATTTAATTATACACCAGAAGAAAAATTTTAAAAAAAAGGAACCAAGAGGGACATAGAGGAGATAATACCAACGTACTGAGAAAATAGAGAAAGGAGAACAGTTACATATATAGATGAGAGAAGGCAAGAAAGAGAATAAAACAGAAGCAGAATTTAAATCTGCCTGTGACCATTTATTCTGAACACTGCTTTGAAATACCGGAAATCATCTCTTGAATTTAAGGAGAATCTGTTCTACGTTTACTTTATGTCATCTAATTACAACACACCATCTGTGCAGAAAACATATACAACACACACACACATGTGCCCTCAATGTCCAGATAAAAAGGAAACTAAGTCTGGTACCCTTCACCCAGAAGGTCATTGGTTCTAATTTTTCTAACCCTCTCTTGTAGTAAGAATGTCCATGCTGCTGCTGCTGCTAAGTCGCTTCAGTCATGTCCGACTCTGTGAGACCCCATGGACTGCAGCCCACCAGGCTCCTCCATCCACAGGATTTTCCAGGCAAGAGTACTGGAGTGGGATGCCATTGCCTTCTCTGAAGAATGTCCATAGATAGTTCCAAATCATTTACTAGAAAACTTGTTTTTTTTTTTTTTTTGAACAGAGTGGATGGGAAATAGGATACCAAGTACAATTTCTATTTAGAATTATCAGAATATCAGTAATGATGGCAAAGCTGCTGCCTACTGCCAACCCTCAGGTATGCTTTTTGAAAGAAGTTCGTGGCTCTGGGCTATTTTGAAGTGAAGGCAGATCATCAGTCATTGAAAAATCAAGTACTAATTGAGTCTCTAGTCAAAATACACAGTTAAGAATCTCACTGCTTTCTTATTTAAAACAGTGGCTCTCTCCTAGCAAGGTAAGGAGGAAGAATATCTGGAGTATTTGACCCAGGAATGAAAAGGAATTCCTTCTCATTATTATCATTCATCAAGCTGAAAGATAGCCTTCACTGTGACCTTGAACCTGAAAACAATGTGTGTGTGTGTGTGTGTGTGTGTGTGTGTGTGTTTGTGTGTTTGAGCCAAGGGCTTCGGGTCCTGTCTTTCATGGAAAGAAAGTGACAACAATTTCGTTCACACAGCACGTGCAGAAGTTTAGCTCTCTATTTTAAAAAAGGTGGTTTATTTTTCTTTCTCTATCAGATACAGATACAGTCCAGGGCCCATCTAAACCTAAATGACTTAAATCACATACAGTGGACCTAAATAGCACACATCTAAATGCAGAATGATTATGGGAAGAGAACAGCTGGGTTGTATAATAGGTTCTTCATTTCAACCTAGAAGTAAACAACTCCTATGTAAATATCAGCTCTGTGAGAGCTATCCCCTGAACCGCCCCCACCCCAGGAAAAACGGCTTACATTTTAGATGCAAGAATATTTGCAAACTGAAGAATTTTCATAGAGCTAGAATTATTGATAAAATGACCTGTGTATGAGTATGAGAATAAAGTGAAATAATCAACATTTACTGAGATTTTCCTATAGATGGAGCATGCTGCTGGCATGAGATAGGGTACAGTACAGTGTCAGCAACGTTCATCCTCTAATGAGACAAGTTTGTTCTAAGGCAAATGCTGTTCCCAGTTACTACAGTGGCTATACAAATAAAAAGAAAGAAATACAGCAGGTAGTACACTTGTAAGAAGTACACACACACACAGACACACACACATACATAAAAGCTATGTAACTAAGAGGATATTTAGTAGAGGTCTGATAGCACATCCTTGAGACAACTGCCTTCATTTGAATCCACAGCTTTGTGATCTTTTGGCAAGTTATTTAACCTTTAAGCATCTCGATTTCTTCATCTGTAAATCAGACACAATAATATTATCTACGAGATGAGAGTGTTATGCATAAATAAGTTAACCCATGTGATGTGTTTCTCTCAGTGCCTGGCATAAGTAAGTGCTCATATTATTATAATCTCACTGCAAATACCATACACACATACATACACGCCACACACAAGAGCATTTAGGATAGTATATCCATTTTACAGAGGTTAAATCAATTTAAAAAAGAGATGCTATAAAGACATAGGCATTAAAAGAAATCTAAATGTAAACATGAAACCTAACAACAGTTAGAGATGGCAGGCTGAACTCCTGTATTTATTTCTGTACCCGCCCAAAAATTCACTGAAAGGAGTGTAAAGTATTTCTAAAAAATATTAATCAACAAGGACAAAGAGAAATGGAAGAAGAGGCAAGGTGTCTGTGCAAGTGGAAACCAACAAGAGCAAGCCAGCTAATGCTGCAGAACTCCAGAAAAACTCCACAGCTGAGAGAAACAGGAATGCAAGAAAGGCTGAGAGTACATATAAGGAAGAACAGGATCCCCTCTTTTTCTTCTCCAATACTTGAAAACAGGTGACCAGCCTTTTCCCATTTTCTCCTCTAAGACACACACACACAAAACAGAACCAGAAAAAGCCAGAAATAGAACCAGAGAAGCCACGGACTTAGCACATCTAACATACTGCAGGGCAGGTGAAATGAGGACTGAAAATGGGGATCAAATCAGTCTACATATTGAATCATGAGCTTCCTAGCTCCTTATACACAACCTTACCTTCATCATCCACAGTTCTGCTCCCAGGCTTATACCCACAAGTGAGAAGTTATAGGATCCCTCACTCACAAAATGAAATTGAAGATAATGCTGTCAAGAAGGCCTCCAGTAAAATGGGCAAGTTCTGTTGGTAGAAAGCTCAGGGACTGACACACACCTTCCAACTAGCTTTTGAGTACTCCACTTTCAAATATAAACGGGGAGCTAGGCATTACCAGGTAGTTGAAGAATAACTCTACTAGTTATGAGACAACCATAATAAAGAAACTTGGATAAAATACAGCCAAGGAAAGGAGTAAGAAAAACCTTCAGGAAAGTACACATATTCTCAGAACGATGAGAAAAGATATTTCATTTATGAAACAGTAACTGACAATTGGGTACCTGGAAGGCAAAAATAAAGCTAAATACAAAACAAGGCAATTATGGAATTAGAATCTGAGGATTAGTGGTGAATATACTCAGCTGGCGCTTCCACTGGGATATCAAAATCACTGTTAACAAAATGCACAGCCTTTCCTTCTCCCTAACCCCAGTGCATGCAGCCAAAAAGAGTGAGCGTGCAGAGATATAAATCACAACATCTGTGCTAAAGTTTCTCGAGAGCCAAAAACACTCTTATCTGTACCTCCAAACGGAAAATTTACTAAGAGAGGGGTAAAAATACATTTTAAGTAATAAAAACATTAGTAGAACTCCTTCCTCTGCAAAAGAGTTTTAAGAGAGGACTGACTCTTTAAGAGAGGACGTTTTAGAGAAAGTAAGGAGATATTGCTGGTATGAACCTGGCAGCTTCCATTAGCCCATGTGAATAGCGGTTCCTAGAAAATGGGTAGCAGGCAATCTTAAGTGTTTATTTCAGTAACAAGACAGGAAGGTGTACTTCTCTGTTTAAAACAAGACCATGGCTGTGTCAGAGTGAGAGCTATCACATCACAGTATGTGATATGCTGCTGCTGCTGCTGCTGAGTCGCTTCATTCGTGTCCGACTCCGTGCGACCCCACAGACGGCAGCCCACCAGGCTCCCCCGTCCCTGGGATTCTCCAGGCAAGAACACTGGAGTGCGTTGCCATTTCCTTCTCCAGTGCATGAAAGTGAACAGTGAAAGTGAAGTTGCTCAGTCATGTCCGACTCTTAGCGACCCCATGGACTGCAGCCCACCAGGCTCCTCCATCCATGGGATTTTCCAGGCAAGAGTATTAGAGTGGGGTGCCATTGCCTTCTCCGAGTATGTGATATAGGTGTCATTAAAAAAACAAGAACTAAAACTGCTATACTCGTCATTGCCAAATTATACTTGTTGGGGAAAATTTGATTCAGTTGATTAAAATAATTTCTTTTCCCATATGAACTTGTAAAAAAAAATATTGCCCTGGATAAGATGACTTAATGCAAGACTGCTGCAATAGGGGAGAGAGATTAATGTTACAAGGGAGAGACTGAGCTCAACTCCACCGACACAAGGCAGATGGTGGTTTAGTCAGTAAGTCATGTCCGACTCTTGAGACTCCATGAACTGTAGCCTGCCAGGCTCCTTTGTCCATAGTATTTCCCAGGCAAGAATGCTGGTGTGGGTAGCCATTTCCTTCTCCAGGGGATCTTCCCGACCCACAGATGGAACCTGGGTCTCCTGCACTGCAGGCGGATTCTTTACCGACTGAGCCTCCGGGGAAGTTGCGACACCAGTCAAGAGGAGTTTTAAGTGTGAGTGGGAGTCGGTGGACACCTGCTGGGGGAAGTTGACAGGGAAGTTGGGCCAGGTGTTTGCTAACTGGCACGTACTGAATTTAGGCTCCTAACCTCCCCCAGAGAGTGGGAGGGGGCACTGTCTTTCTTGATGACATTTTAAAGAGATGGTTCCCAGTCCTTGAGAAAGCCATTTCTGGTTTGTAAAACTGGCAAGAGGTTCGAACAAGAGTTATATCTCAAGGGGTCAGAAAAAGAATTCACAATTTTAAGTTTTCGAAAGTAAATACTGGAAGAAAAGGAAGGTGGGGCCTAAACTTAGGAAGAATCTATCTGAAATTAAGTAAAACTGAGAGGAACATCAAGGCTGTCTTGGTCAAGGCTTATTTTCAGTACTTAAAAACCCCCTTTATTGTAAATAAAGTGAAAAAAGCATGGCATTTGGAACAAAAAAGACAAGGGGATTAAATTCCAGACTTTTATCTCACTAGTTGTGTGAATCTCCATTCAGTTATAGTGAAAACAAATATGGAAAATTAAATTAGATAATATATGTAGAGTGTTTAGCTCAGACGCAGACATACGACAAGAATTCTTGAAATGTGAGAACTTATTATTAAAATGAGACTGAATTTAGATATAGAACATTTCTGGTTTTCCTGATATGATGCACTGTAAAGAACACAGTTTCATGTCTTTGATATTTCTGCCAAAAATGTATAATCTGAATATAATCATGAGAAAACAAATATACCCAGATTAAGAGACATTTTCCAAAATAATTGACCTATACTCTTAAAGTCATCCACATCATAAAAGAAAGAATAAGGAACCATTTCAGATCAAAGGAACCTAAAGAGACAAGTTAGACAGCATGATCTGAGCCTATGGTCTGGCATCTTTTATTGTAAAGGACATTATTATGATAACTGGCAAAATCTGAAACAGACCTTTAGACTAGCTAGTAGTATTTTACCAATGTTAATTTTCTGATTTAACATAAATTTGGTGGTTGCATAAGAGAATAAACTTGTTTTTAGGAAATATACACTGAGTATTCAGGGGTAAAGTGGTATCATGTCTGCAACGTACTCTCTAAAGGTTCAGGAAAAAATAATATGTATATGGAAAGAGAGAAAGGAAGAGAAATATAGAGACTAATGTGGCAAAATTTTAACATCTGGGGACTCTAGGAAAAGAATATACAAGAATTCTTTATTCCGTATGTGGTAGCAGAATAATGCCCAGGCCTCCCAAAAGATGTCCACATCTTAAACTTAACACGTAGTTATGTTAACTAACTTGACAGAGGGGACAATGTAGATGTGAATAAGTTAAGATCTTGAGATAGGAAGATTATCCTGAATTATCCAGAGAGGCCCAATATAGACACAAACATCCACAAGCGAAGAGGGATTTCAGAGGCCAGACAGAGTTAAAGACAGATTGGAAGATGCTGCAATGCAGGCTTTGAAGATGTAGGAGGGAGCCACGAGCCAAGTAACGCAGGTGACTTCCAGAAGCTGGAAAAGGCAAGAAAACAGATTCTCCTTTAGGTTCTTCAGAAGGAATGCAGCCCTGCTGACACCTTGGGCTTCACCCTGAGACAAAATACGTGTTGTTGTTGGGTTTTTTCTTTTTTTGATAGGAAATGAATACACTATTCTTATAACTTTTCCGAAAGTCTGAATTTATCTCAAAATAACTTTTTTAAAAAGCTAATGGCAGGTATTTCTTAAAGAGAGTATAATCTTTTAGCTGTTTTTGTCTAAACATTCAGAGGTGGAATTTGAGTTAAAGGTTATGGAATAGCCATAAAAACTAAACAGTAATTATACCAGAATCTCAGTAGGCTAGTCAGTAAAAGTCTACATTGACATGTAGCACTAAGCACGTTTTGCAGCTATGTTTAATTTATTTTAATATAAACCAGCATGCTAAGATTATGGACAATGGATACTGCCATTCTAATTAGCATATCAGAGGTATTTATAACCATCTTATTATATGTTTTCTATTTCTTTCAAAAGAGAAACCACTTGGGATAAAGTTCCATTTACCATTACCAACTTCTCTTTCTTCTTCCAACCAAACTTTTTTTTTTTTTTTAATCAAAGCTGTTCTTTTCAGCATCAATTAAAACAAGCAGCAATTTCTTACCCTCTCTTTTCAACCAAACAGGGGAGATGAGATAATCAAAACTACACATGTGAATACTAAAGAGATAAACAGACACAAGGGTAAAATAATTGTTTCAATATGTTAAAAAGAAGTTGGGAGCAAATTCTCAGTATTAACTGGGCAGTGTTTTTAAAAAATGTTAGCTTTGACCTATGACTTGAAACAGATTAAGAGTGTGGTTTAGCATCTAATAAGATGGTAAATTGGTGAATTTTATATAGGCTTGGAAAAATGCTGAGAGGTGGCTGAAAGAATCGAGTTTAGGAGAAGATAAGGTTAGCCGATTCTAGGGTTTTACAGGAGTATATCCAAAGATAAAAGCAAATACGGGGTGGGATTAATACCAAAAGAGACTTAAAAGTTAGAAGTCAGGATTGATTTAGAGGTCAATGGGAATTTAAAACCTGGAGATTATTTCAGCTTCTGAAATCATATTGAAGTATTGACTGCATTGGGAGATTTCATTTGTACTAAAAGTCTAAATGGCTTTGTTGTCATTTTGCTGTTTTGTCCTAGAGTCACAGCTAATTACCTATTAATTACAGGGGACTGAAACAAACGTATTTACCAAATTGGTTTGTGGAGAGTAGCAGGCAAGAGAACAGGCTACTACTTCCTTAGTGTGCATTTCAGTTCTATCTCCTTGAAACCTGGACAGGTTCTCAACAGTGCCTGTGACCTCCAAAAATAACCTTGGCCCCAAAGAACAAACGTGAGCAGGAACAGTTCTGCTTTCTATGGGGATGTTTGAGTCTTTGTTGGTTTAGGCTAGACCCTTGATATTATTTAACGTGGTTTAGTGTACATAATTAGATTCTAATTTCTGGAGAGAGAGACATTTATTTTCAGCACTGAATTGGTAATTCGGGTGAGGGTAGTTTTAAATCCAGTGTGAGCGTTATTCATGCTGTATACTAACATACTTTAGAGGTAATTGTTTCTACTGCTTTTTAGGACACAGCTTGATGAATAAAATAAATTTGGAGAAGGAGAGACACAAAATGCAGAAATATAGACCATTAAAAAGCTTATAAACCCACAACAAATACTTTAATTACATTGGATGAATGTAAATCATGAATGCTGAGCAGCTGGATGCTATGAAAATGTAAATGCAAACTAATCAGTGGAAGTCGAATAAAGCTGGAAGCGGTATAAATCAAAATATCCATTGGGGAAAGCAGAGGGGCTGCCATCAGGCATTTTTATATAACCACGTACTGGACATTCCAGCATATATAGACACACACATATAAGGTAATGGAAAGATTCTGGATCTAGCATCAACTTTAAAATGGCTCTGTGGATTCCTTATTTCCATAAAGAGCTTACTCAAAATGTGTGCCTGATTTAATTTTTATGAAGTCACTAAGCCACCCCCGCTATTTTAATGATTTGGCTGGACCTGAAATTTAAAAATTGACTTTTCCTTGTGGTACCTTCCTGAACTATGTGAAGTGAACAAAGGAAGAAAGTGGGGAGGGTTTTGGAATATTCTTTATCTCATCAGCACACCTTTGTAAATGCTAGTCAGAAGGGGAATCTAAATAAATATGAGGGTTAACAAAATTCTTGTTAGCCTCTCCTCTGTCATTTTAACCTTCAAAACAAATTCCAGTTCTTCAAAACCCAAATGAGATCCCTACATGAGCCCCTCTCTCCAAAACCTTGCTTCTCCTCTGCTTTTTTTTTTTTTTAAGTTTAAACCTTCTCCCTTCTATCAGCACAGGAAGCTATTTCCTTCTTTTCCTTGTGTGCCCAAAGTCAATCTTTCTTCCCCTTGTCCCTCAGCCCTGGCTGAAACATATAATGAGTGAGAATAAAGACAAATAGCAAAACCTATTAGATTTCTGCCTTACAACATTGAGCGCAAAAACATCTTTCCCTCTGCATTTCTGCAGTACTTAGTCACTAAGCAACAACAAGGCATTCTAAGTTGTACCTGACTCTTTGCAATCCCGTGGACTGTAGCCCACCAGACTTCTGTGTCCCTAGGATTTTCCAGGCAAGAATAACTGGAGTGAGTTGTCATTTTCTCCTCCAGGGATCTTTCCGATCCAGGGATCGAACACTTGTCGCCTGTTTCTCCTGCATTCGCAGGCAGATTCTTTACCGCTGTGTCACCTGGGAAGCCATGCATACTGCCTAGTGATTCCCAAATCTGGCTGGACATTAGAGTCATTTGAAAAACTTTTACAATTACAGATGTTTGGACCCCTTCCATTAGAGACTTTGTTTTCAATCAGTCTGTTGTAGGGCTTAGAAATCAGACATATATTTTTTTAAACTCCCCATATGATTCTAATGTGCCCTGGAGTTGAGAAAACTACTTCGGGTCTTATGTCTTACAGGCACGTTTATGAAAAGTATGTTTGTAGTGCATTCCGGAGAAGAGAAACTTCATTTTCCTCCTGATTTCGTATTCCTAGGAAAGAAGTCTCTACCTCTGACCAAGACATTTCAGTCCTTTCTCTTTGTCTGTGATTCTGACAAGCAAACTTGGTTCCCTATGCCTAAAATGACTGCCATTTTTATTTATTTATTTTCATTTTTGCTAAGCACATCAGTAACCCAGGATCTAGAGACCCAGCCATAGATGCTTTGATATCTAACTATCACAAATTATACCTACTAAATACACTTCAGTACCAGCCGGCACCTGTTACCATATTGGCTTTAGGGATCTTGCTCACCAGAGTCACTTGGTTCATAAATGCTGGTTCATAAAGATGTAAGATTTGAGAATGTCCTTTATTTCTCCTCCCTTCTAGAGCTCTGACCAGTAGGGCTTCAAAATTTTTATTAATAAGCAGATGAATGCCTTGTAACTCCTTAATTGCTATGCTTCTGTTAAATTTTGCTGGACCAAGAAGCTTAATCCTAAGGTTATTATGAGGCCTTACCCTTATTATTTTGAATCTAAGAGTCCATTTAACATTGCTGTTTGTTGTCCAGTCATTTAGTCTTGTCTGACCCGACCCTTTGTAACCCCATGGACTGAAGCATGCCAGGCTCCTCTGGACTCGACCATCTCCTGGAGTTTGTTCAGATTCATGTCTATTGAGTCGGTGCTTCTATGTAACCATCTCATCCTCTGCTGCCTTATTCTCCTTTGCCTTTTATCTTTCCCAGCATCAGGGTCTTTTCCAATGAGTCAGCTCTTCCTGTCAGGTGGCCACAATATTAGAGCTTCAGCATTAGTCTTTCCAATGAATATTCAGGGTTGATTTCTTTCGGATTTACAGGTTTGGAATATGCAGTAATATACACCACAGATCTCCAGAAGACAAACCCTGGGCTCTGTTTGGGCATGTGGACTCGGGAGGACAGAAAGTGGCCACAGGTACCTGGGCACGGGAGGTAAAAGAGCAAAGTCCTCCCATTGGGCTTTAAAGTAAGGGCCATGAGCACTGGTGAAATGTGGTTCAGAGAATATCCTGGACTTTGACCAGTTAGACCAGTTGCTCCGTCTACGGGAAGGGCTAGACTATTAGCAGAAGTTTCCTCCTCTGTAAGATGAAAAA
Source organism: Redunca redunca (assembly GCA_006410935.1). Taxonomy (NCBI): domain Eukaryota; kingdom Metazoa; phylum Chordata; class Mammalia; order Artiodactyla; family Bovidae; genus Redunca; species Redunca redunca. Next base: position 678,474 of record SJYQ01000642.1, read on the forward strand.
GAAGAGGAATGAGGAGCCTTGTGTCTAACATAGTGGACAGCCAGGATTTTGAAACATGATAAAACCCTTGACACATTTGAACATGCAATATGTATTTCTCTCAAAGAGCACAGAGGAGTCGATAGAGCAGGGAAAATAATCCTTTGAGCCCAAGATACAAGACTTAAAAGTTGTAATAAATTACAACTGAAGGAGACCTTAACGTTGACCTATTTCAGTGATACTTCAATCTGATCTACTGAGCTATAGGGTCTCCAGGAAACTCATTCTGGGAGACCCCAGAGAAGGAGTGGGTGGGGTGCTAGGCCCCTTAACCCTCTATTTTAAGTAGAGCTGTTCCAAATTCAACTTCAAGAATATCTCTTCTAAACAGGGATATGTCTTTTAAAAGGAATTTTTTTTGAAAGACCTCCATTGAAGAATGCCAAGCTAACTATCAAGAAAATTAGAAAATGAATTACTGTATCAGGAGGAATAGAAGACCTTGAGGGACTCTGCAGTGCATGCCAAACATGGTTCAACATTAAAATACCGGGCACCACTTGCCCACTTCAGTCAAGGAACTGTTAGGAGGCAAGAGATAAAGTCTCCTAGTTTGCCAGAATCCCATTACCTTCTGATTAAGGGAGCAAGAGGGACTTTTACCTAGATGAAATCACAGGAGGGTGTGAGGTATAGCTCTGTTAATATGAAGAAATCTTAGTGAAAAAAGCTGTTTCCATCTAGAAACAGTTTCTTCCTTTGATTTACAGGAATTATACCATCTTGGCACTTATTCTTCCTACATTTGATGAGCCATGGCATATATTTAAGATACGAGTTTTCTAAATGATGCTTGTGGGGCACTGTCTATACTAGGAATTAGCAAACTTTTTTTTCTGAAAGGTCAAACAGAAAGCATTTCAGCTTTGCAGGCCAGATGGTCTCTACAGCAACTACTCATTTCTATGGCAGTAGACAGATGTGGAAGAAAACAGGCATGGTTGTTCACATGGAAGAGTATGGACATGGCAGAACCTGACCATGATTTCTGCTGCTGCTAAGTCACTTCAGTCGTGTCCGACTCTGTGCGACCCCATAGATGGCAATGCACCAGGCTCCGCCATCCCTGGGATTCTCCAGGCAAGATTTTTGGAGTGGGGTGCCATTGCCTTCTCCGTGGCCATGATTTCTGACCAGATTACTATTAGTGAACCTAGACAGACCTGGCACGTGTCATTCACCACATACTAATGATGAAGAGTCTCCATTAGTAAATACTGTCAGAAAATCTGATTAGCATATTTGCAAAAAAAAAAAAAAAATCTTGACCATATCACTTCTTTCTTTTCCTTCCTCCATTCTCCCCACTATGACAGACCAGTTACTAACATTTGTCTTCCTATACTGCTAGGATGTGAGCTCTGTGAGGTTAGGCATTTTTCCCATATGGTGTTGTGGGTAGGAAATGTAAACTCATACCTGGGATATGTGTCAATTCCATTCAATATGTATCACTGCCTCTTTCAGAGGACAAGTGGCTGGTTGGCCTCCTCAGTGGATGGTGGCATGCTGGGACATCATTGTCGGAGTCTGTTGCTGTAATGTTGGATATTTAACAGTGGCAACAGCTAAGTCATCCTTGGTTAGTGGGAGCCCTTGCTGGCTGGGCCATGGCACCTCCATTCATACATCCAATTTTTTAGCACTGGAATGGCTAATAGGGTCTGGCTGACACCAACTGGTCAAGCCATTCTTTTGACTTCTTGGCTGTTTAGTGCCTCTTCCATGATGGTATTAAATTCTACACAATGGAAGAATGTTTTACTGTTGATAAACTCCCTTCTCTCCAATTTCATATTCTGCCCTTGTTGATATATCAGTCTCAGGATTCACTCCCATTATTGCTTCCTTAGCTTGTGTTGACACATGTTGCTGAGGTGCTGAAACTTCCTCAATTACAGTCTCTTTCTTACCTTAGCCAACCCAGTGTTTCCCTGGCTAAGCATCCTTGGGACTTAATTCTAGTTACTGGTTTGGTGGCAAGAAGATGTGAAGACAGAGATCTTGGGTTGAGGGTATATATATATTTTTTCATTAAAAATAGATGTCTCTGCATCATTTTCAAAGAAGAGAAGGAGAATGCTAGCCTATAGGGGTGAGGATGGGGCCACTGCAGCCTCAAAGGATTCAGAAAATCCAGAGGATTGAAGATTTGAGTGCATTGACTAGATATGCCTATCCCAAGTCTCAAGGCCTCAGAGCTTCCCAACCAGTACCTTGAAACCTGCATGACAGAGTTACAATGGCTGGGAATTCAACTTTACCAAAGCACCACTATCTTTATAAGTGATTCTAATCTGATCCAAAGATTATCTGCCTTTATGGAAATCAGATTGATTATATTCTTTGCAGCCAAAGATGAAGAAGCTCTATACAGTTCAGTCAGTTCAGTTCAGTTCAGTCGCTCAGTTGTGTCTGACTCTTTGTGACCCCATGAATTGCACAGCTCGCCAGGCCTCCCTGTTCATCACCAACTCCCGGAGTTCACTCAGACTCACATCCATCGAGTCAGTGATGCCAACCAGCCATCTCGTCCTCGGTCGTCCCCTTCTCCTCCTGCCCCCAATCCCTCTCAGCATCAGAGTCTTTTCCAATGAGTCAACTCTTCTCATGAGGTGGCCAGAGTACTGGAGTTTCAGCTTTAGCATCATTCCTTCCAAAGAACACCCAGGGCTGATCTCCTTCAGAATGGACTGGTTAGATCTCCTTGCAGTCCAAGGGACTCTCAAGAGTCTTCTCCAACACCACACTTCAAAAGCATCAATTCTTTGGTGCTCAGCCTTCTTCACAGTCCAACTCTCACATCCATACATGACCACTGGAAAAACCATAGCCTTGACTAGACGGACCTTAGTCGGCAAAGTAATGTCTCTGCTTTTGAATATACTATCTAGGTTGGTCATAACTTTTCTTCCAAAGAGTAAGCATCTTTTAATTTCATGGCTTTTGCAGTCACCATCTGCAGTGATTTTGGAGCCCCCAAAAATAAAGTCTGACACTGTTTCTCCATCTATTTCCCATGAAGTGATGGGAACAGATGCCATGATCTTAGTTTTCTGAATGTTGAGCTTTAAGCCAACTTTTTCACTCCTCTTTCACTTTCATCAAGAGGCTTTTTAGTTCCTCTTCACTTTCTGCCATAAGGGTGGT